>JANRMT010062849.1:12357284-12404111 GCA_026402145.1 Polypterus bichir lapradei
GGTGCGGCCGCCCCCCCCCCCCCTTCACAACGCGAGCGGCAGAGACACGAAGTGGCAAAAGGACAGCTGCTGTACAGGCCTTTTAAATGATCGACGAGCAGCACAACAAACAAAACGTGCAGCTCACCAGCAGCAGCAGCAGCAGAAAGACAGTATCTGATTCGACGGCATCTTCTTAGCGTGCGCTCAGCCGAACACCCTTCACAACATAAGCAGCGTTATACGTTCTGCGAGAAAGAGATTTAACCACACCCGGGGCCGGAAATAAAGGACAAGTATTGTGTTTTTTACAAAAGTTTTAAAGTAAAAGTGAAAATGATGCATATGTAACAATTCCCATGAAAATAATAATATCTTTAAATTGTATATCCGGTAAATCAAACCCGGAGGTGGGCGAGCAAAGCGAGCAGGGGGTGGAGCCCCCTAGTTTTTAAATAAAAAAATAGTGTGGACATTCAGTGGTTTTGAGCTGCCATGCACAAAGAGCCTGCCTCTGCAACTAAAGCCAAAATTTTGTTGGGGTGCGTCACAGACTTGTTGGAGTGACTGGCTGGGCATGATAGAAAATGCGACTGACCTTCTTGGGAGCACTCACTAAGAATATGACTAAGGCTACGGCAAAAAATCATAAAGAAAGATGTCTAATGTGACATGGCCTTTATCCTAGTTAAGATAATGCATGTTTTTTTTTTTTTTTACTAGACATCATTAAATAATAAATGACTGGCAAACGCATGCGGAATTAATGCATGAAAATGCTTTCAGACAGGAAGTAAACATCTGTCTTCTTCTGTAAATGGCATGAATTTTGCTATTATTGTAAACACTGTTTATTTTGTCAATTTTTTGGTGAAGTGAAACACTAAATTTTGCAGCAAATGTAATTTTGTGCATATTATATTCCTAGTTACTAGTCAGTGTTAGTTTGGCTGTTTTAAGCATGTGAACCTTTTGCAGTCTTTCAGTCTAGAAAAAGAGACAACATTTTCTTTGCTATGTCGGTCATCAAAAGATGTTGGTGGTCAAGGATATTGGCTTTTTATGCCAGCATCACTGGAAGGATTGTGCCAGGAGGCAGGGCCCAGGGTGTTCTGGCTGGTCTGGGCTGGAGAAGGAAGTTAAGGTCTGTTAAGTTGCTCGTCCACTCAGTTCCCTTCACTTTGTACATTTTAACTTAGACTCTGAAAGAGATAGACTTTTCTCTCACATAAGACAATAGCATTTTGTGTGGTATAGTGGTATAGTATTCAGTGATGCTGTCTCACAGGGATCTGGATTGGATATCTTCAACTCTTTTATGGCTAATTATTTTTTCTTCCTTTTGTCCCAGGGCTGAAAATATTTCCAAAAAACTCAAGTTTTCTAAAAAGTACACAAAACAAAGTTTTCACACATAAATCAACGTAAAATGATTGTTTATGACAAATGTCACTCTTTTTTATGTTCCAGGATAAACAATAGGCATTTTCACATACTTATTACATATGTGTTTGTCCCATCACTCATAAGCTGAAAAGCACTTTTTAAAAAAACAACTTGAAGTAGTCAAGTGGCTGCTAATCCGTTGTGTCCAGCAGCTGACAGCGTTGTTTGGTGAAGTCCAGTTGCCAGCTTGTCTTCCACAGATAGAGGTCTGTGTAGTCCTCCGAAGGTGAATGTTTTCATAGGCGCATCAGCTGCACGATCATGTCCAGCACTATCATCAGCCAGAGACCAGTCAGCTGATGCAAGTACCTGACTTTCAATTTCAATCTCCAGATCTCTTGTATCAAAATCGGAGTTTGATAAGTCAGAGCCCGATTCAGAAATAACACGTAAAAAATAAATAAATAAATAAATAATACACACAGAGTATTTCGCTTTGTGCATTTGCCTCACTCTCTCATCCCATTTGTCGATGCCATTCTTGACATTGCTTACTCTATGCTACTCATGCACACGCAGGGTTTCAATGTCAAGTCAATGAGTCTAACAGTCCTCCGAGCAAAGAGGGTCACCCTCTGCCTCTGATATCCATTCTCAACCCCTTGTGTCGACAAAAGTCGACATCCACCCTAAAAGAATTAATCAATTTCTTTGTGGAGATTTTTATGCTCTTTCTGTGTACCCATGGGTTTCTTATGATTTCTACCAACCTTCCAAAGACTGTGAAATTAGTAACTTTTAACTATTGTTGATTGTAGACATGTATATAATTGTGGCCAGCATTAAACTGCCGTGTTGTTCAGGGCTGTCTAAAACCCTGAATTGAAAATATCTGAATGGAAAAATCATACCTACTTAGTCCATTTTTGCATGGCAGTGATTCAGAGTTTATACTGGCTGCACTGGACACAAAACAAGAAACAGCCCTTAACTGACTCCCAGTCCATGGATGGTCCTTTTGCATACCCACCCAAGACTATACAAAGCTGCTCAACCTAATCAGCACGTTTTTAGGGTTGTGGGAGGAAAACTGGACAGAGAGAGAGAGAGTGAGATGTCCAGTATTACACAGACAGCATTCAGACACCATTGGCTACCCAGGATGTTAGATCCTAAATATAAACATAACATGGCGTATTCCTCACTCATTCTAATACTGAGGTCAAGTAAATTGAAAGCAAATGCATACAAATGGTGAGGAGTGTGATAGATGTCAATAAGATGATAACTGAAGGGCTTGTAGGTTCAAAATATGTAGTCATATGATAATGTGGAGACCCATAAGAACATTTATATGCAAAATGTAAGATGTAATGATTAAACAGCTTTGACTGTAACTACCTAAAACACTTTTTTAAAGGAGTATTCAGGAATCTAAACAAACTTTAATTTGGTAATGTTTATCTCATTTTAAATAACAAACTATCCAATGTTTTAATTACACAATCCTTGCAATTTGAGGATCTTCTTTAATGCTGTTTTTAAAATATCCATGTAAATTCAAGATTGTTTTTCTGGTGCACAAAACATGCCATATTTAAACAATTTCTTGTGCTTATTGTATTGCATACCTGCTACTAAAGTTTTCCTAAATGTATTCAGTCTAACATTTCCGTGAACAGTCCAGTTGTTAAAAAAATGAAGTGTACAGAAATACAATTCCTCTTAAGGATTCTTCACGTCAGCCAATCATGGTTTTAGTTATCCCAAGACGAGCGCTTTCAGTTGTAACATATAGCTTTCCCATTTCTTCCCCATTAACCAATCAACGCAATCTAAAGTGACAGAAAGGGGAGAAACAATTGCCTGGAGGTCACGCTTCTGGTGACCCTGGGAGCAGAGAGGTTGGGGCCCACACAAACTGACTCAAATATATGATGCTGAGACATTGTTCTGGGAAAGCAGTGAGAAAACAGAACACTTAGCGAACCCTTTTTCTGTCTGCCCAGACTGTGTAACAGAAAGTTCTGCCATGACTGACAAGGCACTTTTCTTTGTATAGACACAGGCACTGGCGCTGTCCTAGCTTGTCATTGCTGCACATAAGCGCCTAATTCTTGTCATTCTGTTGCACCCATTCTGAAAAAGTAGGTCTCTGCATGAGTAACATAATTTACGAATGGGGGACCTTTGGTTCACAGCTACATTTGTCGAAAAGACGTGAAATGTATACTTCACATCGAGAGCTGCTCTATTACCAGCAGGTTAATAGATTAGATCATTTGACGCACCCCATAATTAAGACATTTACAAAAATATCAATTGAAAGAACTAGGTCATACTAGTTACACATCTTTTTTTTCTAAAAAAATTGCTTCAGTGTAGGGTTAAACTCTCTTTCTACTGCAAAGACCCAGACACCGGCAGTCATTCTACAACTTCCTTGGCACGTCTTTAAAATGAGAATAGGTGTCAGAGGCATCTGAATTGTTTAATTAGTTGCTTTGGCTCTGACCTTTCCAGTTTGGTGACTGATCTTCACATCTTATTTTGTGTTTCTGCAGCTTTCATCATGTAAACAGGCTGGTACTTTATGCAAGACTAACAATTTTAACCTCTAAATCAGACAGAGGCTTCTACTGAACGTGGATCTCTACAATAAGTGTTTAAAAGGGCAATTGAAACAGTACTTTTTGGAGAGTGACACCCACTGTTTAACATTTTTGCAAAGTAAGACCCTAGTTTAACAGTCTGTTTTAAGTCAATATCATATTGATCTTTTGGCTAGCTAAGTGTAGATTAAAAAAAAACATGGTTTAAAGTTATAAAGAAGACTATAAATAGATTAGCTACTTAATAGTAGTAATATTAGATGTGGAATAATACATCCGGTTGCTATGATACGAGTGGAGGGAACGAAAGCGATTCAGCAGTGCTCCAAGGGCGCCTCTCTGGAAGATGACAAATGAATTAGTTATGGGATCACAATGCTGTGGTGCTGGGCACATTCCTTGGTGATTCACCACGCTTGGCTGGCACTGGGGTGGGGTGGGCGGTGCTGCGAAGTCCTCCAACGAAAGGGGACAGATGGCATCCCTTGGAGGTCTGACCGAGTCCCAGTTTTCACCTGCAGGCCCCATGGGAAAGTCTCCCAGCTCACAGCTGCTATGTGATAGCCGAGGAATGCTCAAAACAGCGCAGCTCTGTTGGAGAGGAGGTGAAAAGACGCAACATCACCGGCCTCTGGGGACAACTAAAACACAGGGAACAAAAAATACACTCCACCCTCCCCCAGCCTGTCTGTTTATAATGCAGTGTACAAGGCGAGCCGTCTCTCTGTCTTCACGATTATGAAGTGGTAGTGCTCATTTATTGTTAACCTTGTGATATCGAGAAGACATCGATGATAGTATTCTGCCTCTCACTCCTTTTAGATCTTGTTACAACACCGATAGTTTTGCCTTCTGTATTGCCTCTTCATAAAGGATGGTGCCAAATTAGCTTGTGCTTCTGTTCATTTGATCGCACAAGCCTATTTGTGCTTATCTGTATGATTTAATTTTATAATTATGTTTTTCAAGAGAATTTTTGTTGGAAGGTTAACAGTGTGAATCTATCCATCTTGGTGTGTATATTAAAAAAAAACTGTTTTCTTTTCATTTTTACAGTTTGCTTAATTCTCAAAATAGTCTATTCAATTCAAACCTTCAGGTCTGTAAAGAAAAAACATGCATATCCTAGGAATGAATGGTGAAGTGTCATTTATAGAAACATATTTTTGCATTTGATTATATACAAATATAATATCATGTTCACTTCATATCATTTTAAATAGATTCTTTGATAAGAAAGAATATAAAATATAAGGCAATAAAATGCTAACAAATTTAAATATTAAATTCATAAACAGTTGAACTCATTCCTACATAGCCCATTGTTCAGAAAATACAAAAATGAAATATCTGTGTATATTGTGCACCCGTGAAGGAATATCTTGGATCAAATTAATTCATCAAATAAATACACCAACGAATAAAAGTACTGTGAGATGTGACATCCATCCATTATCCAACCCGCTATATCCTACCTACAGGGTCATGGGGGTCTGCTGGAGCCAATCCCAGCCAACACAGGGAGCAAGGAAGGAAACAAATCCCGGGCAGGGCGCCAACCCACCGCAGGGCGCACACACACCGATACACACTAGGGACAATTTAGGATCGCCAATGCACCTAACCTGCATGTCTTTGGACTGTGGGAGGAAACTGGAGCACCCAGAGGAAACCCACATAGATACAGGGACAACATGCAAACTCCACGCAGGGAGGATTCAGGAAGAGAACCCGGGTCTCCTAACTGCAAGGCAGCAGTGCTACCACTGCGCCACCCTGAAATGTGACAATAAATAAAAAATAACAACATGAAATGCGAGTATAAATAATTAAACATGCCACAAAATATAACTTTCTTTCTTTCTTTCTTTCGTTTAGTGACACATATGCAATACGAAATAAGCCCTCGAATAGAAGTAGTCACTTTAACTTCTCAAAGTTGGGAGGGTGAGCTCTAACTAAAACACTAAAAAAGAAAAAAAAAAACAAGTATGCATTTTTGTTTTGTTTTGTATAATCCTGTGGTTTATACGCAATGCTCAAAAAAGCGATGATGACCATCAGATATGAGTGTAAGAAAAAGTTGCCTAGAGTTACTGCACAGGATGGCTGCTTTAATTCAAGAGACTCCAATCATTAGAAGTTGATGCATCTGAAGTGTCTGCAGTAAATGTGACACTTGCTGACTAATGGCTTCCATCCACCCAATTGATGATCCACCAATCAACTGCTCTCTCTTTGACGAGTGAAAGGGACAGTTTTCATTTCAGGGCTTATTTCATGATACGTAGGTTGTGTCTGAAAAATTAATTAAGAAATAATTAAATAAATATAAAAAGAAATTAAGGAAGAAAATATATTTTGTTACATTTAATTATTTATCCTTACATTTCATGTTTCTATTATTTATTGTCACATTTCCTTTTTATTTATTTGTGTATTTATTTATTTATTTATTTATTTAATTTCATTTAAAATATTCCTCCATATAAACCTGCTTAAAGAAGTATTCAGCCATAGGTAGCCAAGGACTTCTTCCGCAATACTGGGAGCAAAACTGTGAAGCACTATAAACCGGAATCCCTGTCCAGGAAACAATAGGTTTTGGAACACACTAACCTCACACAAAAGTATTTAATAATAGTGTGCATCTTAACCTGTGTGAAATTAAAACAATAATGACAAAATCAGGCCATTCACCTCAACAAGTTCATCAATCCTATTCATTTCATTTCTCCAAATGGTGCTGCATGTTGATTAGTACATGAAAGTTCACTGTACTCTGTTCATGTGACAATTCTGACCTTATCAACCTATATATATATATACCTTACATTACAGAGAAATCTATGAACTTTGTCTCAGTTCTTAACAAAGGAGGCAAATCAACAAATGAATTGTTAAATTATCCATCTTTTTATCAGTTGAGTTAAATAACAGAACAAAAAGAATGCAATAAAATGACATTGTAAAAATGAACATTCAAAATCTGAACCAGAACTAACTTTACAATATTGGCCATACACTAACGAGTGCTATTAATTTGCCTTGGCAGCTTTGACGTAACATATAATGATAACACAAAATATAAATGATAGAATAAAATATGAAGGTACAAATAAAGTACACACAAAGATGTGTGGATTTATATAGATACTGAATAAACTCAAGCCTGATAGGTCAGAATGACTGCACATGTCAAAAAACTCTTTAAGTGATTTAGTGTTTTAGCTTTCACTGCTTAAAGTTGTTTGCGGGGGAAGTTTTTGGAATAGGTGGTGTTCAGGGTGAGTCCAATCAGCAATGATCTTCCTTACCCTGGACTCATACAGGATCTGAATGGGTAGTAAAGTGTAGGTAAGATATTCATACATCTATTTTCCAAAAGCATTTTTTCCATTACAGGGTCACAGGCAGCCATGTCCTTATTGCAGCGTTTCTCAACCTTTAAGTATTTGCGACCCGAGTTTTCATAATAGTTTTAATCGCGCCCCCCCTAACATTTTTTTGAAATGTAGATGCATATTTTATTATACCTACTTAACTTTTATCGACATTTATCTAAATCTATATTTATTGTTCTAGTATCAGAATGTAGTTTAAGTTAGTTTGTTTTGGTTTCAACAGATGTTTTTTTCATATTTTTGATTCTTGTTTTCTTTTTTCACATCTTTGCATCCCCCTTTTGTTACTTCGTGCCCCCCTAGGGGGGCCCGCCCCACAGGTTGAGAACCACTGCCTTATTGGGTAGCATGAGGCTCAAGAATGCTGGAAGATGGTAGAAGAATATACAAACTACATTAGCCTAAGTGGTGAGACAACACTTTTATGCATCCTAAAACAATCCTTCCATTTTCTTTTGGTGCATTAGGTGCATGGCAAGAGTCAGCATCAGATGGCATGCCAGATCATTGAAGGATACACCCACTTATAAGTTAATCTGCATATAACCAGGATTTGAAATGAAACTGAAATATCCAGAGGAAGACACAGACATAAGCAAGAATGGCACGCTCATGCAGAAACAGGATTCAGATTCAAGACTCTAAAGCTGCAACGTGAAGATTCATTTTGTCTTATTTGCTCCAAGGGAAGGGGAAGGGAATGGAGAACTTTATGAGCTTTGAAACCATGGACTACCATTGTTTATTATTTACTCTTTTGTACTTTGATACTGTACTTATTATGTATATGTGTATTGATTTATTCTTACCTTTTATTTTTGGTATTTATTCATTTTTTATCTTTTTTTAATTTTTTTCTTCTAATTTTTTGACATCTTGTAAAGAACTTTAAGATAAACCTTATGTATGAAGGTATGTATAAAGGTATACCTATTGTCTTTTCACACACTAGATTCCTTATTATATTTGTATATGCTTACAGGTTATTGCAGTCAGAAGCATCGACACAGCACTTTGAAAGTAAGTTCACAGGAAGCAACAGGGGGAACACAATAACTAAGAGCTTCTCTCCTTTAACCCATAGCATAGGGGATGAAGCACACTGACATTATTTCTGGCTTAGAGCAGAAGAACTCATCTCTTCTGCCTAGTGGGTCACTGAACCAACACTGCACTCAGAAGTCGGCGTTCAGATACGAACCTGAGGAAACCAAGCATGGAGCTAAACAATAGAGGGCATCTCTGCAAACCTGAACGGAAACGCATAAAGTTCACATCTATTGGACTGACTGCTTTATTTTAATTTTTCAACCTTTTTACTTTGAATAAATGTGTTACTGGCAAGGCCCAACCCTTTATGTTCTCCCTCTTTTGTAGTTCTCATTACTGGGTTAATAATTAAATTTCTTGCAAAATGTATGTTTCATGTTTCAGTTAAATATAAAATATAGAATATCTTTTTTGTGTGGTAGGCTGGCGCCCTGCCCGGGGTTTATTTCCTGCCTTGCACCGTGTTGGCTGGGATTGGCTGCAGCAGACCCCCGTGACCCTGTAGTTAGGATTTAGCGGGTTGGATAATGGAAGGATGGATGGATGGAATATCTTTTTGTTTTGGCCCTCCAGCCACCATCAAAAACCTCACACTGGTTCCATTCCAACTGAACTAGTGTGGTGCTGAAGTGTCACCCATTGCATCGCTGCACTCAGGTCCTAATCTGGGATCCTGAGTTGGCTTGTCATGTGGTGGGTGCGGCAATGCTCTGTATCAGCGTGTGCTCCTAACCTCTCTCTCTCTCTTTTTGTTTTTGCTATTGCTTATCCATTTGATATTGTTTTCAACATTAATTCTTAATTATTTTTCTGGATTTAAGTGTTCATCCTGGAAGTATTGGTTGAAAGGCAGGAAGGATCTCTGGTTGGGGCACCAGTCCATCACAAGGGTTACTCACACACACCCACACTTAACCTAACAAATCCTTCTTTGAGAAGAAGGAGGTAAACTGGCATATGATATTGAAAATGTAAAATGTTATAAGGATTATATTTTAACGTAAGTATAGTATTAACTTTGTGAAATATATTCCAAGTACTTTATTACTACGGGACTAATAAAAACAATAGAGCCATCAATCTTATGGCATTTTAATGTTGCATTTTATGTATATTTTATTCCATAATAGTGTTTCTTTTCTGAACAATTTTATATTTTACTGAGGACTGTCTTTTAAAGGGGAATTTCAAGAAAATCCTGTAGAAGAACCTTTTTAAAGGAAGCTTTAATAAAAGTTGAGCGGAGAGGATATTCTGCAAAAAGTGAACTTTTAAAGACATTGCACAGATTGATGGCCTCCGAGTTAAAAAAGTGCCCCGCCCACCCCATCCGCCCCCACCTCAAACTGTGAACCATTGAGCTTGGTTCATACAGATGGTGCTATTGAGGCTAGAGAACGGGGTCATCTGAGGTCAGGAAGATGAGACAATAACTAAATGATTCACTTACAGATAAAACAGGCTGCTTATGAAGAGAGTGCAAGTAAACAATGGCAGAGAGGAGCAGGCCTGTTACGTGGGTCAGACTGAGTTGAAGAGGTTGTAACAAACGGCTGATTTCTAACTGCGTAGGGTATCAAATTGTTTATTTGTTGGCATTTCTACTGTAAAATACAATTTCCCTCCTGTATAGCTTGTGCTTGAGCAGGTCTGACCTTCTGCAACTCTGCTCATAATTGAAAGGAACCCAGAAGAGAGTCTTTCTAGTAGGGAAGGATACAGAAATAAATATGTTAGGCTGTCTTTGGATGGACTCACAGTGCTGACTTTATATATTATACTACTCAGCGACTACTGGTGGTTTATTTTCTCTGCTACTGAAAAGAAGTGATTGTTTGAAACATGGGGTTTCGAAAGGTGAGAGAAAGTTGAGAATTAAGTCTAAAAAAAATGAGGGAATATTCTGAATAAGGGAAGCTTATATATGAAGTCTTTTATTGCATAAGGCAGTCTCAAAAATGTAAGGAGGTTCTGTATAATCCTACAGCAGCAATTTTTTTTTCAATCTGCTTTTTAAACATTTTTAATCTATTCCTTCCCCTACTATAATGGTCAGAAATGGCACTTTTCGGTAATGCATATGACACAGAATGCTAATGTCTCCTTGCTTCTTTTTGACATATTGTACATTATATCAAAATAATAAAACAATCCATCAGGGGCTTCCTGATTAGTTCTAAATAAATCCAAGCAGTTCTGAAAACATGATGCCCAAGTAGCTGATTATACATTGTGATTGTAAATGGGGTTTGCCTTTACAAGACACTGAGCACTAAAAATCAAAAGTAATTAACATGAAATCATCTTATGGTTGGACTTGGGCACTGAGCGAGCTGATCAAGCATTCATCTTTTTTATATAGGGTGACCTTTTGTCAGATGATCTATGTAATTACTTGAAACCATTTTAATGTAATATAGAACCCTATGGTCTCACTAGGGAGCTCTCTGGGACATATTTATAAGGACAGACCACTGTCCTATTTCTAATTGAGAACATTTTAAAATGTGTATCATCAAGTTCTTCATATTTTAAGAATTCCTTGTCTTATTTTGGAATTTCAAAATGTAATAGCATTCAAAATTAGGACCAAAAAATAGTCATTTTTTAATGTGAAAATGATCTCCATTTTTCATGTCAAATTCTCAACATGAACCCAATAGCTAAGGGAGTACTATTTGTAGCTGGTCACACTGGAAACTGTTTTCAGGAGGTTAAAATTTGCTGTCCCCATTAAACATTGTGCAGTGAAAATGCAGATGTTCAAAGTGACACATCTTTATTGTTTTAAACAAGATGAGTTGATACATCAAAAATAAGTGGGGTACTGCAGGTACATACTAGTGAAATATGTGGACCTACGGCCCTAAAATAAAATGATACAAAAGGCCAGATATCAACAACGGTATACTCTTCACCTGTCATTTACAAAGGTTTAGAACGTACACTTGATTATGAATTCTGAACAAGTATGTACCATATCCTGGGGGATTATCATTAGATGGGCTTTTGGGTACCGTGCTTCAATTAAAATAAACTTTTCTGCCCACTTGTGATGTGCACACAAGGTTGTCACTACCTAATTTTTTTTGAATTTCCAGAACATATCAGGTCAGTAGCTTTTCATTACGCCCTACTAGTCTGAGAGTAATCACATGACAGACAGAAAGACAGACAGACATTAACATTTTATGTAAATATATATACATAATATGCTAATGTCTGTCTGTGTCTCTGTCTTATTGTTACAGCATTTTTGATCATTTTTCATTTATTCATTTTTTTCTTAAATATTTAGTAAATGTGTTCAGTGATATCATCTTGAAGGATGTTGTAAACTTATCTAGCCTGGTGCAGTTGAAGCGACACCAGAAACAAGAGGACTGTGTAGTCATTGGTCCTGTTTCAGATTCTGGTGTTTCTGGTTGAAGGTGGAACAGAATAATTATTGAATCATACTGTTATACCTAAATCCTTCCCCAGTGCTGATCCTAGTCAAGAACCTTCCATCTAAGTTCAGAAAGACCAGCTTTAATTAATTGAATAGGAGAAAATAAGTGGAGTTACAGAGGAGAAGTCAAATGTAGCAAAGGTTAGATTTATGAACTACAAAAGTTAATTCACCAAAGTGTTATGATTAGGAGTCATGTACACACAAAAATATGGTTAAGGCCTCCAAACGTACCACAAAAGAATGCCAGGACCTTCCTTGACCAGCCCAGAAAAGGCTCACCTAGTCCAACTTTTACTGTTACTATTAACAGTAGGCTTCACTCTGACCAGTCACAAAAACGGAGAAAACTGGTAATTTTAAAGTTGAAAATATGCCTCACAAGAGAGGGAAACCATGGAAAACTCTGGGCTGTATCCAAAATACAACAAAAGTATTTTATTATATGAAGAATATTTATTTACACAAAAAGAAACAGAAAGGTGCTCAAAGAACAAAAAGGACTTTCCCTATACTGTAAAGGCAGTGCAAATGGGTACAAATTTCAAAACACAAACTGAGAATCAGAATCTAAAGACCAAAGCAAAATTATCAAAGAACTGGCAAAAAACAAAGAAATGGTTTACAATAATTGTGTATAACTTTATTGACAAGTTGCCAAGGCTACTTCCCAGAGGGCGGGTCTTAGCAGTGGTAAAATCAGGGGAGCCTCACCTCCTGGTGAACCGCCCACAAAGCACATGGAAAGGAGACACATTTAAGGAGACAGAACACAAAACGTAAGTGAGCAAATAAGCAAAGCTAAAAGAAACAACATGAAAAATAATAATACAGAATGAACAAAAACAACAAAAAACAGTAAATTAACAAAGCATGGAAAAAAGCCTTGGCTGTAATTTAGCTAATTAAAGCTAATATAGCTTTAATTATGTGGAAGATTACTAAACTCTAAACAAATCCAAAGTTGTGAAAAGAATTAAAGTTAACTGTTTTATATAAATTAAAAAAAAAAAATTGCCAGTCCTGGGGCCTCATGCATAATGCCGTGTGTAGAATTCACACTAAAACATGGCATACGGACAAAAGCAGCAATGTGTGTAAGCACAAAAAAGTCCAGATGCATAAATCTGTGCGTAAGCCAGCTTCCATGAACATTGAAATATCTTTGTAGTACATGTTTAATTATTACATCCATCTATCCATCCAGGGTCGTACCAGCCCCAGCAAGCATACAGTGCAAGGCAGGAACAATCCCTGAAAGGGACACCAGGCTGGCTTGTATCAAAAGTCTTTAAGTATACAACACCCTATTGGCTCTAGGGGTTGGACAGAAATCCTATGAATTTCTTTGCTTTACCTCACCCTCTCTCTCTTACCAAACTGATGAAAGACCATCTCACACCATGAACTGAAAAGAACAACACAATGAAGAGCACAGCTCGGCAGCCATATTGAGACAGGCATGCGGCCTGTTCTGAAGAAATCTGACCACAAAATGATGCCTTAACTAGAGACATTTTAAGTAACTTACAAGTCTGTGTGCCGCCTGAAACTACACCACCATTTATCAGGTTGTATGGTTGCCAATATTCAAATGTACTTTTCATATTGTTATTATTTATGAATATTATCAATAATACATTGTTTAAATTTAACTTAATTCCTGCTTGTCTTTTACTACTTAGGTTATACATGTAGAAGGGAAGGTGGGGAGAAGTTATATTGTACAATACCTTATAAGCAGTGGTAAGTTTGAGAGATTTGAGGTATTCTGACAAAGGCTACATATTAATAATACAAAAGGGGAAAGTAGAGTAATATATTACTCTACCAAGACAAAACACCTATAAAATGGTAAAATAACAACAACAATAATAATAATAATAATAACAATAGCAGAAAAACAGTGAAAAATAGACAATATGAAACCATAAGTGGCTCAGGTTGTGCAATATTACAACTGTAATGCAAGTTTACAGTGAGGCAATTGTACTTATAAGTACAAACAGTTCTACCGGGAACACTTGATGTACTGATTGACTGCGTTTATAGCTCTTGGGATGAAACTGTTTCTGAACCGCGAGGTCCGTACAGGAAAGGCTCTGAAGCGTTTGCTGAATGGGAGAAGTTTAAATAGACTGTGCACATGGCTGAGGCAATGTGTGTTAGAAGCTTTATCCCGATATTTCTCCCTGCTCTTGACACAATCTGCAATAGAGCTTTCTGATCAGCTCTTGTACAGCTGTGAATTCACGCTCAGATACAGAGGGTTAAAATACTCTGAGTGGTGCACTGATAGTGACAACACTAAAGCAGCTATAGTATTTGGAATAGTTTGGCCATTCTGTGCACCTTTATATGGTTACGGGTTGATTACAATCAGATGCCTTAAACTAATAAACAATATGCGGTTAATTTCAGGGTATTTGATAAAGCCACGTCAGGGATGTGAATCTAAAAAATAAAGGGAACCCACACAGGTACAGTAGCACTGCTTTGACGCTGGGTGCCGCCAGTTTGCAAAACCGAGTAGAGAACTTGCATACGCAAGGGATTGACCTGGCGTGAGAATGAGTGTGGCTTTAGGGCAAGTTTAGTTGTTATACATCACAATGTGAGCATGGACACGGGCATACGCAACATTTTTGTGCATACGCACCATTTATAAGTAAGGCCCCTGGTGTTTTATGATGTAACCTTTGGGGCACAAGGCTACGTCAGAATATAAAAGTTTTGATATACAAAAACATGTCTTCTGTTTTTCTAATGCTTGTCTGTGACATCTAAAGAGATCTGGAAAAAATAATTTTATTGCAAATTCTTGGTACTATTTTTCTCATGGTAAAGATACTTTTCTATTTGCTCTTGTGATAGAAGTGGCCTTCTTGGGAGGAATTCTCACATTACCACAGAAGTAAATCAACACAATACCAATCATGTGGCATGAACAGTTAAGTGTGAATTTGTCTTTCAAGAAAAAAACAAGCCCCTAGAGGTTAAAGATTATTGCTTAAGAAGACCAGGGCTGAGAGAGCAGACACAGATGGCATTTCTTTCAAAACTGGCTGAATCTCAAATTATTGGCGTTTTGTTTTTTTTTTGTTTTTTTTGTAAAATGACATATATAAGCTATTTTAGAATGTGTGTGTAATCTCAAGATGCGGATCAGTGTTTTGACACCATTTTGGCTTGAATAACTGACAAATTTGGTAAGTTTTAAGCTTTTGTGTTCCAAGTGCCCCATGTCCCATAGGTCCTATTATAAAATGCCAGGACTGGCTATGTATTTTTAAAAATTTATAGAAATCACTTAATTTTAGAGCACAATTTTGTGTGGAAAATGAATATATAACATGTTTGTGAAGAAATAGATTTTGCATTTTTCAAGTCAAAGTTATCTTTGAAGCTGACCCTTAATTAATTCATTTATTAATTTTTTAACAAAGTTTGGACATGTTTCTGACCACATGTCCATCTTAAATAAAATTTTAGCAAGCAAATTTCCAAAACACAGGCACCAGGGATCTGTTTTCTTAAATTCCAGGTGACAGAAACAAATAGGAGTGAATTGCTATTACAGTCTATGTAGTCACTTCTAATTGTTAATGATTTGTAAATGACAATCACGTTGTTCTTTTCAACATACACAAAATTCAGCCAATGAAGAAACCACATCATTAGTTTACTGTCGTAAAAATTATTGCCTTAGATTTAAAAAAAATATGAGATGAGCTTTATCCAGTTCTTTGTCCAAAAAACAGAAACAAGCAGCCAAAATAATGCCTAGGCACATCCTTTGCAATTTATTGTATTACAGCAGGTCAATGAAATGTGAACAAAATGCACAACAAGAAATAGGAATATTAAATACAAAATGTATTACCTTTACTACAGTATTCAAATTTTACAGTACAAAATATAGCAACTCAGCAAAATAAGACACAGTATGAAAAGTTTTACCTAACTGCACTAAAGCAGGATAATCTATAAATCTGAACAGACTGAAGAGCCAGTAAAAATAGAACAATATTCTAAGACCAAAACAGCCTCTTTTCTAAAATAAAGACTCTTGTTGAAGGTGGATG
The DNA here is from genome assembly GCA_026402145.1 of Polypterus bichir lapradei. NCBI lineage: Eukaryota > Metazoa > Chordata > Cladistia > Polypteriformes > Polypteridae > Polypterus > Polypterus bichir. The sequence continues at coordinate 12,373,252 of JANRMT010062849.1, forward strand.
AGTTTAAATACTTGGGATCAACAATTCATAGTAATGGGGATTGTGGAAGAGAGGTGAAGAAGATAGTCCAGAATGGGTGGAGAAGAGTGTCAGGAGTGATTAGTGACAGACGGATATCAGCAAGAGTGAAAGGAAAGGTCTACAGGATGGTAGTGAGACCAGCTATGTTATATGGGTTGGAGATGGTGGCACTGACCAGAAAGCAGGAGACAGAGCTGGAGGTGGCAGAGTTAAAGATGTTAAGATTTGCATTGGGTGTGACGAAGATGGATAGGATTAGAATTGAGTACATTAGAGGATCAGCTCAAGTTGGACGGTTGGGATACAAAGTCAGAGAGGCGAGATTGCGTTGGTTTGGAAATGTGCAGAGGAGAGATGTTGAGTATATTGGGAAAAGGATGTTAAGGACAGAACTGCCAGGTAAGAAGAAAAGAGGAAGACCTAAGAGAAGGTTTATGGATGTGGTGAGAAAGGCCATGCAGGTAATGAATGTGACATAGCAAAATGCAGAAGACAGGAAGATATGGAAGAAGATGATCCGCTGTGGCAACCTCTAACGGGAGCAGCCGAAAGAAGAAGTTGAACAGCCACTTCCCCTACTTGCTCTATAACTGCTCCCCATAATTCTTTGTCTTCTGGAATGCTGTCAGGTTTCTGCTGCCAATCATAATCAGGCTCGCCAACTTTAGTCTTTTGCTTTTTATTTTTGCTAATGCTAACGGTAAGTGAAACAGACTAGCTTTGATTCGCATACAGTTTTACAAAATTCATTTCACAGGAAGCGAATGCAATTTATTTCACTATTTTTTTAGAAGGCAAAAACAGAGTTTAACTGTGAATTCAATTTTACAGCTAACACTAAATCCTGATGGCAGTGAGTGTTCACCTTTTTTAAGAAAAAAAATCTAGTGATTTCAGGCATAGTTTTGTAATGTGGCCACATTGCTGGACCTTTTTTTATTTTTCCCTTTAGCACTTTTATTACTATGGCCTTCAGCTCTAGTGATCAAGCTAGGTGGGTGATACAATAAGAAATTAGAATGTTTCCTTGAAAGGGTCAATAAATGTTTAGCTTACGCATAAAATATTTACCTGGTGATGGCTCGTGTTAATTGCAGAATAATTTTTTTCTATTTCATATTTTCATAACTAATACCAGTGAAGAAGATTACTCAACAACAAGGAACTTGAATACTATTTTACTATTAGTAAGAACAAAACTCTGTTTGTTTAATTAAGAATACTGACTGCAATTTACTTTCAGCAGCTTTCTAAATAAAAGTATCAACTTTCATAAATAACACATGCTTATATTAGTAAGCTTTCAGATGCTGTCTAGAGGAGATAAATTCTTTATAGTCAAGAGATAGAGGAGTGGTGCCTCAATGAAGCTATGGTTACATAATACTGTCCATAAGGTGTTCCCAAAAAGTCACTAAATTTAGTATATACCCATTTCCTAATTAATAAACACTGAATGAGATAATAAATGGCTACTGGTCTTTAATGTAGTTTGAATAAAAAGGGATACAATGAAAGACTCTTATGCTACATTCACATTACAAACTTCACTGCTCAATTCCAATTTTTTGCTCAGATCAGATTTGCCTATCTTGACGGTTCACATTCATAAGTACAAGTGAGCTGTATCTAACTGTAATGTGTACGCATCTGTCATCTGAAACAACATGCATGTCCGCACTGATACGTTTGTGTATGAGTCATCTGCGTCACCAACTAGTGTATATTTCACATTTTACCTTGGAGGATGTCAAGCAGTTTGTCAGCTTTACATGATTGGGTTGAGAAAGCAAAAAAAAAAGCCAGATAGTTAACTTTTACTGTTTTTGCAATTATTACGGTTACTGCTGCACCAAGAGTTATGAATACAGAGAAAGGAGCCAGCAATGGTGGAATTGTGACTGTTGTCACATCTGTAGCTCTCCTTCATTGTTGTTCTGCGGCAGTGCTGGTGCTGGCTGATAAAAGTAGCACTCAGCCCATGCGTAAAGACAAAAAAACACATGAATTATGATCTGACAGTACTCGTTCATGTCACATGGTCATGTATCTGATCGAGGACCATATATGAAAGTGACTTCATCTGATCTGAAAAGATCAGATTTCTGTGTCCACACGACCCTGAAAATTTCCAATTTGTATCACATTAAGGCAAAACATTGGATTTGAGTCATTATAGTCTGGTAATGTGAATGTAGTCTTAGTTCTGACTTTTTTTGCGAGCAAATTCAATGGTGCTGCAAACTGGAAAAAAAGTACATGTGAGCAAACAAGCAAAACCTTTGCAATTTCCACAACATTTTATATCCACAACATTTGAAATTTTTGTTTAATGGGGTATCGTAAATTTGTTCTATAAACTGATATGATAGAAACAAAAATTACAAGGGAATGATGAGTCTTTATATAGAATTCACTGTTACACTAATGCTAAACATGAACATGCTAAGGAATGACCGATGCAAATGATTTGTGATTACATGTCAGTAATATCTGACATGTACCTCTACACCAAGCTGATGACTGTAGACTTCATGTTCACAGTTTGCACCACCTCAGGTTGTACAGAAAGCAGGAGCCTAGCAAACCAGGACCCACGTGAGAATTTAACCATTGTTTTTTATTGTCAGGGGCATTTGTTTAATTTTTTTGTTTGTGATTTCTCATTTGAATACAGATGAGCAGTAGTAGCCAGTAGTGCAAGGCTGGTGTTTCTTGTTCACATTTCTCATATGGTTATTCCATCCCTGCTTTTGATGTGCTCATTTACAAAAATAAAAAATAAGATACATGTCACATCTTGTTTTTTCACTTGTCAGTCGGCCATTTTTTACTAAAGGTATTTTTAGATGTAAAGAAACCAGTGTGAAGTTCTCAAAAACAGTCCTTGATGAAACTTCATACTTTGGGCATAGGTTGATATTTGTACTTAGAGCCGCTTGCTCCTTTTCCCATGCATGTTGTATCAATACATAGACATCATAGGGCCAGTATTTTGTCCACAGTGGATAATGCCCTTTCGTCTTATTTTCCTGTGAAAATCACCTTTATTACTATTATGTTACTACTTTGTTTGAAGCACCATCAAGTTTATCAGACCCCACCACTAAAGAAACCTGCCCAACATGTCCCAACAATTAATCCTCCTTCAAAGACCTTGAGGGTTTATGGCAAACATAATGAGAATTGGGACAGCATAGCAACTTTACATGACTTTAATTAGCCTGGCTATTTATCTCAATGATCACACCTATGTAGGAATCCTGTATTTAGTATGATCCATGCCCATCATTTCCCCAGTGTTTCTTTGTTTTATCAACTGAAGAGAGGTGGACTTGTGGGCAGCAGTAATCCAACTTAACCCAAAGATGCCTGCACTCATGTAGAACTCTTTAATGTTACTTAGCATAACTATCCTTATATTTTGCTTTTCACACTGTCTATGCCTTATGTTTTAATTTTCAAATCTAAAATTATTTCTAATTAAATTAATCACCAGACATGTCATTATTGTGTGCTTTTTTGATTCTGAATAATACAGAATTTACAAATACTGAGTAATGTAATGTTATGTGTATTAAGTGGGTGGACTTTTGGTGGTTAGTAGATAGATGATAAAAAGCCACATTTTTCCTAATTGACATGAAGAGATCTATTGACCCTAATTAGCTGTTTGTAATCTTATCAAATTAGCATATCACAAGGCAGCATAATTGCCCATTTGTAAACTAGGCATGTTTGCATATGTGTTTGGTAGGATGTGTGCCAGAAAGCATCGGTGAGCGGACATGCATGAGAAGCCTGGCGTTCATTGGCACCCTTTGGATGTATGCCACAAGTAGAGTGGAGATATAGCCAAATTATACAGCAAACTCTTGCCAAATGGGGGAAAATAAAACAACAAGTGGGAGCAATCCAATATGAGAAGAATGAGGTACTAACAGCGGGAAGGATTCTGTTAGCATGTGGCTAATGAATGATGGCACTGGGTACCATTGGCACGATTGTCACCTACTTGATCCTATTGACAATTTTAATTTAAAGAGTTGGTGTAAAGAATTTCAATACTGTCAGGCTTATGACTGCCCAGTGACATGTATTTAATTGTTGATTTAAATGTACATTTATCTTATTTTTAGAGGTTTCTGCTTTCATGTTATGGTTTTAAGGTTAACTTATTTGTAGTACATACTTTACAAATTTTCTGGAGATTTTCTTAGGGTAAAAAAGTATAGCAATAATAAATGAATGGGAATAATATGCAATGTACTTTATTTTGCTCTATGGTACAGAATGCACAAAAGTTTGTAAGAATGTAAAAAAGAGAACAATCAGTAATCACATTGAAAAATGGATCTGTTATTCAGTGTGGGTGCTTTTTAACTACTGCTTGTAAATCCGTTATATATAATGATGATTAAAATACACAAATATCGGCATACTTATTCAAGTTTTTCTCATGCTCTTTAGAATATGATATCAGTGTTAAAGATTATCTGAGATATGCGATTTAAGAAACAGGCAGCAGTTAACAGTTCTCCCTGCTGATCCAGAGTGTAGCTCTCTCTGTATATCTCCTTTTGTCTCAGTCCTGTTCAAACCCAGCTTATCGTCACATCACTTTGGATGATCCTCCAGCTTTTTCATGTATGCAGTCCATTCATTATTGTTGATCAGCCTATGCTATTACCAAGAATGATGATGTGGTTGTCACACTATTTGACTACAAGTAAAGAACGATTGCAATTGGGGCTAAGGAAGTAGTTTCTGGATCGATTTTGTGTCCTGTATTTACCAGCTCTATGTATAGAATACACGCTATAGAATTGTGGAGAGTTTAAGGATGTAGACTCAATTTTCATGTTGTATATTACTTTGTACTGAATTTTTCTAGTCTTTTTTTTTGTTTGTTTTGTTGTACTGTGCAATCAGAAGGGAATCAGACTAAGATGATTTAATCTTACTATATATTAATGGTAACAAAACTATACAGTATGTTGAATTTAGCACTTTTGCTGTGTTTGCTTGAGCTCTGTAGTTACAGTGGATCAAAACTAGCTAAACTACTAAAACTAGCTAATGTTGAAGTGTGCATCTTGTAGTCTGTAGAGGACAACGTAAACCACCTCATGAGCATGTCTAACTGACTTAATATGATATTTGTTTTTATAAAGTGAACACCCACGTGCATTATAAGGATGAAAAAGGATAAACAGTAGATTCAAAACTCTTCACTTTCTGTGCATTATATTGTGTTGTAGATTTAATTTTAACAGGTTATTTGTCATTATCGCCCATCAGCTTACACTCAAATAGTGATCAGACATGTCCTGTTTACTTTAATCCTTAAGATGCATCTCATACGTGATTGTAGTCCACCTGTGGCACATTAAACATACTGGACATTGTTCAGAAAGGCACACACCTGTGTATATAAGGTCCAGAAATCGAAGCAATATAGTTCAAGGAACTCTCTGTAGCCCTCCACGATCAAATTGTAGTGAGACATAGATGAGGGTTAGGGAATAAAACATTTCTAAAGGTTTGAGTGTACCCAGGAGCACACTGACCTCAATTACTGTGCAATGAAAGAGGTATGGAACCACCAGAATTAGAGTTGGCAGTGCAGCCAAATTCAACCCAATCTAATCCAAGACGACCCAATCATCAGTCTAACACAGTTTCAGAAGTCCTTTGCTGAGATGGAAGAGCCTGTCGGAAGGACAATCTTCTCAGCAGCACTCCATCAATCAGACTTTTGTGGTAGAATGGCTAGAAAGAAATCACTATTAAGTAAAACACAAGTGACAGTTGTCACATGCGTGTACTTGGGAAGCAGCTTAAGGGCTTGAGTGACTGTAAATCTCCACCGAAACATAAGGTGGCGCTGCCTAATAATGATCCCTCTTCTCCTCCCTCTGCAGAACGGAAGATTGACACCATTCCATCTATGAAGTCACATCTGAAGTCATGACGAAAATTATTTTTTTGTCCTACAGTGAAGTATTGTGGTAGCAGCATCATGGTATGTGGGTGCTTATCAGTAGCAGGGAAAAGGAAATTGGTCAGAATGTAAGGAAGGATGAATGCGGGCAAATTCAGAGAGGTCCTTGAAGAAAAAGCTCTGGGGAAATAGTTCACCTTTCAGCATTTCAAGACACAAAGCATACAGACACAAGTCTCACACCAAAGCAACCCCCACTCTTAAACCCCATAGAACATCTGTGGAGGGACCTGAAGGTGGCAAATTATGAGAGCTTGAGAGGATCTACTATGAAGAATGGAATAAACTAATCCAAGTATGCAAACTTTACAGAGGCTCAGGCTATAATTGTTGCCAACATGGCTTCTACAAAGTACCGAATTAAGTGTCTGAATACCTCCATGAATGAGAGATTTTCATTTTTTGGTTTTAAATTAATATACAAACCTTTTAAAACGTTTTAATTTTGTCATTCTGAGTGAAAATTGATAATCAAAAATGGCAAATGTATCTATTTAAAGTTAAATCTACAACACAATAAAGTATACAGAATGAGAAGAGATCTGAATACTTTCTAAATCTATTGTATTTGCACATACTTAATTAGGAACCATTAAAAAGATGTAAATAAGAAAATGTATATGTATAGCTTCTGTCCTGAATTTGACTGAAGCATAGCATGGTAATTAATCAATCATACTTAATTTAGTGGCATAACAATATGTAATGCATGTAAAAGTTTACATTGATCAAATTGTCCTACTGCATAGTGAAAAAAATAAATAAAAGATTGTCTTGTATATTTAATCATTATTTATTCTTCAGTTTTAGCAGTGCAATTAAAAAAAGTGTGCTTTGAAAGATGATGCCATATTCTGTGGAAGTATCTTTGTAGGGGTCCTCCAAGTGTGATATTAAATTCTCCACAACATGGATTGTTTAGCGCTTGTGCTGTAGTGTGTAGTTTGCTCTGCACTCAGGTATTCTTTGCAAATGCTGGCCAACATCAGACAAGGTATGTACCTTTTGGCAGCATCAGGATTATTAACATTATTAGAATAAAATTTACATCCATTTTTCAGCCAAGAAAGTTGTTAAGCATTGTTCTGTGTCTCGAGATTCCGCATTCATTGTAAACTAGCTTATCTATACTAATAAAAGGCAAAGCCCTCACTGACTGACTCACTCCAACTTCCCATGTAGGTAGAAGGCTGAAATTTGGCAGGCTCATTCCTTACAGCTTACTTACAAAAGTTAGGCAGGTTTCAGTTCGAAATTCTACGCATAATGGTCATAACTGGAACCTACTTACGTACATATATACGGCCATAGCCTGCAGCTCGGTCGCCGTTTGAGGCGGAGTTGCGTCCCTCATCGTCACGCCTGCCTCGTAATTGAGTGCCTTCCCATATAAGGCTGTCCGTCGGCAGCAATCCAATAGACACTCTGCCGCTACATATTCGCGGGTGAAGGACTGTGCTTATGCAAATGAAGATGAGATGGTCAGGGATAGACTAGTGTTTGGCACAAACTCAGCGAATGTGCGAGAGAAACTTTTAAGTGCCGAGTCTTAGCTAACATTAAATAAAGCCGTGAACATCACAAGATCGCACAAGCACAGCTGAGAACCTTGGATGCATGTACTCCGAGTGGCTCACGTGAACTGACTGTGAACGCAGTATGCAGAGAACAAGGAAGAGCTCCAAAGAGCGCTGAACAAAAAACGCATTACACAATTGAGAAGGCAGCAAAAGAATATGAAGCGAGTGACGCATACAAGCATATTCATAAGTACAGCTACTGCGGAAAACAAAGCACGGTGTAAACCTTAAGTTTAAATTAAGTTCATAGACACGCTGCCACTGGCGTTTGTCATGCCTACGACGAATACGATTATCGCAAGATACAAGTTTAATGAGAAGACGCATTGCTGGGTCTGAGCTAACATTAAATAAAGCTGTGGGCATCACAAGATCACACGAGATAGCACAAGGACAGCTGAGAACCTTCGATGCATGTACTCCGAGCGGCTCACGTGAACTGACTTTGCAGGACTGGGAAAGGTAAACCCGTGCATGCAGTGTGTGATGTCTCAGATAGACAGGAAGACGAGCTGCTTATTGATGCAGTAGGAAACAAACAACCCTCTGACGCTGAACAAGCCTTTTTACACGTATCAATAGGAAAACAAGGTGTAAAGCTTAAATTTAAATTACGTTCATAGACACACTGCCGCTAAATATTCACAGGCAAATCCACAACTTAATCCCGGGAATACCTGTTAAACATCTTAGATTCACGAGTACCGATTTGGGTAGTGATCACTTCGATGAATGAAACCTGTTCAAAAAACGCATTACACAATTGAGAAGGCAGCAAAAGAATATGAAGCAAGTGACGCATACAAGCATATTCATAAGTGCAGCTACTGCGGAAACAAAGCACGGTGTAAACCTTAAGTTTAAATTAAGTTCATAGACAGGCTGCCGCTGGCATTTGTCATGCCTACGATGAATACTATATTCGCGAGATACAAGTTTAATGAGAAGACGCAGGGTATAAACGAGACTTTTGATCACTTTGTAACGAAGTTAAAATTGCTGTAACGGAGTTAAAATTGCTGGTGAAGGACTGTGCTTATGCAAACGAAGATGAGATGGTCAGGGATAGAATAGTATTTGGCACAAACTCAGCAAAAGTGCGAGAGAAACTTTTAAGTGCCGTGTCTGAGCTAACATTAAATAAAGCCGTGGACATCGCAAGATCGCATGAGATAGCACAACCACAGCTGAGAACCTTCGATGCATGTACTCCGAGTGGCTCACGTGAACTGACTTTGCAGGACTGGGAAAGGTAAACCCGTGCATGCAGTGTGTGATGTCTCAGATAAAGAGGAAGACGAGCTGTTTATTGATGCAGTAAGAAAGGAACAACCCTCTGAATCTGAACAAGCCTTTGTAGACATATCAATAGGAAAGCAAGGTGTAAAGCTTAAGTTTAAATTAAGTTCATAGACACGCTGCCGCTAAATATTCGCAGGCAAATCCACAACTTAATACCGGGAATGCCTGTTAAACATCTTAGAATCATGAGTACCGATTTGGGTAGTGAACACTTCGATGAATGAAATCTGTTATCTTTGCAACAGTTGACAAACACGGAATATAACTTGAACACAACACATCCTCCAAATACGAACCTGATTGAAAGAAATAATAATCGTCAAATCCTTGATGACAGCAACACTCATAACAGTGACAAAACAATTCCATTGACAATCATGTTACGTTATTTTTAAAATGTTTCCTTTTCTTTTTCATAACTTCTTTAACACACTACTTCTCTGCTGCGAAGCGCGGGTATTTTGCTAGTACATTATAATTTTAAACAGAAATAACACCAATATTATGAGATTCAGACATTTTAAAAAGAAGACCAGCTGCATACTACATCAGATCTTATCTTCTTCCACAGCAATCTCCCATCTCTTGAAAGACGAAATCACAGTAAACTGTTTGTGCCACATGCTTGATGTCGTGTTGATTTACTTTCATATTTATGTGAGAAGTCAGCTTCTAGAACTCAAGTGATTACAAAATGCTATCATAAGCATGCATCAGAAACATGGAAGGCATGTTTTGTTACATCTAAAGTTTTGCTGTTTCAAAGAAAATGTATTCAGTAAAATTTTAGGGTTTAACTTTCTTGGGCACTTACCTAACAGTATAAAATACCAGAACCATATATGTTTTTTTATATTTATACTGTGATGCATGGTGCTCATGGGGGGGGCATCCCGGCTGGGTTGCTATTGTGATGCAAGGACAGAGGGATACAACCTGTCAGGACTATTTACTCCATGTTATGCTAGATGGCAGCTTCCCTGGATTATAATTCCCTTAAGGACAGCCTCAGGGCATGCTGGGACCTGTAGTCCTGTGAGGTAGCTCTGTTGGGTTCCATAGGGGCTGCCAGGGAGAGCTTTCCAGGATTAATAATCCCTGCGTTTGACCTGGAAGTGCTTCCAACAGGCTATGCCCCAGCACCAGAAGTACTCCAGAGTCCAACATAAAAGACGCCACGTGACCTCATCAAGACGAGTTGGAGTCGGGTTGAAGAAGACAACACTCTCTTGGAGGAGAAAGAAGAGAAGAATACTGTGTTTATGTTTATGTCAATTTTCCTTTTTTGCAAGGTATTTATCCTAATAAATCTTTTATTTAAACCAGGACTTGTGTTGGTAATGTTGTGTCTGGGGTTTGGGGTGCTTCAACACCCCCTAGTGGTCACAATAGAAAGCACTTAACTTTGGAAAAAAAATTGTGTGTCAAATGCATAAATACCATGTTTGAGAAGAAATAACTTTGACTTGAAAAATACCAAACATATCCTATAAGCTGGTCCCTTAAAAGTCTTTTTGGGGACTTATGTATTTGTTTTCCTTTTGTTTATTAGTTCCGACACTAAAGGCTTTGCATTAATTTTTTTTGTTTTACTTTTTTGTGGAGAAGAGGGGTTATTGATTTTGTTTTATTTTGTTTTGGTGCATATACTGTAAGGTTGCAAATCTATCAAGTCATTAACATCATGAGTTTGAATCAAGTAATGCCACAAGCGCCATATTATACAGGTTTGTCTGCAAGAAGGGCACTCAAACTGATGCTTTATTTTTAAAAGCATGTAAAGAAAAGAATAATCTGTGCTTTATCTTTATGCAATAGTTGTTTTCTTTTGTTTAAAAAAAAATAGAATTGGACATTTAAGGTTTCAGAATTAGAGTTTTTTTAATTACTGTCTAGCTGGCCACTTCCGTGAACGTCAGGGTTTAAGAGACTTTTATTTTGTTTAATTTTCTTTTTTATATGTTACCTGTTTTTTTAATAGTTATTATCATTTTGCCACTGTGATTCTGTGTGGTGCTAAGTACAGTATGTGAGTTGTGTACTGTATGATGGGTGGCATCATGGCAGTCAGTTATTTCAGATTCGACAATTGATGTCCAGTCTTTTTTTTAAAGAAAGGTGAAGGCTTTTTCGAAATATTATTCTTTGAAAGCTAAAAAACTGTTACTGGGAATAATTCTGTTTTTGATTAAGTATTTCTGTACTACTTCAAGTTTGCACATCCCCATTTATAGCATTTAACCTCAGTTTTTTATTTAAAAATTGTAATATCGGACACCTGTATCCATGTCCAGAATACTCATCCTAAATATCATCCTGTCAGGTCATGGAATCTCACAAAAACAGAAAGGATGTGATGCATCCAAAAAGAAGATAAAAATCAGTCCTGAGTCTTTAATAACTACCCAAGAAGAGGCTCACCTTAACTCATCAAGGCCCCAAATACTACCTGCTGGCTTGAGCTGGAGCAGACCCCAAAATTGGGGAGCTAGCAAAACAACATCTGTAAATACATCATAAAGCCCCACAAGAGGTAGAAAACCAATCAACACCAAAACAAATTCTGAGCAAAAAATAACAACAACAAAGGATCATTATAAGTCAAAGATTTATTAGGAAAACTTGAAAAGTAGACAAAAATGCTCAACAAAGCAGAAAACAGACTGACTTGTCTAAAAGGTAATTCAGAGCAAGCAAGTTACAAAGCAGAATCTGTAGGCAGAATCCAAGAAAAACAGGTGCTGGAAATTCACACAGAAATCCAAATAGAAACAGCACTAATCACAGAATTCTGCAGTACACAAAATGATCTTTGCTCCAGAGCCTTCTCAATTGACTTATATAGCCAGAGGGAGGGTTCATGATTGGTGATCTCAGGTTGGCCCTGCCTCCTGGAGCTCCACCCACAAATAACAAAGAGCAGAGGCACATTTAAAAAGACAGTCCCTATTAACAGACGCAATAGAAAATACAAAATATGACACATAATAACTCAAAAACAACAATAAAATGTATAATCACATTTATAAATAGATAGTCATCCAATATACAAAGCAGATTTTTTTGTTCTTTTAAACAACTGGTCTATCAGTGTTGTGGTAATCTTTTTTGAACCTGCTAATTTTCTTGTGAAAGACAGTTGCAGACGGCATTGGGTTTGATTGCAGGAGACATTCTAGACTTACTGAACTTCAGTGTTTAATAATTTTTATTGCCTTCTCTTTGAGTGGGAATTGTTAGACAATAAATGGGAGTGTTTGAGGTTATACTGTAGATTGTTTCATAGTTTTTTTTCATTCAAAGTTTACTATTATTTACATTAACTTATTTCTACCATTATCACTGCTATGGCAGGTGCTATCTTGCATCTCTGTTACTAGGATTGCCCCTTCGTTTCTAGGGGCATGTCTTCTGAGGTTGTGACCAATTACCCCTCAGCAATAAAAATCGTTTTGAAAGATCAGTTGATAAATTCTAAACCCCTTTTTACCTTGTGCTTTAAAATCAAAAAAAATGTAAACAGTATTTCTGGTTTTGATACTTGTATTTTTTGACTACGATTTTTGCTTTGAGTTTTGTTATTGGTTGTTAGCATTCTCACTTCTTGGTTTCAACCTTACTTTTCCCTTGACTATGTCTTTGTATCCAATGACTTCTAAAAATATTTAATACTTGAAAATATATTTTTAACAGGCTGCAGCCTTTTTCATGTATATACACTGTAACTCCTTACCAGTCCAAGATGTTAAATTTGAGGTCACAGGTGTCTAAATTTAGTGAGTCACTTACAGAGATACTGTAAATGGAGTCAATTCTGGCACTTCTCTCTTCTTGGCAAAATGATTTCACAGAGCTTTTATTGTCCACCTACTTTTGAAGGATAGGTATATATCAGGTGTTTTCTATGAGGGGAGACAGTTGTTTAAATGCAGATCATAATTCTAAAAAAAATGGCTGCCACAACAACACAGCCTCCACAACAATAGCGAGGAATCCGTGTTCCTGGCAGAGTTTTGGTCTTAGGCTTATCTTCAAGACTTTGATTCTGCAATGTGACCAGTTATGAAATGTGGTATTTGACTGTTTATTCAGTGCATACTTTCTTACTGACCAAAACTACATTATGGCACTACCATTTTACACCTTCTCTTTCCTTCACTTCAAGGTAAGCCTCCCGCCTTTGTTACTGACCGAAGCTGCATTGTCACACTACCATTTTACACCTTCTTTTTCCTTCACATCAACGTAAGCCTCCTGATAAAATGAAAAGGCACATACAGTCTAGCTGCAACAAACAGAAATGGTCTCGCCGGCCTACATACTCAGAGCAATGCACAGAAGCAGAAACATCTACATCACGCCAGACAAACCAGCACAGGCAAGATGCCTTAGAACAACAAAGACAATGAATAATAAACCACAGAGCTACATTATCCGAAGATCAATGGCAGCAAGTCTTGAACCTAGACTGTGAACGGAAAACAAATTACACACACAACCTTTCATAAGAGCAGTGGCAAACTGCCAGACAACAAGAAACATTACGACGGAAAAACTACAGGGATTCCATAACACTGACATCTCAAAACCAGATATTCCCCTTATATTACAGCGTAGGTAATTCCCTATTCTTTTAGTCTATTGTATGTCTATAACCAAGACACAATGTCAAACGTTTAATAACATTGGAGTTTATTTGCCAGGCCGTGTTTTTACCCATGGCCAGTTGTTCACTACATTTTCCAGAGTTACATTGAAACCCGAGTTAAACATACAGGTACTTGCGGGTAACACACAGAGGAATATTTTCACTGACAATGACATTTATGCAACAAATTGCGTTTTCTGACAATTATCATAGACGTCAGTATACTACATTACCTAACGGCAACACTTCACACTTAGATGTGCCCTGCATTTCCCTTCTAATCCAATATGTTCTGTTAACCTGTTCATATAAATATTCATGCTGTTGTAAGTGACTATAATAACATCCCATACTAATCATGTGACTATTCTAATATTGAGTCTTCTCACAAGTCACTACTTATTAAAATAATATGATTTCTTACTGCAACGTGTGATATTCTTCTCTCCCTCATCATCATTTCATTAACGCTTTTATTTTTGCTAAATTTTCGCAAACACGATTTGCTAGTTATTGTAGTATTTTACTGCTATTTGAAGTTCTGCAAATTTAGTATCAACAGTAGTTTCATATGGCATGCAGGAAAAAAAAGACATTAGTAGACATGATGCCAACAACTAACTAATCTATCAAAGCAAATGTATTCAGCCAGTTACATAAAGTAGCTTTTCCTGCTCAGATTTCATTCGAAATTTTTGAGAAATAAATAGCAGGAAGCAACTGTTCCATGCCATAGTTTCCAAATTTGACTGTCTTTGCATTTATGATTTTTAGTAAAACTAAGAGGACATGGGACTATAGATTAAAAAAAATTGTGCTAATGAAATATCCTGAAACAAGAAAATAAATCAAGGTTTATGGTTTGAACATCTGCTGGGACAGAGGGTTTAGGTTAACACAGCTCATTCCAGCTGGGTATTCTTTATTGATGAGAAGAGGGGTGGGGGTAAATGACAAACAATCCCTCCTCTGCCTTAAATGAAATGCCTTTAATCAGCTATGCACACATTTGCAGGTCTCAAATCTGGATTTATCCTGGAAAGCTAGTCACAGACCTTCAACAGAGAGGCCAGTGAAATGTGCGCATGTGTACTTTACATTCCACCATGTTTGTTTTCTTTTAACATTTTCTCCAATCATTTTAATAGAGAACCTTTGCAAAAAATAAGTCCATTTTAGTCTAAACCTGTCCAAATTAGAATGGATCTGGAAAAAATACAGTTAACTTCACATGTTTTGTCCCATGCTTGATTCTGAAGGAACTGTAAGAGTGCAGTGTACAAAGGTGCAGTTCAAAAAATTAATTTTCACTTGTAATTTGTGGTGCTCCTTCATTTTCTGTATACACATTAACCTAAGAAAAGAGAGAAATATTGTTTTTATTATCAAGGCATCAAAACCACACAATATGACCATCAACACTTGTTTTTTGTCAGCTATTTAAACCATTATAGGACTTAATGTAAGCAGCAAAACAAAACCCCTGGACTGGGAACTATTCTGTCCATCCATCCATCCATTACAATCTACTTCTGGGCATATTCACAAATACACATACTCACTAATGCTAGGCTAGTCATTGGAATCCAGTGTACCAGGAAAAAGTTTATAGACAATGGGAGTGCAGTATGATCAAATTTCATAAAGACAGAGACCAAGCTGCAAATTATACGGAGCAGCAACATTAATCACACAATCAATACAGGACCCTGTTATTTCATATTTTATGTCAATGTTCTGGTTATTCTGGTAGCAATGAATATAAAGCAGGAACCAACCCTGGAGAGGGCACAAGTTCATTGCAGGGCACACTAGTGAACATGTCTATGCTTACAGCATACACTTGCCCACCAGTTTAGACCAATAAATCTAAAATGCACATATTTGCAATACTAAATGATAATGTTGCAAACCTGGCATGAGTACTTAGCTGCCCAGAGATAAATAATTGAACCTGAATTCAACTGAATAATTGGTCTCTGGAGCTGTAAGGTGTCACTGCTAACCGCTGTGCTGCTACTGTCTCCTCTAACATAAATGGTTCTGTGAATCACTGTAAGAAAATAAGAGCAGAACAACAATCAAAGAATAATTAATTACTAATCATGTTCAGCACATATACAATTTTTATTATGCGTGGGACCTACAACTACTCTTACACCTCTTATACCCAGTGCCTACAGAAAGTATTCAGACCCTTTCACTTTTATTTTGCTATGTTGCAGCCTTGTGCTAAAATTATTAAAGTTCATTTTCTCCCTTATCGAGTAACACTCAATACTCCTGAATGACAAAGCAAAATCTTTTTTTGTAAATTGTGTTATAAGTAAAATGCTGAAATATCACATTGAAAAGATCTTTTTCTCAATTCTTAATGAAAATACCCTTGGCAGCAATTCCAGCCTGGAGTCATCTTGGGTTTGACACAACACTGGGATTTTGGGATTTTCTTCTTCATCTTTTCCTCAACTCTCCCTGATTAGTCTTCTATTTCATGCATGTAAAAAAACAACCGAAAATCATGATGCTTACACAACCATGCTTCACTGTTGGAATATTATTGCATTGGTGATAAGCACTGCTTGTTTCCTCCAGACATGATGTTAAGGACTTAGGCCAAACAGTTACATTTTGGTTCCTTCAGACCAGAGAATCTCATTTCTTATAGCATGAGTCCTTTAGGTGCCTTTATGCAATCTCCAAGTGGACTTTCATGTGTCATCTGGCCACTCTGCCATAAAGACCAGATTAGTGGAGTGCTGCAATGGTGCTTGCCCTTCTGGGTGTTTCTCCCATCTCCACACATGTTTTCTGGAGTTTAGCCAAAGTGACCATCACCTCACATACCAAGGTGTATCTCCCAAGATTTCCCAGTTTGGCCAGGCAGCCAGCTTCAGGCAGAGTTGTGCCTGATCCAGCATTCTTCCTTTTAAGAATTATGGATCCCACTATGCACTTGGGAACCTTCAGATTTGCATAAATCTTTTTGTAGCCTCTCACAAATCTGTGACTCAACACAATCCTGTCTCTTAGCTCTGCAGGGAATTCCTTCGACCTCAGGGTTTGGTTTTTGCTCTGATACACACTGTCAGCTGCAGGACCTTCTATAGACAGGTGTGTGCCTTTCCTAATCATAAGCAATCAATTGGTGTAGAAACGATAATCAAAAGAATGGGATGCACCTCAGCCAAATTTCAAGTGTCGTGGCAAAGGGTCTGAATACTTGTGTCAATGTGATATTTCAGTTTTTTAATATTAAAAAATTTGGAAAAATTCCTAAAATCCTGTTTTCGTTTTTTCTTTGTGGAGTATTGAATTATGTCCGATAAGGGAAAATAATTAATTTAAACAATTTTAAGATAAGGCTGCAACATAAAAAATAATAAAGAAGTGAAGAGGTGAGAATACTTTCTGAAGACATTATATCAGCTATGTTTTACTGAAAAATATTATTTTAAGTGTGTTTTATATTTTCTGGCACTTCAAGATGACTTCATGTCATTCAATGGTGACCTCCTGATCCAATGCTTAGTTACTGGAGTATGCAGGCATAATTTATAAACAAGGAATAGCGAAAAATGGAATCGTTTTTTCTAGTCATAAGTGATAAACTCATTAAAAGACTGATATGAATGATGACAGGTTGGTGCTTATTATTAAATATTATGATAACTATGGTGTTCCAAATGGGGGATATAATCTTGCTGTCCCATAAAAAATAGGGCTTAGTTTTCCATAGCCTTTCGGTGTGATTGGGGAAATGTGTCTATGGATTGTTATTAGTTTTCTACACAAGCAAACAAAGTATCCACCCATGCACTTATAGAGATGATTTTTCCTCAGTAAAGGTGCTGAGATCCAGAGCCTATTCTTGAAATATCTGGCACAAGGCAAGAAACAGAACAGGATTGAACACCAATCAGTTAGTGATTTGCGAAATGAGCCACACAAAACTGAATTTGTAAAATAAATGGTGTTTCACAACCTGCAAAATGTGTTCTATTGTCTCACATATTTTTCATCTCATATGCAACCTCTTTTTTAAGTTCATAAGCAAGGAGGAAATAGGAAGTGGAGTGCAAATAAAGAGCATTATTTATGAACACACATTTTGGGGGTGCTTCTTCCTTGCTAAAATCCATTGGCCTGGCTACCATTGAGTCTCTGGTAGCATCCTGGCTTGGATCATCTTACAGTATCGGGGCAGTGCAAATATATGATTTTTCCACCAACCCAAGATGAGTGGAGTAAGGTGGAAGCCAGCAGTGTGAATATGCAGGAAGCCATTACCTCAGATAGATGGGAGTTGGTCGAGGTTCATAGAAAGAACCATGAAAGATGAGATGGTGATGCAGGGCTGAGCTACAGAATAACCCTTAAGGGCTGTCGCACATGGGAGGCAGTCTAAGGACTTAGCTGAGGGTAAGATACAGAGACAGGGGTTGATGAATTACACCAATGCCCTTTCTCCCTCTTTCACAGACCTTCAGAAAAGAAGACCACTTAAAATTCCACCTACATCCAGTACCAGACTACGACCCTCTGCTGATCTCACTTACTTTCCTATCCTACCTCTTCCTGCCAAGAAAATATAAAGACCAGACCCTCCAGTCACCAAATCAGTCAGTTTCAACTCAGTCTTTTATGATTACTCTCTACCCATTGTTAGTGGTAGTGACAATATACAGGGTAGACTCCCCAAAACTTTATCACCGTTTTCCTGTTTTGTTCACAGGACTAATGTTTGTTGCTTTACATTGCAAACAACTGTAAAAACCCCAAAAAGACTGAGTTTCGTATTTTGCAATTCAACGCAAATCTTTTGGGTTATTTTGCAAAATTGCATGTGAAAAGAAACTCTATTATTCCACACACACTCAGTCGCACTGGAACAATTTACATTAGTCAGTTTACCTAACATACAAATCATTTTGATATGGATATCAAATATCTAGAGAAAACCAAACAAAATCATTTCCAGTTATAGGAAATGTTTAAATTCTTCATATTATGAAATTAACAAAAGAAGCACATAAAACATTACAACAGTAATGTAAGTCATGTTAATGCAAATAAACCAGTCATGAGTTATGTAAGTAATCCTGTGACTAACCTGCAAGCTTTTAATAAATAAGACCAGAAGTTTATTTTGGAAGGCTAGCTATTTGGAAAAATTTCAAAGCTGAACAATAATTAAATAAAGTACAAAAGTAAAAGATGCAGTAGTACAGAACCATTTTACAAAGGTCCTGTGTGCAGGTGGTATGGTTCAGGTTATAAACAAATTTAAATACGTCAGACAACTAGTTCATTGCCTGTTCATTCAATACAACCTCAGCTATGTTTGTAATTATGAAAAGTGTGTATCAATAATTTCATTTTTTGAAGTCATCTCAGGTCGGCTTTATTGTTGTACCATCTATACAGATACCTTGTTATATTGCACATTAGTATGAAATTATGTTTCTCAAAGCCAAAATGCAATGAATATGACAATAAAACAATGCAGTGGGGTGGGTAATTTTACATATGGGAATGTAGAATAAAGAACAATATCTTCACAAATCACCATCATACTGACAAACAGAAAATCATTGATAATATGAGATGTGCAATGGACAAGGAAAGCAAAAGAATGCAGGACACAAGAGTAATTCGATATGAGCCTATGATAAGGGGGCACACACAGGGACAGGGGGCAACAATGTGTTCAGGAACCTAACAGCCTGTGAGGAGAAGCCATGGTTCAATTTGACAGTGTTGATCCGCAGACTATGACACCTTCTGCTAGATGAAAGCAGGGAAAAGAGACTGTGGGAGTGGTGGGAGTGACCCCCCACAACGCTATAGATCTCATGGATGGAGTGTTTTGTGACCACGTCCGTGATGGAAAGAAGAGAAGTCCCAGTGATGGTCACTTTCTTGAGATGTTTATTCAGTAATCTCCTTGAATGTATGTGTGAAAGTGGCTTCAGTCAGAAAGAGGCTGGAAAGTAACTCCAGTCCAATGCCCAACAATCATATAAATATGTAAGAGTCAATTTATGGTCACCTTAACATCATAGGAGGAAACTAGAATAACTGAAAAGAAAACCAAATGAATATTGTTAGAACAGGCAAACACTATACAAAAGGAACTGGGATTCAGATACCATGAGATGGCAACACTGCTTGTTGTGCCATGATAGCAACTGTATACTGTATATAGATGGGCATTAGTCTTAAATAATTAGCGTAGTTCTCAGCTGTGGGTGCAGGCTGAAATGATTCAGATTGGAGCTTTCACTCCCATTGAACATTAATTCATTAAAGCATGTGGAGAAACAGGCTTTCACATAATCGATTCTTTGAGAGGGATGAGCAGAAAACACAAACAGCGGCATGCCCGCTTTGATTCCAGTTTTATAAAAGAAGCTATGAAAACCGCATCACTGTCTCAATTAGATTTAATTACGAGTGTGTTGAGTTTCTTCTTTTCTTGTAATTACCAAAATGAATGGGGGTAGTAGAGATCAGAGATAGTTCGTTCAATCAACACTGAAATGCAATTAGGTTTGTAGGCGGTACTCCAGCTGCTGCCTATGTTATGTAAAGTTTTTTTTGTGTTAATGAGTGTATTTATGTTTTGTCCCTTTTCCTCCACAAATTGCCTAATTTCAAACACATTGAGGATGGCGCTTTGTGATCCCGTACCAGTGCAAAGCACAGTGACACGGGTTAATTAGCAAGCGTGATCTGTTTCCACACCCAGGTGCTGCTCAACTCAGTCTTTCAAATTTGAAGAGCATAAAGTGATTTCTTTATTGAGATCATTAGTAATTGAGAAGAGTGCTTTGATTATTTTGAGACTGCAATAATATTTTTCTGTTGAAATCTGGTGTAGGGCGTTTAGAGGGAAAAACATACTCATTTCTTTTCTGACAAAAAAATTAACCTGAATATCAGTTGAATGCATTTGCATAAAAGAGCACCCAAGTTTAGTGTTGCATTGCTGCTAATCAGTTTCAATGGAGCCTTTACTGAATATATGCATAAAGGAAGCAGCGTTGATCTGTTCTGTGAGCTTATTACAATTTGGATTGTGTTCAGGTAGGAGTTGTTGTTCAGAATGTTATGACTACTGCAAGTATGCAGCACCAAAAAGATTTTTATTTTATTATATCTTTTTAATTGAAATTGTGTCACATTGGCTTCATGTTGCTTATTTTACAGAGGTTCATTGATATAATTTTGAAGCTTTCTTTGCTATAGGTCAAGGGTAGCTGCCCCAGTCAAGGGCCTTTACACAAATGTTTTTAATCTTTAACATTTACAAATTTGAAATAAATAAACTTTAAACTGTGAAATGAATTTGTTTTACTCCAACAACCTTCCACATGTTTATATTTATAGAGCCTTTCATGGAGACAGCCATTAGGTAAATCAGTAATATATTATGGAGAGAAGTAAAAATAATAATTAAATAACTAATGAAAAAAGAGCAAAAAATTGAGACAATAAAATGTGTCACCCAAAGGTAAAAAGGGAAGCACTCTAAATGTTACAAATTCTATCCATCCGTTTTTTAAGTCTGATTATGGGAAGCTGAAGCCTATATTGACAGCATCTGACACAGCTATGGATGGCAGCACAGATTCTGGCACATACGTCCTCATACCAGGCCAAATTAAAAAAGAAATAAGAGAACCTGAAAAAATCTATTCAGACATGAGAAACGTTTAACGACTGACCAGCCAAAGAAAATGATCTAATATGACTGCACCTGTGAATTGGCTGGGTCTTGTATAGTGCTACCACACCACTACTTTAGTAATTTAGTTACTCTTGGTGGTATGGTATATAACTACTTTCATTGATTTACCTTTAAGCATTTAGCATTAAAAAATCATGTCAATTAAATTCCACTTAACCCACTAGCAGATTTTATTTTGCTAAATAAAATCAAAACATCTCCAATTTCAAGTATGCAATTTTTGCAGTGATGCCCTAAATCAACAGAAATTAGAATTGCTGTCCTGTCAGCCTTATTATTTCATTGTAAGTCTTCAGAATAACAGGAACACATTTATTAAACATCTTACATCTCTCTAGTTTAATTTATATTGAAACTGAGAAGCTATTCTTCTTCTCCCAAGTCATGAAATGCTGCTGGTGTCTGTTAATTCTTTTAGTACCAATAATCAAAACTGGATCTATGACTGGACTCATCTGCAATGATACGCGTTTTCCAGCAGTGACTTAAGGCATTTACGGGTACATTAGCATCACTTCTAGCCACTCAGGTCAGTTCATTGGCTTCATGCATGCTACAGTGTATTTCTGCTTGGACAGCTGTGAAATTCAGAGTCATGAATTCTCCTTTTAGAGTAATGACTATTGTTATAAAGAAGAATGTTTTAGAAACATTTTGGTATCTACTGCTATTCTTTCTTCCCAAAAATATCACAATCATTGACATTAGCTCCAGCCTTTTGGGACATTAGACTCCAAAATAAGCAGAAGCTCATTCAATATATGTGTCCACTACACCTGATTACATTACATTTTTGTGTCCGACTGTTTATAATACATCTCATGTCAAAGTTTTGTAGTAATCTGGAAACAATTTTAATGGCCTACAGGCCTCCTTAAACAGTTCTTATCTAAATTCTTATTCTCCTTTGCTAAATGATTTTGTAGACAATATAATCCAATATTGATAATACTGGTCTGCAAAAGAAAATAAAATCACTCCTGTTAAAAATTGTATGTGTTCTTTACAGATCTGAGGGTGCTAAATCTAAATCTGTGCTATCAGACCCAGTTTTTGAGCGATGAAGATGTGAAATGTTAGAAAACACTATTTTATAGAAATGTTAGAAATTTTTCTTTGTATTTGAAACAAATTATATATATAATTGTTCTAAATATGTGTTACTTACAAACATTATTCTATTACTAGATTTTTTTTCCTTTTATACTCCTCTGAAGATGTTTCATGGTGGATTGATCAATAAGGGTCTGCTAACTCAATCCATTCTCAACACTGTAACATCTCTCCATTTGAGCAATGTTGTGATGAAACCTCTCTCCAGGGTCATCAAAAACAGCTCTCACATTCTTGGAGAAAAAAATGTAAATGAGTGTGTAAGAAATAGATTTTAAAGACTTGTTGCATTCAAGTACTGAGTAGGAACAGAGAATCTCCTCAACTAGTTCCTTATAGTTTTCTTCCTTTGTATTTATTTATTTTTTGCATATTTCTGTAAAAACTCTAATTCAGAATAGAATGTGGTACTAGACAAGGATGCCCCCTGTCACCACTGCTAGTTGCAATTGCCATTGAGCCACTGGCTGTTCACTTTCAAAATGCTTTTGAGGTAAAGAGGATTATCAGAGAAGGACTTAAACAGAAAATATCACTATATGCAGATAATGTGGTACTATATAGTGTATATATCAGATCCACAAAATACTGTGCATGCAGTCCTAACAGTACTAGCAGAATTTCAAAAGATATCTGGAATCAAAATTAATTTGAATAAAAGTGTGCTCTTTCCAGTGAACTCTCTAACACACAATATTAAATAGGACACCTTACCTTTTATCATTAAAGATCATTTGAAATACCTAGTGGAAAACATCACAAGTAAACATAAGCTCTTTTCCAACAAAATTTTGCTGTCTGCATGGAAAAACTTAAGCAAGACTTGCATAGATGTTCTACCATCGATCTCACTTTAGCAGGGAGAATTAACACTCTCAAGATGATTATCCTTCCTAAGTTTCTTTTTCTATTTCAAAGCATCCCCATATAAAATAACAAATCATTTATTAAGAAATTAGATTCAATCATAACCTCATTTATTTGGAATTCAAAACATCTACATATCCAAAGGGCGACCCTACAAAGACCTAAGGCAGAAGGTGGCATGGTTGTACCTAACTTTCAGTTTTATTACATGGGGCAAATTTGCAAGTTATAAAAACCAGGACATTGACAAAAACAGATGAACACATACTTGTTTGATTCTCAATAGAAATAAAATCCTGCAGTACTTCTTTATATTCCTTGCTTTGTGCCCCAGTAAATACAAGGTATCGTCAATATATTAACAACCCAATTGTGCTTCACTCAGAATATGGAACCAATGTAGGAAGCACTTCAAGATAGAGAAGCTTTTATCTGTAGCACCTCTACATGATAACCACCTCTCTCGTTCCTCCCGTACCCCAACCCCACCTTACACAGTTTTTAATGTTTGGAAAATGTATGGGATTAAATCACTTAGAGATTTGTACACAGATAATGTCTTTGCATCCTACAAGCAATTACACTTCAAATTTATTTTACCATCAACACAAATTTTCCACTATTTCCAAATTAAAACCTTTGCTAAACAAATATCTGCCCAATTTTCCTCACCTCCCACCTACTTCTATTCCAGAAGAAATACTGATCAGACTTGAGGACTCAGACAGCATTTCTATAATATATAAAAACATTTTAATGCCCCTTTCTTTCAAAGATCCCAGAGTACAGTGGGAAAAGGATCTTTTACTCAACATTTCAGAAAATGAGTGGAAAGCAGCCATTCACAGAATTCACTTGCGCTCCATGTGCACAAAGCATACAATTATTCAGCTTAAAACCTATTATCAAGCACATCTATCTTATATAAAATAGTCCAAAATGTTTCCAGGCAAGATCCATCCTGGGAACGTTGAAATTGAGCTCCAGTCTCATTGGGCTATATATTTTGGGTTTGCCCCAAACTAACATCATTCTGGACTAAAATTAAATTAAATTAAAGTAACATAACTTATTAAAAAAAAAAAAATTTTTTTTTCAAAATGATATTCTTGACTGAATCAGATGTCTCAAAGTAACAATTTCTGTTAGAGAAATTCCAATTTAAGAACTGGATTTACACACTAATTGTTTTGTGTGGAAGGATCTTGGTGCATAACAGTGTAATGTAAATTAAATCAGAAGAATGAGCTCTTTAAAGTGGAAGGAATTCTTCTTGCTTGTGGAGGATAATGGTTAGAAATTGACTGTGGAATGCAGAACCTATGTTTCTCTTCACATTTGTTATTTTCTCCCACTGTCCTGCCTTTGTTTCTTTTATAGTTTACTTTGTATTTTTCCTTTCCTTAAGATTTCTTACTCTTTGTTTTGTTCTTTATTTATAGGACTCATGTACTTCAGTCATTAAGGCTGAAGTCTGTTAACTGGTATCTAAAGACTGTCACACACGTGCGCATGGGAGGCAGCTAAAGGGCTCGTGTAAGGGCAGTTCTGAGACATACCAGGATGTGGCAGAGTGCACTGACTCTTTTTCTTCCTTGCCTGCAGACCATTCCTGGGAGATTCCGCCTGGCTCTCCTGATGTCACTTCCGGGACCGAGCCTATCGAAGGAGACCTTGCCGGCTCCGGCCCCTGTGATGTCACGTCCGGGCTTGAACCAATGGCTGAAGACCTCAATGAGCCCGACCCCTACAATCTCACTTCCTGTCTTCCCCTTTAAAATCCTCCTCCTTTTCACTATGCCCTCAGTTCTGTATTGGACTCGGTTTTGTGCACAGCAGTGCTATCATTTGAAAAGACAATTTGCAGCCAGGAAAACAAATTATACGGGTGGCTGCCCCAAACCTTGCTTTGTCTCATCGTGGCTTTTGTGACAAGACGCATACTATCACCAGTGCCACATGCAACTGCCTTCTTCAGCTTTTCTTTTTCATCAGCTTTGTATTCTTTACACTTTTATGTCTTTTTGGTAATTTTCTGTTTTATATATGAATTTTGGTATTGTCCTGACTCTGAGTAATGGATAACAAATGTTTTGTGTTGAAACATGGAGATGCGTGGAAAAGGCAAAACAAAGCAAATAAAAAATAAATAAAACAACCAAAACCTAGACGAGAGGCAAGAATGAAAGTCAAAATTCAGGGAAGAAGTCAAAAACCAGGAAAGACACAAAAATCAATAGCGAAGAGAGAATTTCTGTAAGAGTTCTAATTGGATAAAGCTTTGTGCAACCGCTGACCTTTTATCCCGTCTTGTTGATGAATTTAAAGTCACAACCCTGGTGAGCATGCCCATAGAAATGCACACAACAACAGTGGTGCAAAAAGGCGACTACTATAGAAAAAGCCTATAAGACCCAAAATTCAGCCCTGATCAGGACAGGTATTTAAGATTTAAATTTTTGGCTTCTGGACTTTGGGTTATAGTTTATTTTGTTACACTTTTTCTCAAATTAATTTTACTACTTTTGCTCTTTTCATTTGTTTTGAATTTTTCTAATTTTTTTAAAATTAAGTATTAATTATTAAGTTAAATTACATAACTAAATTATTGTAATGGAAAGGTTAAGCATTATTATATAGTCTTGGAATTCTTTTGAAAATAAACTGTAGTAGATTAGAACAAAAATCAGCAATCAATGTGATACAGAATGCTTAAACAATAAGCATGCATACACACCTTAACAAACCCACATAATTCAATTTAGGGGTGTAGGGGACCTACCACGGAAGTACTGAGTGCAAAATATTAAATAATCCTAGATTCAGCTCCAGTCCATCACAGGGCATACCCACCCATACAAGGTAATTTTAGAGCCCGCAATTAACCTACAGATCTTTGTAAATGCAAGAATAAAACTGGTACACTCTGAGCAATGTCTTTCCAAGTGTGGAAAAAAACTACAAATTCCAGACAAACAGGATTCAAATCCAAAATACATATTCCATAAGGGTGCAGTGCTAGCCAATGCACTAAGGTGTCAGATAGAACTACGCTATTGTCATTAATACACGCTCTTAAAGTGAAGAGTAGGGAGGCAATATTCTGTTCAGTATAAGTTTATGAATACTGATTGTAAGTTTTCAAAAAGGTATCAATAAACTAAAAAGGTCATTAAATAGCATGTACTACAATTTGCTGATACTTTTTTGATTCGGCTATGATCTGGTCAGCTGACTGATTTTCACTGATTAACAAAATAGCTTGAATAAATAGTTTACATGAGTTGGAAAGCATGAGGCCAAAGAGAAGGATAACTGAACAAAACAAAACCGAAATTCCCAGAAGTCACAAACAGGAGGTGCTATGAATGATTAGACCTGGAAAAAGCAAAAAGGCTAGGATTTAATTTTTCACAGATTTATGCAAAATTTGCTTTATCAACATTTGTGATGGGTGGCCATTTCAACATTTATATAATTTTGCAATCCTTTTTGATCTCCATTGTTTGCATTGTCATCTGGATCAAACTTATTTAGTTTAAGAAATCTCACAAAGCAGACTCTGATTGGTTCCAGTTGTCACAACCAATTTAAAAACACTTGACAGACTGATAATTCTGCCTTATGCTTAAGCCAGTCTAGATGAGTCTAGCTGATATGCCCTTTTAGCAAGTATTATATTAACCCTAAATGAGAGAATTAACGTTAGCAAAATACTTTGAGGATGGGAAAGATATTTTATTAACCAAATTTATTATTATAAATATTATAACTATTATTAAAGTGACTAATTACAGAGAGACTAATCTGTATGTTTGCAAACATTAAACTTTTATTGGAAATATTTTCTTCTGCACTTGCATACTTAAGGAACACACTTGGCAATTCTGTCATTTCCTTGTGCGTAAAATTTCATTTTTTGGGTGAAATGTGTACCAATTTGTGCAGATGGCTGTAGTGATCTCTAATAATCTTTTTTTTTTTTTTAATTTTAACTGCATAACCACATCATTCAATACCTTGACACATTAGCATTGGTCTTTGAGGAGTCTTCATCAGAGAGGATGAGAATGTCATTGTTATATATGCTAAGTTATGGAAAATGTACAACATACTAATTTTGCTCTGGGGAACTAGAACCTTCACACATGTATTGTACTTTTAGCCACAGTTTGGTTTTGATTCCTACCTAAATGATTTGCATTTGAACAATGTTGTGTTATTGGCACTGACTCTTTTTTAGGCCAAAATCAAATATGAGACCCCACTTACCTTTTTCCCGATTGATCCATATCTGCACAGGCTATCTGCACCATTTTCTGAAAATCTCTTCCTTTTGCTTTTGATAGAGAATTCTTAGTAGATCAGCATATGTACATCATAAGCAAATAATAAATAGCATATAAGGGGCACAGAGGAATAAAAAAGTGTCACAAGGAGAGAATAGCTGAGTCACGCAAACTGCTTCATGTATAGAAACATGAAGAAAGCTGAGATATGTTACTGGTTGCTGGAATGGTCTTGCAATCCTCATTTGGTCAGAAATTGCTTTCCTTGGATAGCTCAAACTCAGTGACCAAAATTATGCGTGCCACCAGAATGGCTGCCAAACTGATATTCATACAGTATTCTGTAATGGGGTGAAATATTACCTTCTCAATACAGGAACATCCTGCCAGTTACAGTCATTAACGTATTGCTTACATACGAAAACAAACAAACTGCTTCAGAACATGAATGCTCCTACTGTTCATTAGGTATGTTGTGGCACATGAAGAGCCATTTGTGAATGAATAGGTCAGCAAGCTCCGTGGTCTGCTTATTACCATACATTTTGGCTTGTTACTTTTTTAATCTGAGACACAGGTATAACATTCACTTTGCACAGAAACCATAAAGGACAGAACCACATTTTAATATTTTTTTTTAATTGTTTTCTCTATTATATATTAAATTTACCATGTAGCATTACTGGATTTTAATGTGCATTTGGAAAGTGAAAATTTGCTGTGCATGCACATCTTAAAGTGTTGGGTTGAAGTAATTAGTGCGTCACAGTGGTGTACTGTAGAGGCAAATAAATCTTTGCAGCAATTATAATTAATTATTAAATGTATGATTTTTTTCTTTAAACTAATTAATCAATTCTTGCATTAACTTATTAATGCCAAAATTAACACTTTTAGTTTTCTGCTCCCTTTTTTAATTCTTACCTTTTTAATGATAGTCAGTCTTCTCCATTGAATTGTCACCTATTTTTG
Source organism: Polypterus bichir lapradei (assembly GCA_026402145.1). Classification (NCBI taxonomy): domain Eukaryota; kingdom Metazoa; phylum Chordata; class Cladistia; order Polypteriformes; family Polypteridae; genus Polypterus; species Polypterus bichir. Next base: position 12,401,801 of record JANRMT010062849.1, read on the forward strand.
CAACCAATTTTTTACAATCAAATTCTAGGAAAAAAATCAACAGATTGTATACAGCAACAATTTTTCAGTCACATTGAAGTTGGCTTACAGATAAAAGTCATAAATTCATTCTCTAAGCCCTCTCAATCCAAAGCTAGAATTCCAGGGGTTGAAAATAAGTCAGGAAAGAACCTCGGATGTGGCATGAGTCTATCGCACAGCACCGTAACTTACTCACAACGTATATCAGTCTCAGCTGCCAGCCTTTGAGATGTACATGGAAACTAGACAACTAAGAGAAAATTCAATAAAGACATGGGAAAAACATGTAAACACTACAGAAACAGCGATTGGGCCTAGATTCTATCCCAACACTCACCCTTGTACCACAGGGGCAATTCTTAAGGTAAAATATATCTTTTTGCATTATAACCATCAATATAGTTTTAGGAAAACTGATAAGTTACTCTTAAATTGTAATTTCTTTCTTGTTTGTACAGTTTTCCATCATTTAACTTGCACTTCTCAAAGCTTATCCTGTTACATGAATTGAATTTTCCCTGGAGCTTGTACAATATAAGTGAGTGTGTTCTGCAATAGAATAATGTCTAGTGCCAGGCAGAAAATAAGGAGCTTAAAAACTGATGGATGTATAGACCATTGTTGAATAAATAATAATACAATCTGCTATGCTTTAAAATGTCCTTCATTTTCATTTCCTTAATAAATCCAAGGTGAAACCCAAAGGAAGAGCACTGACCCATAACGTGTTGGTGTACATCAGGTCAGCTGTTTTCTATGAGATAAAATTAAGTTTTGTATCTTACTATGTTCTTGCTTATCACGGTGTAAGAGAGTGGGGACATGTTACATGCTGGTTGGACATATAAGTGGAAATTTCACTCTAATTTTGAGAGGTAATAATACTACTATTGCTACCACTAATGTTTAATAGCAGTGCTTCTCAAACTGTTTTCTTCTATAGCCCTCATGCTGAAACAAAGAACACCATGGCCCCCTTTCCCTTCTAATAATTTAGACTAAAAGGAAAACAAAATTATAATAAAAATTATAATCAGCTTTGGATACCTCCTGGCATAAAACCAATCCCATCTGAATAGGACTTTAAGCACATTGATTTACTCGCACTAAGCTCTGTTTTAAACAACCTTAAAAACTAAGGGGGCATTTTCCTCCAAGAACAAGTGAGGGAACAACAAAAGGGACAAGAGGAGACACTGCTAGGAGAGGAAATTAGAGGGTAGCTCGTTCTAGCCTTCTAGGAGCTTGACATCCTCATATCCCTAAAGAATATCACTTTCAACTCCTGGAATTTTCAGATCAAACACCATATTCTGTGTAAACCTCCTCCCATGCCTCCCATACTCCGGTAGGGTCCTGTGGCCTTCCAGGGGGCCACAGTTTGAGAAGCACTGTTCAATAGAATCTGACAGCTTAAGTTGCGAATACTTTTTCAATGATAACCTATAAGGTGTGAAATATCTTAAAATAGTGGAAACAATTTGTTATAAGATTTCTTGAGCTTCTATAAAAAGCTAAGTTTTGCATTGTGGCAAATAATCTACTGTGCATATATAAAATCCTAAAACTGCAACAGTGATTTTTTTATGTCACTTTTTTGTCACGCTTTAAATCGGGCTTATTTTAAAACCTACATATATGTGTTTGGTATCATTCTTTTCAGAATTTATCGAACATTATTGTGATGTTGTTAGATTTGTTAGATTCATATTCTGTTTTTAAATTATAAACTAAAAAATATCAAGAACTTATGTCCCGCAAGACAAGACTTTGTTCAAAGCAGCAGCAGCTGATCAAGCAAAGAGAAGGTAAAAAAAACCCTATTTGTTTCCAATTGTATCATCATTTAAGAGGGGGTTTCGGAGGACCGATCGCGTCTCTTTGGGGTGCGCTTAGCCCCCCTCTTCACAATGTGAGCGGCAGAGACGTGAAGTGGCTGGTGAGAGAAGCGAGCAGGAGGGAACCCCCTAGTTTTATATATAAATGTCTTTGCATGGAAGTGTGTGTGTCTGTCCGGCCTGGAAGTGAGAGGTGGAGTCGGGGTAAGGGCTTCACCTCCGATGATAAGCAAGTGAAGCCAACACATTGGCAAAACGAATCCTCCTAGGAGAGAGATGCCCAGAGTAGTTCCTTTCAGTTACCTGACATCTCTACATTTTAATTTTTTCCTAACGATTTCAATAGTTTCTAGGACCCCGGGCTTTTTACAGCATGGGCTCACACAGCTAGTAGTAAATAAAGTACTATCTATCTATCTATCTATCTATCTATCTATCTATCTATCTATCTA
>JANRMT010062849.1:12404121-12428466 GCA_026402145.1 Polypterus bichir lapradei
TCTATCTATCTATCTATCTATCTATCTATCTATCTATCTATCTATCTGTCTATCTATCTATGAATACTGAAGTTATATTTAATCTAATGGCATCTTATACCACAGATATACTGTATAGTGCTGTATATATATGCTCTGTTATTAGATCTATACTCTGTAAGCATGTATTTTTTAACATTCGTTTTCTGTTTACTTCTATTTACTATTATCATTTTAAAAAGGGCCATGTATCTGTATCGTTTTCTTTTAGTTTCAATCAGAAACAAAAAAAAGGACAGAAATATGTTAGGAAAACAGCCTAAAACACACTGCCACATTTCTTTTCTTGGGGTAATCTCTGCTGTACCATTTCTAACATTCAAATCATACTTTGTTGTTTTCCCTCACTCTTGTTCTCCTTTCCTCCCTCTGACGCCCACACAAATAAATTACTTCAACCAGATGCATTTGGGTACAAGAATAGTTCAGGCCGCCCTCCAAATGACCTACACACCCTTTGGGACCCTCCTCCTCAGGGACCCTTTTCAAGTTGTAAGTGAATCCGGGGACGACTTACTTTGAATATTCCCAGTTTCATTACTGATGAGATGCATCAGCAACCAAAGACTTTGATGCCACTCTGCAATGGCATTTGAATGATCAAATGTACATCACACATTTTTCAACATGAGAGATCTTTAATAAATAAATAAGTGCACAAACAAAGTAAGCTGGTCTACATTTTTGCCCTGTAGTGAATTACAATAGAACAATACCCTGGGACCAAAGCCTCTGACTTTATACTCTGACAAATGAGTGACATCATTCCTGACAGTTGTCACAAAGTGCTGATCGGGTTTGCCCATTGTTTTCTTCTGAGCTGGGAACTGTCAAACGCGTGAGAAGAGATAAAGCACTATGTACCGCATGTCTCTTAAGTCATGAAGCAAACACTTAGAAGCTTGTCAAAATACATTTTGACACACAGCATTCCTCTGCCACTTACTACATAATCAAGTAATTGGTTTAGTGGCACAGGAGGATTCCATTTCCAACAACACAGCAAAGGTTCTTTATGTCGGATAAATGTTTTTAATGCATTTTACACATAATCTGATAGATCTTAATTGCAATGTTCTGCAAAAAAATAAAGTTAATTCCATTTAGAACTCAGTACACACAGAGGGGCAACTGAAAGAACAGCATAAGAGTTTATAGTGTTGCTTTGATTCCTTGGGGTGAGGACTGTTACATTGGGCATTTGGTAATTATTCTTCATTTCCTTCCCCTCATGAACATAAACCTGGAATCAAGATGAGTCTGCATTCATACTCATTGCAAATAAAGCAAGAAACTCCATCTCTCCTGTGACCTTGAACTGGATTAAATGGGCTTGATAATAGATGGATGCATGTTGTGACCTCCATGAGTAGATATTCTTTCTGTGAACTCCCAGACCTAACCTGTGCAAAAGCAGAGCAGGCTTTCAGGCTTCCAGAGTTTTTTTTCTGGACCTCCAAGATTCTTTCTTGCAGAACATTATAGTATCTAATCAGCAAACAGAGCAAATCATGTTAGTGGATACAAATAAAAAAATATTTTTCAAAAATGTGGGTGTCATTTTCCAATAGCACATTATAAAGTGAAGCAGAGCCTGTGTAAGCTTTTCAGCATCTGATTTGATCAACTCATTCATATTTTATTAATTTTGTCATTCAAGTGGGCATCAAGATTGTCTTACTGGGATTGGTGGGGCGCCATTAAAGGGTAACTGGAGAGACAGGCTACATTGTATACAATAATCATTTTCTTTCTATTCCTGGGACTGATCTTATATTTGCGTGCTGTTGGACTATTTTGGAGCTCTGAGTTCTGATGTTTCAACTTCCCACTTCAGTGCATTCAGATGGATTTTGTGAGATCACTTTTGATTTGTTACTTGGACTGCAAAAATAAGCAATTAAAAATAGACAGCATTTTCCCTGGTGTCACAAGGATAGTTCAAAGACATCAAAAAAGGTTTAGGGCAGCCACCCGTATATTTTGCCCTGGCTGCAAATAGGTAATTCGTATTGAGTTCTTTACAGGTTTGAATCCAAAACAGAACTGACTTAAAGGTTGTAAATATGGTGGCTTTAAAGGCTGTGACAGGAAGTGATGTAATTGGGACAAGAACCAGAAGTGATGTCATCCATGGTGCCTGGGACCAGAAGTGACATCATCCATGGGGCCGCAACCAGAAGTCTTGTCATCCATGGGGCTGGAACGGTGTGGGATTCCCTGTGGATGGTCTGCATAGGATTGAGAGAGAAAGTCAGTGCAGCTCGCCACCCCCTGGTCTGACATGGAGCTACTATTATTCAAGCCCTTTTGCTGCCTCCCACTTGCACATGTCTGATACCTGGAAATAAAGAGCAAAATAAACACGTTAAACGTGTATCAATTTGCCAAGAAAAACTGCATTTCTGGATGACCAAAGTGAACTAGGTGAAAGATCAGTGTTGCATAACAATTTGGAAAATTCAGGTAGCTTTGTTTTTTCCAAATATCCAATATGTAGCTCTGAATTCATAATGCATTCATGCGGAATTTCCAACTCAGAATTCATCGTCACATGAACGCAGCATGACAAAGTCCCGTCTGTAGTCAACTGATGTCACGTCTGGTCCCTCTTTACACTTCTCCTCCCACTCTGGATGACATAAAAGAACACAGCTATAGGAAGCGGTCATCATTTGGCCACCAGCAATTCTAAAGGATAGATCTCTTTTGACTGTACTGTTTTTTCCTTTCTTTTTTAAAGCTTTATACTTCAGCCATGCTACAGTTAAGCAGGGATTTCCTGACTAGGACCCCAGCTCTTCTTAGGCTGTTTTGTGTTTTGAATTTACAACGTATTAACACTCTTGTCAAACAGATACATATTTTCTGATGAAAGAGTTTTGACTTTCCCTCATGTGTTTCAAACATAATCAAAGTATTTGTAAAGAACATTGTGTTAAGCTACAAAGTTAAACTATCATTTTCACTAAGCTGCATTATTAGTATCTTTCTGTAATAGAATACCAAAATAATTGTTTGCTTGGAGCACATACTATTGGTGTAAATTTCAATTTTCCCTACTGCTTAGTCATATTCAAACATTTCCAATGGCAAGTCATATGAAGATATACTGGACGGCAAGAGAAAACTGGAGTTCTAGTAAAAACCTCAAATCCACATAGGGAAAATCTGCAAACACAAAACAGAGCAACACAATTATAACCAAACATGGCTCAAAAGGCTTTGAGTGGACAAAACCTCACTTTACTGTGACCTTGCTTGATTTACATGTTATTTTTACATTGAGCCCACCAACAATTTAATTCTTACTTGATTGCATTGATTAGTGTTCTACGTTCACCGGAAATTAACTGGTCTGATTTTATATGAAGTCTTCTACCAATTAACTGCTCAACAATTATCTGTCAATTTTGCATGAGAAAGATGAAATAAAGATTATATTGATTTGAATTGGTGTTGACCAGTTAGAATGGGTTTCCATTAAAAATGTTACTATTTCTAATTTATTTCAAGGGGGACAGAGATTTGAGCAGAAAACACCGAAATGGTAATTGTAAGACAGACAACAGTCAATTCATTGGTTGAATTTTTTTTTTTACTGTGCAAAACCAGGATTCATTTGCAGTGCAGAAATCAATTAGTACAAAAGTTCAAATTTCTACAAAACGTCTACACTTAATGATTTGTTTTCATTCATTTAGACTACCTCAACACCACTGGTCAATGTCATTTTTTCACTCATACATTATGTAACATAAATCTGATCTTTTTACAGAAGTGGGAATAGAAAAAAACACATAGAAAGAGAAATTTAGACCACTTTTATACATAGTATTAAATCTTATACAGACATATGCAATTTGAATCTTAATTATAATCACCAGCTAATTTTACATCACTGTTTTTAGAGCCTAGCTCAGGTTGAATAATTAAACTGACTCAGCATCCTAGAGGAGGAAAAGCAAGGTGACAGATGTAAACATTTGGAGCTGCTGTTGCCAACCCAATTGCTGTATGTGTTGTGGTGGAAATGGGAACCCTCGATCATGTATTTTTGAGAGAATCTTGTGAGCAGGCATTGTCAAAAGTAATTGAACATCTCCCTCAACACTGTGAGATTGTGAAGCCACTGTTTTCCATCGCACTCTTCATCCTTTACTCCCATCAGTCTTGGCTCCTTTCTAGTGTTCACATCTTCATAAAGATACAGCACTGAAAATGCACTTAAACTAGCATCTATGATTTTTTTTTCCTTGTCATCAGGAGCTAAATAATTTGCAGACAATCTGCACTGAAAACAATGTAATGTAGTTTACCAGCCAGCAGGTGATCGATTTGTCTAACACTTTTTTTATTAAATGTGTGCATGTTGAGCACTTTCAGGACAAGTTTCTGTACACGTATTTAGATCACCTGCAAAATTAATTTGAACATTCAAACACAGAAATTGGTAATAAGCCAAAAACTGGAATTGAAACACTTTTAGCTTCAGTATGAATTAGCTTTAGACTGAGGTCCTTTCTTTTATATTTTAAATCAAATAAAGACAAGAGATTACTGCAGCCCCAACCTCTCGCTCCTAAATAACAGGGTATCAGTAAGTCATCAACTGACACATGCAACAGAACTTCATGATGTAAAAGCACAAAATGACATCCGCAAAAAAGTACCAGGAACATTTCAGAAAATCAACTATGGGAAAAATACTCAGAATGAAGCTAAATAACTTTAATTCACAGAGGACCCTGACAAATCCTCAGGACTGTGTTTTCTCTCTTTTGTGTCGTATGGCATGTCAAGTTTTTAGTGACAGATTCCATTGCAGGTGGATGAAATCACTTCTCCACTTTTTGAAATTGGTTGAGATGGACATTTCTTTGAGTTCCTAGGCATCCATGAAAATGTTTTGCTGGATCACATAAGATTTACATCAATTGTTCAGTAGTCACTGCTGCCTATTTTGATATGTTGGATGGAAAATTTACCCAATATACTGTTGTGACTCTTAACATGGCACCATATCCCATTAATTGCCCATGTTGCAGTGTATTTCTGGCTCTGTGTGCCTGCCTTCATTGCCCTCTGTAACTTTGGTAGCTGGTACAAAAACTGGTACATCATTTTTCCCCCAATCACCACAAACAATCTGATGAACTTTAACATCACAGATAATGAGCTGGTGCTGGGGAAGCCCTGAGAACTGGTGGCTTTCATGTGAGTGTGTGTTCTACTTCTGGACTTTGTCTGATAGTACAATCAAAAACTGTCTGGAAGGAATGCTGAATTATGTAAGTTATTTATTATTGTATTCATTTAGGCAGGCATTTATGTTTTGTGAAATATTTGTTGTGAAAGTTATTTTTGTGTAGTATGTTTATGTGCTTTTTACATTATGCTATGTTGGCTTGATTTAATGAGGGCAGGAGTCAAGAAAGAATTTCATTGCTTTAGTGACACAGAGCAGTAAAGAAACTAACTAAGCCTGATGGAGCCAGCTGTATATTTCTTTGAGCAGATTATTTTGTGCCTGTATATCTGAATGTAATTGATATATTTATACATAGGCCGTCATAGCATTTCATTTTTTGATTAATTTTTTCTGACTTGTTCTGTTAACTTGCAATTTAAATCAGATGTACAGATGTTTGCATTATATGGATGACTTTTATCTGTTGCATCTCTCTGGCTATACTTATGGAATTTTCTTTTCAGTATTTATTTCCATTATTTTAATTTTAGGCCAGATATAGTAAGGCAGACCCAGTTCAGTATAAGAAGTGGCTGGATCACATGATGTGATGTCTACATTCACATTGCTTTCTATCTACAGGGTGGTCCAGATCTAATTATGCAATTTTCATTACACTATAACTTATTAAGTTTATGACTCCGAGCCTGTATCCAACTGAATGGAGGACAAGTGGGACATTACATGGAAAATCAGTGAATTAATTCAATGTAAGTCCATTTTCATTGATTACAATATATTTCAAACAATTCTTTTGTCTTGTATTGTTTTCCTGCATTATATTAAAAGTTGCGTAATTAAATCTGGGCCACCCTATATAATTGTGTGGTTTGACAATTGTAATTGTAACATACCAAGTGTAAAATGATATGAGATACACCCAATAACAATGTAAAGAAACCTTTGAGCCAGCAAGGACAAGGATGAGAGCAAACAGGCGCAAATCTGTCATCCATTAAGCAGAGCCAAATAAGCAGGTGGTGTGCTGGAGTGGTTAACACTTTGGGCTTCAGGCATTGAGGCCGAGGGTTCAGAGCCCACTTCTGACACTGTGTGACCATGAGTTAGTCACTTCACTTGTCTGTGCTCTTCTGCAACTGCTTAAACTCATTTAATTTCTTCTCAATGCTCATGTCACACAGTTCAAGATTCATTCTAGTGGCAGCAGCAGTAGGTGTGCAAATGTTTTCCTTCTTTTTTTAAAATGATTTTAACAGAAGAACTATTGCTGAGAAACAGGGAAGCATCTTTAAAAGGTAAGTGCTATAGTCTAAATGAAATTAACAGTAAATGTAATAACAGTGAGATGCAACAACGGCATTTCATACATGTCATGATCAAACAATTTTTGTATTTGTTTCTTTTTCTTTATGCTAACCCACTTCTTCCAGTACAGGAGGTAGGGGCTAGAACTTAAATAATAGCTTTTACTATAAAACCCAAATTCTGACAACACCTAGAAAGAAAAATGGTATTTTTTTTCATTTATTTTTTATTACTGAATAATTTAAATACATACAGCACATTCAAAATAATTTTATAATGCACTTCAAAATGCTAGAGAATATTATTATAATTTCTGACTGAAAGTCTAATTTGCAATAAAAATAAAGGTCATATATGGTACAAGATGATCCGTTCCAGGGGCTTTGTCAGTGTTTGACCCAAAATAATAATTTTTCTTGTAGGACAAAAATGTTTGATTTGATGTGTTATGATGTGAACTCTTGCTGTTAAGGTCCATGTAAATTGGTAGGATTTTGTCTTATTTAAATGTGTCTCTCAAAATCAGCAATCATGGACACACATTTTTTGCCAAGTTGGGAATATTATAATAGACCTAAAGTTACGCACAAAATTTCCAATGTAATTAAAATCATGGAAACTAAAGTCTCAACTAATTTATTGTCCAGGGCTAAAATGTAGCAAACCATTTTCTGTAAGGTACCCCTTCTTTCCTTTTGATTCACTGGCCACCACTATGTCTTTGCACATCACTGCTTGCAACCCTGCATTACAAACATTAACAATGGCAGTGCTGCTACAAAAAACAAAATGGCATCCCAGAAAGACGTATTTAAAAATGAACTTCTTCAAAAACGTCCTAGTTTAAAAAAATAGACTAGATCCCCAAATCAGTGCCTGCATTATTTTTAGAGGCCACATAAAAAAAAAAAAACAGTGTCCAGATCAATGATGGTGATGAGATTTGAAATCAAGGACCTGGAACTGCGAGTCAGCAGACAGATGGTAGCAACAATACCATTGTTGTCTATTAAATTTCATTATTACTGCTATGCCACAACATTCCCAAACCTGCATTATTATTATTATTATTATGATTATTATTATTAGTTTGGTCTTTGTAATTGATGGCTACAGACTCTAGATATTGAGTGACTGAAATATAAGCAATCTTTTTTGTATCAGACTGCTTTCACAGAAAAATTAAAATCAACCTAAAATTAAATTTGTGTTCATTACATACCTTTTTCAAAGATACATATTCTTTGCTCATATGTGCTGTTTACACTAAAAATAACCATTAAAACAGTAAAAAAAACAAAGACAGTCCAAGAAGTTAAAAAGGAAACTACAGGGCAATCAGCATGTATAAATATTTTGTTCTTGTCCTGTTGTTCTTGATTTTAGAAGAGAAAGGTGTGTCAAGGCAGTTTTAGCCAAGTGAAGTTAATGTAGTCAGCAAGCATGCAGAACAGAAAAAACATTTCTGAAATATAATGGAAGACCCAAACTAAACAGTTTAAAATATTAATACAGCAAAAAAATGCTTTGAGTTCTAGGGATGGTCAAAAAGTATAGCGTGCATGAAGTAATGAAATGCACGAAGAGAAAGCAAGTGAAATATTAATGCTCAAAGTAAATTAACATTACAAAGAAAATGTTTTTATTTAATTTTTGTCTGGATATATGTGCTTCTAGACAGAAGTGAGTGCAAATCGCAAAATAAAATCAATTCATTACAAAGTGATGTAGCCAAAATAGAGGGGAATTGTACCATTTTAAACTAGAAATGCTCTGTTTATTTTTGTTGATCTCTAAACATGCTAAGCACACACCATTTTTGATATATGATAGGCAGCGAACCAGCATGCCTTTTTTCTTTTTCTCTACCCTCAGCATTCCCTTGTTACGCAATGAATCAGCTTGTTAAGGTGGGTGTCAATGAAAGCCTCCATATGTCAAACTGTGATCTTAGCGCATCTGCCTAGCTAGTAGCAGGAACATCTCACATTTTTTAATTACTCCTTTGCACAGAAGAAAGGGAGATGTATTGTATCTACAGCATTATGGCGGCCACCGTTTTACTAAACAATGTTGCTATTATAAGTACAGTATATACAAATAAGGCACATATATAACATATATATTTATATATATATATTTTTTGTAAATATGATGAAACCAAAAAGAAAAGCCACACTGAGATGTCACCAAGATCTGACAAGTTTACATCCTGATTAGGACGTCCAACTCGCTCAGTTGTGGGTTTTTCATTGAAGGGCCATTTTCTGTGACCTCCCGGTTTATATGCTTGTGATTCCCTGACGTCCTCAGCTATGGGCATCACTTCATGTTGGGACATCTAGTAGTTCGTAAGTGAGAGGATATGCTAGAGGAAGTAAGGACACGCAAACAGAAATTAATGTGCCAAAAAGTTCAAATGTGCATGCTTATTTAATAACCAGTGCCAATTTACAAAAAAGAGGTAAGACATAATCATCTTAAAACAGAGTCATCCACAGAGCAATAAATAAGCTTCCATCTTCTTCTTCCGCTTCCTCTTTGATTGCTCCATCCACTTCATCATCACATCTTCCATTTGACATCATCACTTCTCTGTTTTTCAGTAGCAGATCTGAATGCACCCCTAAACTCCAAATCCTGGGCTTGCAGGCTTTCTGCTACCTGTATGTTGGTATTTGCAGAGAACTCTTCCCCAGTCTGCCATCTGCCTTGCTTCTACCCGGAGAACCTGCCCTCGCCGAAAGCACAGCAATCCAAAGGAGATACCTTTCAGTTAATTTCTTTCTCTCCTGATCTTTGTTCCAATTCACAATCTTCCCAGTTCTTTTTGTTCCTTCCAAAGCACTTACTCCTTACACTTTATATACTTACACACATTAACTGCCAACTGCTGCTACAGCCAAAGGCCTTCAATTAACCCCTGCATATGAACACATAATTCTCCCATTGTCTCAGGTCAGATTAATTTGCAAAGTAAGTGGTAAAATCATTTAAAAGCAATAAAATACTTACACTATAACACGACATGTAACAATGCGGTGTACTCTGGAAGGGCTAGGACATTCCTGTCCTCCTTTGCAGATTTCTTCTTTCTGGTGTGAGGGGAAAGTGATATTAGTTAACTTCTGGGTGCTCTTCAAGTTGGAGGAAAACAGTTGAAGAAGCGCCTCCTTATGGTGTTAAGTGGAATCACTTATCTTGGTAGAACTCTACAGGTGTCCCCAAAGTGTTTGATCTGACAATATACATATGTGTACTAGCTAGTCTAACCATGTAAGACTGGTGGAAATCTACATTATCAACATAGAACTTAGCGTTAATGTATGCAGTACAGTTCTATTGGAATCACAAATGCAATGCAATTTAATTACTAAAATGCTTGTCATGCACCATCTGTTGGAATGACATAGACACAGCAAGCAGATTATCCTTTCATTAAGGTGGATGTATATCAGCCATCGTGACACAGATACACTAGGATTCAGCTATCCGTCCACTGCCAGAGGCTTTTCTGAGAAACAACTGGTGATAAATGGTGATGTCTGTTTTGTGGATCAAGCTTTCTGTCTATCTCTTTATACATTATATACTGTAGTGTGAAAGTATTCATGCATGTCTATAAATGATATACTATACGTACATGTGTTCATGATTTTTATGTTTTTGTTTTGTGTGTGTGTATTTTTTTAGCAAAGTCTTCCATATCATTAGAAGTAAAATGCTTTCCACGTGCCATCTAGTATTCTAACAATTCCCAAGCTTAGCTCTGAGAATTATTTGGCACAGGCCACACGGCAGTCACAACAAGACTCCTTCTTACCCTTTATTTCCTTGCTGCAGGGACTGTGCATAGTGAGAGGAAAATAAATTGTTGAATCTCATTAAAGAAAGGAACTGAGCATAACGTCTGAATGCGGCAGTTTTGGCTATTACTCTTATTCTGCTGATTTGCAGCCGGCATACAAGTGGTAGAAAGCATGGCTGGTTACCCCAGCTGCTTTTGTCTGCTCTGTCTGGAGAGTAGCTCTGTTCCCTAACCCTTACTGCAGGACTGAGGCTTAAAATCCTCAGCAGCGTGTTTCCAGAGTCTGACATCGACTCTAATGACCTTGTTATTTTAGATACGTGTTTTGTAGGCCTGTGCGTGTCATTTTGTTCTAAGGGCTTTCTATAAAATGAGTAAGCAGACTGTATTTGTTCAGGGCTTTGCAGATTTCTCCTTTCTGGTGACAGCGATTCAGACTTCTGCTTTATCTTTCAAATGATATATGCACAAATTGCTTATAGCAATGAGTTTAAATGAAATTTTTCATAGTAAATGCTCCATATCCTTAGAAATGTATTCATGCGCGTGTGTGTGCTAGTGCGAGTGTGCTCATGAGTCTGCATTTCAATGCCCTCATTTCCGAAGAAGTTTCCAGCTAACAGATTTACACCCAGTTTTAAAAGAGGCATTGAAACACCCAGTAGCATATTACTCCATGTCGGTCATTTGACCAACATCAATCAAGGGAAATGCTTGCTTGTACCTTTATAGCCAAAAGGCAATTTATTTGTTTGTATTTAAATTTCTTGAAAAGCTAATGGTTAAACTGCTTTATAGGAGCTACCGTATATGAGCAATTACCTTGGTATATATTTAAAACATCTAATTACATTTAAATGGAAAACAATCTATAAAAACCCTGAGCTATTATTCAATTGCAATTTTATTCCTTTAATTCAATTTGATTTCTCAATAGGATTTATTTTTATAAGGAACACTTCCACTTACATTATAGTTAGACTGATTAATCTAAATCCCAAGCAACTAAAACACAATACACAACGCCCAAACACCGAAAAAGAAATACCATCCAATATATATAAAAAAATGCACTCATCTGTTTTGTTTTCATTCCAATAAATGTTTCTTAGTGTTGAAAGGTTTTTTTCTGTCATTAGTCCAGGATCACACTTGTCCTAACTCAGATACACTTCCACAGCACAGACCATAGTGAAGACTACTGCAGAATTCCATAAAAGTGTGACAAAGTATCCATATTGGTTGGAAATATTACTCATGTGTCAAAACGGGAAACTGAAAATGAAAAGAAACAGGGAAAGGCCAAAAAATGACATAAATAATTACAAATAAATATGAGCAGCCTCTGTGGAGGCAGCTCTTCTAAGCATTCACTATGTTAAAATTAAGTCTTCAGCCTTTAATTCAATTCTCAGACAACAGGGGCCACTTGAGTAATGGCAGATAGAGCACTGCAGACTTTAGAGGAGGTTCTGCCTCCTACACTAGTTTTATTTTATTTCCTTGGTTTTTAAGCCCTTCAGTAAGGGTGGTATTATGTTCTGTGAAGTAACTCAGAGGTGGATGGGGGGGAATAAACATATATAATCTGGCATGTGAGAAGGAAAAATTTAAAAATTGGCTCTAAACTTACCTAGAAACCAGTTAGGTGATTTAAGAAATGGAGCGTTTCTTAATTCTAGTTAAGATTCTTGCTTCCATGTTTTGAATCAACTGTTGAGAAGTAAGTGAATGGTTTAAACAGTCTAACAATAAAGCAGATGGTGATTTTAAAAACTAGAAAGTATCAGGGCCTGGGCATCAACCTTGTGAACAACCAATAATTCTGAAACTAGGTATGTGTTTCACCTCTTGTCTTTTTATATATTACACTACCGTGGCTGTCCGTTTGTCTATCCAGGATTGTAAGTCACCTGTAACTCATAAACTATTGACCTGTAATTTGGTACACAAATACTATGTGACGTCTACTGTCTGCTTTCAGGGTAATGATTGACCTCCAAGGTTATCCCTCATTTTATTTTTATTTTATTTTATTGTAGAATCAACTCTCGGCAGCGACCAGCAGGGCCGTTCTCATCCCTACCACCTTTGCTGTCACTTCCGCTACCTCTTCATATCTTAAATCATTCTTGAGGCAGACTGAAGACTTAAGTGCCAATTTAAGTGAATAATTAAGGAAAACGTACTAAGTAATTGCAACACAAACACTGACTTAATCAGTTTTAACACAAAAAAATGCTGACGAAAGAAGAGAAGAAGCGGACTGCTAGTGTGGAGAAAAGAAGAGCTGCTCAAGAAGCATCAAGCGCATCAACCTCTGAGCAAATGAATGCTAAATGTACAGAGAAAGAGTATGAAAACTATGAGTGCCCCATTACTGGTAAGCCTATAATTAAAGTAAATTATGGTGCATTATAAATGATACCTTATCATTAGGGAAAAATTAATGTTTGTGATGGGCACATTTATGCAAGGTAGAAATTGTTATGTGTATTGACTGCACAGGGTTAGGGTTACGGTTAGTCATGTTGAATAAAAATGAAATCAGAAGATGAAAAAAATTATCAAGATAAAGTCAAAATTGGAAAGACAAGATTTCGTAAACACAGCAGGAAGTAAGACAGGAATTGTATGTAAATGAAAAAGCAAAAATGTTTGACTCATAACTAAGTCAAGGGGCAGGAAAAGTTCAAAGCTAGAGATTCTTTTAAATGTTCAAACAATAAAGCTAAGGTTGTATCTAAACACTTTGACAATGAAAGCTTTCTTCTTACAGTTTGTAAGTTATCACATCAATGATGTCTCCTGGCACAACCTCTTCAAGTCGTTGTTCTGGACACTGCAGAGACACGCAGAGAGATAGTACCTGGACCAGGAAGTGACCATGGAAGACTCACACAGTAAGAACTATTAACTATTAGTGACCAAAACCAAAAGGAAGCACCAGTAACAAAATCCTTGAACAAAGCAAACAGTCGAACAGTAAATGTTCAAAATGGCAATAATTTATATTACTGCATATTACAAATTTGTCCAAAACATGTTTCTTCCATCTTAAAAATGTTAGGAAATCAAGGCGCTTTCTAAATAAACAGGATTCTGAGAAATTAATTCATGCATTTATCTCTAGTAGGATTGACTACTGCATTGCGGTGTTCACTGGCCTGTTCAAACTGTTCTCTATACAGCCTCCAGTTAATCCAAAATGCGGCTGCAAGAATTATTACAAGAACAAGAAAATATGAACACATAACTCCAGTTCTTAAATCCTTACACTGGCTCCCGGTTAAGTTTAGGGCAGATTTCAAAATCCTCCTTTTAACATATAAAGCATTAAATGGCCAAGGTCCGACTTACTTGTCTGAACTCATCATCACTTACAAACCTGAGCGCACATTAAGATCTCAAGATGCCGGTCTGCTTATGATTCCAAGGATTAATAAAATAACAGTGGGAGGTCGAGCTTTTAGTTACAGGGCCCCTAAACTGTGGAATGGTCTTCCCGCTTCTATAAGAGATGCCCCTTCGGTCTCAGCCTTTAAATCCCGGCTGAAGACTCACTACTTCAGTTTAGCATATCCTGACTAGAGCTGCTGATTAACTGTACAGACTGCATCTCTGTTGTTAGTCATTAGCACTAAAACATAAGTAACATGACAGTTATAATTGAATACTAACCCTCACCTATTCTGTTTCTGTTCTCGGTACTCAAATGTGGCAATTGGTGCCACGACCCACCTGCCAAGTTGTTGCCTGCCTATGGTAAAGTCATCCCTGATGGAGGATCGCAGGAATCATGGGAAAGAGGGGTCCTTTCATCGGATTGGCTGGCCCAGCACTGTTTTAGGCGTGGAATGGCCAAAAGGGGGAGGCAGCTTGATGGATGAGGTCTCCAGGACTCTAAAAATATCCAAATCTTATTATGTGATATCATCTACTGTTAAATTCTGCTCCATACTTCTAAAATTTTTATTTTTATGCTGTATTAAGGATTTGTTCTGTTCTGTGTATTGTATTGTATTGCCCCCCTTCTTTTGACACCCACTGCACGCCCAACCTACCTGGAAAGGGGTCTCTCTTTGAACTGCCTTTCCTAAGGTTTCTTCCATTTTTTCCCTACAAGGTTTTTTTGGGAGTTTTTCCTTGTCTTCTCAGAGAGTCAAGGCTGGGGGGCTGTCAAGAGGCAGGGCCTGTTAAAGCCCATTGCGGCACTTCCTGTGTGATTTTGGGCTATACAAAAATAAATTGTATTGTATTGTATTGTACTGCATCAATTGCAACACAAGTCACAATGTCCAGAGGTCTACCCCTAGCAAACTAAACAACATGGCATCTTGATAATCTTAAAACTAAAGACATTAATAATTTTAATCTTTTAAAAAATACTTCCTAAATGAACTTTTAACATGCCAAAATGTTCTCTAGGTTAAAAAATGTATCAGTGAAGCTTTCTTTTTTGTGAAGATAAAATATATTTTCTTCAGAAAAATGAAAAATGAGTGATAGTCTAACTGCCCAAGAACATGTCTCTAACTACAGTTGGTTAAAAATAACAATACCCATAACTAAAACAGATGGTGCAGTAACAGAATTATTTAATTTTTAACAATGGAGTCTCCACCATTTTTTGAGAGCCAGGAGAGGCTATAAAAATTTTAAATAAATATGCAGTTGCTGAACACAGTTTGAATCAGCAATAAACACAGAGACATAATTTGTATAACAGAAGACAAGAAACTTTACCAACAGACAACTAATTAATTACTATAAAATAAAAATAATAACAAAAACAACAACGCTGTTGTGAATAGCTAGAAGGCCGAGGTACTCAGAGTAGAAAAAAATCTTTATGAAGTGATGAATAATAGAAGAGGTAAGATGCTATTTGGGACAGAGAAACATGCAGTCAGGGGATAGACTGAAGTTTAAAAACCAGAGGTGATGAACTAAACTTAAGAGATCAAAGCAGGAGTACAAAAAGAGGACTCACATTTGATATCAATACAGATTTGAAACCAGAAATCCTAACACTATGTTGGGGTTCTTTCTCCTAAATTATGCTAATACAAATATATTTTTTTTCTTTCAGAATTTTTCTAACACTGGGATAACTAGACATGAGTGACCATCTTAAATAGGTAAGGAGTGATGGCTCAAAAAACCATGCCACATCACTGGTAAAGGACATGGCAACCATAGGGCAATGTCACTGTGGAATGGACATGGCCAGGTAGGTCAAGGAAATACCCAGCGAGAAGACATACCCTGGAAGATCCACGGAAGACCAACTCAGAATCTTCCCTTTAGGTTAGATGGCAGAAGTGAGATCTTTCAAACGAAAACTGGAAGGGGAGAAATTAGTTCACTCCACTCCAACCCACTTCACTGTACCAATTGTGGGATCAAGCCCATAAAGTGCTAAACAACAAATTCCTTTTATTTAGTCTGTGCTTACTCTTTGTGAAGCTGAATACAAAAGTTTTTTTTTTTTTGTATTTTTTGTATTATGTGTTAACTTGTCTGTCAACCTGCTTACATTTAGCACAATGAACACAACAGAAATGTACTGATTATTCTCACTCTGTTGTACACTTATGATTTTTGCATATGCCACTATCCAGCCTCATAATAATTCACCAATTTATATGCTTTATACGCTTCTCGATTAGTTTCTTTCTTTTGGCTGATGAGGCCAGTTTTAGATCCATCGGCCTTGTCACAGGCTGGTCATGATAAATGGAGGCATTATTAATGTGCAAAATGGTGAATTAAATTGTCTGTTTGTGCTCCTCTGTTTTAAAGTGACATTCCTATTGTCCACTCCTCTGACTATACTGTGATCCAGAGTGACCTTCCCCTAAGTGGTTATTTCAAAATTGACTGACACAGTGAAGGCGAAGGAACATGATTGTAGCATCAATGGCTATAATATCTGTTTGCAAGAAGACATTGATGTTGGTAAGGATTATCTTCCATTAGAGGCCGTGTGTCTTAGGTGCTATGAGTAGCCTCCTACTCATTGACCAGTTTTTATCTCTGGAAACACCCACATAGTAATAATCACTTTAGTTTCAGTCCAGACATGAAAATCTCCAAAAAATGAGGGTTAATGTTTCAGTTTCGGTATCCATTATAAGTGTCTCTTAACAATCTGCATGCTACTTGCATGTTATAAAACATATAAGCCTTTTTAAGATGATATAAAACACAAAAATGAATAGCTACATATTTGAAGTCTTATTATTTTTTTAATGCCAATATATTATTGTTAATAGCATAGTTAATAAAATGCCTGTAGACTCTTAACATCTGGCATATAATGCACACCTAAACTAAAGTGAAACCAAAAATATAAAAATGAATATACTTTTAAATGTGTATTTTTACACTAAATTTCACAGAGACAGTATCCTGCTTATTACCTTTCCAAAATACAAATTTAGTTAACGTAAAGCCAGGGGGAAAAAGTTTTCAGTGTTTTAGACTGCCTTAGAAAAAGCTTTACATAATATCACATCATCATCAAATGTTAAACACTAAAGTTAAAGTTTAGAAAGAATGTTTCACTTTTGAAAATAAGACATGTGAGCTGTTACTTCAATCAGTCAAAATCAAAGCAAAGTTTTTGTACTTGCCCTCCAAAGGCAGAATTCTTAAAGTAATAGTTTATTTTCTAACCGTATTTAGTAAGTGTAATGTATGTGCCACATTCAGACACCCACACATTTTCTTTTCTTTTTTTTTTAAATCTGTAAACGCACTGATAATTCATTAGTAATCCAAAAGCTTTTAATTAATCTGGAGGTGTACATATTGTTTGCACACATTTTCTATAGACTCCCACATTAAGGTCTCCAAAAGGCAGTATGACCTTTTCTTGATTATGCTTTGCAGACATAAATTGCAGTCTGATATCAAAGATCAGAATATTCAAAACTGAAGCCAAAACATGCAATATGCTAGGGTAAAAAACCCCAATATATTCAAATTAAAGGATTAATAGAGAAAGGTTGCCAGATAAAATTGCTTGCTTAATGTTAATATTATATGGAAGCTACTTCAGGCCAAAAGAAGAAAGGCTAAAATAATATTATAAAAACACAAATCAATGGATTTGTAATAAAAAAATAATCAAACATCATCAAATTATATCAAACTAGCCGCAATTACATACAGTGCAAGAGTAGAGGAACTAGAAAAAGAAAATCCCAACACATCTCTCCAGTTTTGATGTCACCACACTGGTTACCTGTGCCATTTAGGATTGACTTTAAAATACTGTTTATGGTTTACAAAGCCTTAAATAATCTCGCTCCATCCTATACTGATAGATAGATATTTTGGAATGTCTTTCACTTTACACTCCAAATTGTAACCTTAGATCTTCAAATGAGTGTCTACTTAAAATTCCAAGAGCTAAACTTAAAAGAAGTGGTGAGGCGGCCTTCTGCTGTTATGCACCTAAAATCTGGAATAGTTCACCAATAGAAATTACGATGGAGATTTTAAAAAAACTGCTCAAAACACATTATTTTACAATGGCTTGCTCATAGCTTCATTTTAGTTTAACCCTGTTTTTCTGTATATGCATTTAATTATCATTTTTTTCGTGGCCCCAAAATCTATACTAACCCCTATTTTCTCTGCTGTTCTTTTTCTGGTTTTCTGTGGTTTCGATCTGTGCCACCACCACCCGATTAAAGCACCGTGCTGTCCCTACATTGATAGATTGAAGGCCAGAGGTCCACATGACCATCATCATCAAGTTCTTCCATATGGACTGATTGAGATCATTTATGTTAGGTAGAATGCCTAGAGGGGCTGGGTGGTCTCATAGCTTTGGAACCCCTGCAGATTTTTTTTTTTTCTCCAACCCACTGGAGGTTTTTTTTTTTGTTTGTTTGTTTGTTTTTTCTGTCCTCCTGGCCATCAGACCTTACTTTAATCTTTGTTAATTAGTATTACCTAATTTTATTTTTATATTTTGTCTTTTTTCTCTTCATCCTGTAAAGCACTTTGAGCTACATCATTTGTATGAAAATATGCTATTTAAATAGATATTGTTGTTGTTGTTGTAGTTGTAGAGAATCAGCACAGAAAAAGGAGTCTGTCTGTGACCCTGTGTAATGTAAAAGAAAAAAATAGTTGATAATTTTACAGAGGTGATAGAAACATCTTTTCAGACACAAGTCCAACAGAGAACTGTGAAAATATGGTCAAACTCCTGGTCAGTTCGGTTCTAGGCAGGAAAAGGCTGGTCCAGGAGGGTGGACAGCGGAAGTGACATCTGCGGTGGAATAGCCATCAGTCTTCCATTTTGCTGAGGTAGGAAGAGGGAAGGTATTAGAACACAGCGCTAGACTCTGATTTGGTGGGTGATTACCATCACCAAAGCCCTTAAGCTGCCTTCCAAGCACCCACGCATGACAACAGATTTAAACTGAAAAGGACCCAGATGATTATCAAAGAATTTATGTTTACATTGAGTACTACAAATTCACAAATTTCCAAACTCCACTTTAAAAAATATATATATATTTGAGCACAAAGACATCCAAAATTATTTCACTTGAGCACAAGGGCTTCTATCAATACTATTACTTGAGCACGAAGGCTTCCAACGTTCTAAACAGAAAGGTCTAGTGCTCTCCAAACAGGAGCAAGTAAGTAAAACTGCAGATATTTTGCATTAGGAGTGTTCTAGAATCTTTTACTACTGGTAAGGTTTTATGTTATTATATCGAATGTATGTCTTAATAAGATGGAAGCCATTTATTTATCTTTAGATCCAAGGTTTGTCTTGCCCCGATGAAGGAGTCTCATCAGCCTGAAGGATATGATGGAATATTCATTGACAGAAGTTACAACCATGGCTACTTTGGCTATGTTGATCCTTTTGTTATTAAACATCATGAAACTAAGAATTATTTACCTGACCTGTCTATATTTTGAAAAACGTTTAGATTGTTAAAAGCCTTTGTGCTCAATTTAAATAATTTTGGAAGTCTTTATGCTTAAACATAAAAAAAAATCAAAAATGGTGGTTTGGCAATTATGAATGTGTAGTACTCAATGTGAGCATACATTCTTTGATAAATGACCTGGCTGGTTGTTTAGTTTAAATCTGATAAAACAAAATGTCAATAAGCATCATATCTCTTGAAACAACATCAAAGAGATCCCATGTTTGAAATTTACTTATTGATTTTGGTAATTGAAGTGAACACCAATTGGTCCATCAGGCTTGTTTCTTGTTAAATTTGAGGTATACATAAACTGTTTTTTGTTTTTTTTTTTTGCCTTGAAAAATACCGTATATTGAGGAAAAAAATCATGGAACTGTTCCTAATACTGTGGCATAATACTAACTTAGTACAGTACTCAGCATCGAGGTTCAACATTTTTTTGTTGCTAAACAGAGTTCATTTCAAAAGTGCCACTTAACTGACGAGGCGTGGGCAGCTTTTATTTTGCAGTGATGAATGAATCCTTGTGCCACTGATATAACCATGAGACCTTAAAAACAGGAACTGCTGTTTTTAATGACCTTAAAAATATATGGAACAAAACATTCTGCATTCTCTCAAAAGAGAAGATTAACTTTTTCTGATGCTGTTTCTGGATTTGAAATGGTTGAAATCAAATTAACACGTTTTGCCTGTGGGCTTTTATTGAACAGCTCTGATACTGAATGCTTTATGTTGTAAAAATCATGTCCATCATATACATTTTTTGCACTGTAACTTTTATCTTTTATAGACAAAAACCCAAACTTTTTACATGGTGCTTTTTTCACAAAACACTACAAAAGACAAATTGTAAAGCAGTCACAAACAGCTATTACACTACATAAGCAATTTGAATGACATAACAGAACATTATCAAAACTGCTTATTCAAACTGAGGGCCATGGACCAGAGTGCAGTGCCTAGACAGGAGACAATCCAGGATGGGCAACAATCAATTGTAAATCCAAAGGAATTCCAGGCAAAATAACACTTTTAATACAAATTTCATTCACTTAAACTCATCTGCCCCATTGCACTAAAAGTCAAGTTGATGAGTTCAAAGAACGAATGTACAGATGGATAAAATTATCAGATACAACGTATCAATGAACCAATAAATAGTCTTTATCTAATTTATTTGTTGTTACTATTTCACTAGATCACTGCTTTTGTTGCTATCATTTTTTGAAATTATTCCAAATAAAGCTAAATTAAAATTCTGAGCTCCAGTGTTAAGAGACCTCCAACATACACACCCATACTGCTCTTTATATCATCGTCTCATAACAATACAGTACTAAATGTGATGCCGTCTCCTTATACTGTAGTTCCCTTCCCATCTGGGTTTGCATTTACAGTCCATACAGAGTTATTAATCTGTTGGGTATAAGGTGAGTTACAATCTACAGTATTTTCGGGTGCCAATATGTTATGGGCACTGGTGATTTCCAGTCTACACCCTCCCCTCAGAACCTCTTACCTGCCCAAATCTACTAGGAATGCTCCTCTGAGGATGTTTGGGTGGGAACTGTAAATACTTCTTCTTTAAGCAAACATCAGATGCATGGCCTGTTCTAGACTGATGTAAGATTGCAATTTCATATTTACTCAATTGTGAAATCTTCCATTGTTAATTATCATACCTGCATTATCTGAACCTGCTTTTCCACTACCTTAGAAAAACAACTTTGGGCTGGATGTCAGGCTATTGCAGTACACATTGAAACAAACTCCCTTAACACCTAGCCAATTTAAAGTCACTGGTTAACATAACATTCATGTTTTAGAACATGGGATAAGAGCAGAATTTCTAGTGAGAGAAACTGATGGAAATAGGGCTAACATGCAAACATCATACAGATACTAATGAGTTGAAACTTAAACCATGGGTCTCTCAATCTGTGAGATGATTATTCAGTCATGTGAACACTGTGAAATTCTCAAAAAGAGAAATAAGAGTGATTAATTAATTTACTTCACAAATTTATATGTTGTCAGTCTTTGTTAGGGCACAGGTTGCAATGTCCCTGGGCCCCTGCACGATCAGAATATTTCTAGGGAAAATCAGTTTATTATCAAAATCTTTTGAGGTAACGTGACCAACGCTCAACGTTATTTATGACCCACTCACCACACACCCCAGATCGTCATT
Source organism: Polypterus bichir lapradei (assembly GCA_026402145.1). Taxonomy (NCBI): domain Eukaryota; kingdom Metazoa; phylum Chordata; class Cladistia; order Polypteriformes; family Polypteridae; genus Polypterus; species Polypterus bichir. Next base: position 12,425,649 of record JANRMT010062849.1, read on the forward strand.
ACACAGCAAGCATTAAAGCAATGAAAGGAAAAGAAAGAAAAAGGTACAGTATATTTACATATTAGCAGACAAGACAGTTTATGTAATTCCCCCCAAAAAAACAAAAAAGTGCATAACAAGTGCATAACAGTGCATAACAAGAATCAAAAACAAACTTTCACAGATTAGGGTGCCTGAGATGTTTTCGCCTGAGATAACCTAGTTTACCCAAATTGGATCACTGTCCTTACAGTTCATGAGCATGGTGAAATTCTGGAAGCCCCATGGAGTACGCCATCAGCCGATGCCAATAACAAAAATGTTCTCTTCTAACAGTCTCAAAGGTTGATTGCTCAGGTGAAACCAAAAAAAAGTTTGTCTTCAGAGACGCATCTCCCTTGTATCCCCGAGTAAAATAAAACCTTCTTTCAGCAGGTGGCACACAGGTGGATTCTTGTCACTAACTCGCTGTGTCTCCTTACTCCACCGCCCGAGGTCTCTCTCTCTCTCTCCCTTCTTTTCCAGTTGAATTGTCTTCAGTCCCAACCATCCCATCTGTACTGTGTCTTCCCATTGAAGATGTATTTACTCATTTTTGGGGAACCCTCAGCAGGCCATTTCCTGATGTACACCCTAAAGTGACGCAAACTGACTATGGGACAATAGTACATGTGGCACCCACTACTGGTTCAGTGGATTAATGGGTGGATACATGAAAGGATGAATGAAAACATGAAGCATGCCTTGCTAAATGGTTTATTTTAAAGCTAGAAGTATCCATTCAAGTGTGGAGAAATGGTAGCAATGAAGAGATAATCTTGTTCAGCAACAATTTTCAGATGTGCTTTACCATTCAGATGTTCTTCAGTTTGTATCAGGGTCCCTAATGTGTGCAAAGGAAACATCAATGTCACCATCTCACTGACACCAAAGAGGTCCCATGGACTCATGCTGCTGGCATCAAATTGTGATTCTCCTGTCAGCATGATGTAAAAGAAACCTGGATTTATCTGACCAAACAACAGACATTTTTCTACTTTTCAGTGGTACAGTTTTAATGCATCTATGCCCACATTCTCTTGATTTTCACTGACAACCTCGACACTTGACACAGTTTTGGGCTATTGTTGCCAATATGAGATAAAGTTCGATCAGTTCTAATACAGTATGACATTCTACCCACCATTCTTGACTTCAGACATGATTTACCGTGTTATGACCCATATCTTTGTTTGTACAATTCTCAACAGTAACCTCTGAGACACAAGCAGTTTCCATCCACAAGATCATTTGTCTTTGGTAGTTTTTGACTTTTACACCATTTTCTATAAACTCTTGATTTTGTTGTGCATTAATTGTTCATGGCGACAGATATTTGGGAGATGTTAGAACTGACACGCTTAGCACCAACTATCATGCCAGATACAAAGTCACTAAGGTCACTAGTTTTACCCATTCCAGCATTTAGTTGAACACTAGCTAATAATCTGATTTTTACAGCACAATGCTATCATGTGATGTTTGATGTGTATGTATGAAGGTGGGGATATAGAAAAACTTTTGACTAAAACTTAGACATTAGATAAAACATGAAGCATTATTCAAGCTTTGATAGTGAGAAGAACAAGAGGCTAGAAAAGAGATAAAATTCATGAACACTTACAAGCTGCTTTTATATAGCAGCACTCACTAGAATTTTATAAAGTAACAAATTTAGGAGAAGAGAAGAGGAATAATGCATATGGAAACTTGATTCATCAACTTGTAGCCTTGGAGAGTATTTAACCAAAAATCTAAATATTGTAAACTTTTTAACTAAGATATTAGACAAAGTTTTAAATTAGCCACCACACTCTGCTTCGACACTTGATAATTGTTGCTCAGCACTCACTGCCTTCACCTTGTCCACTCGTGTCTTCTCAAACATGCCTTCTGGGATCAGGTAATAGGCCATTTTAGAGGAATGTAAAGTATAAGAAGAACATATTATTTTCCTGCTTTCACTAAAGTGGATGAGAGACTCTTGTTTCAATGATTTCCTGCTCACTGCTTTCAATTTCTCAGGAATCATCAGGCTACAATCAGAATGTGAGTGAAACTTTAAATGGTGACGACAAGTCAAATATCTCCAGTGGAAATATGTATAAAATATATAAATATTTTAGTCGAGCAAGAATGAAACAATAAGAGGTCCTGTCAGGGATGCTATTTGGTTCATTCATTCTTCCAAGGGTTTTGTCTATTGTTTTTAATATTGTTTCTAGCTCTCAACATTGTGACATCATGGAGATTATAGCCATGTTATATGGTGGATGAGGCCATAACATAAAGGGTTCTTACTTTTTTCATTTATTTTTTCAATACAGTATTGCTTTTATTAACTGGATTTAGAACCATAATGATAAAAGGTGTAAGACCTCCACAAAGGCCTCACACATCTCTTTACCCCATCTCTATTGGCATGACTTTGCCCTCACAAACACAAAAGGGTTTTAAGCCTCAACAATAAATGCAAGTGTCTGAAAACATCAAAGTGTCTTGTAAAGAAAGGAAAGCATAAAAAGCATCTGTTTGAAGAGATTGTCTATCAAGAAAAGCTTTAAATATATTCTAAAATATTTATTTGAGAAACTAGAAAAAAATCATAAAAGACTCAAAAGGAAACAAAAAGGAGTTGTCAGAATTTTAAGTAAACAAGTCCCAAAGCATAATCTACAAGAATAATCCAAGAACAGACCAGAATTACAACAAAGCCATACTGGGACAATCTATGCATCTATTAATTATATTGGATCTATCTATCTATCTATCTATCTATCTATCTATCTATCTATCTATC
>JANRMT010062849.1:12428476-12458227 GCA_026402145.1 Polypterus bichir lapradei
ATCTATCTATCTATCTATCTATCTATCTATCTATCTATCTATCTATCTCTCTCTTTCTTTCTTTAACAAAATAAAACAATACTTACCATGAACTTCAATGTACTACTGAACTGAGGTCCCTCCAGTCTGACCTGAACAACAAGAAGGAAGGCTCAGGTGTAATGATGCCAGGATGACCCCGTTTCTCGTAGTACCACCTACAAAGCACAAGAGACATAGAAGAGCTTAATTTCACACAAAGGAAGGTAATATGTAATTGGACTACCATTAACATAACATAAATAGTTGCAATAAACATATAAAAATACTTTAAATTACATAGATCAAAAAGACATAAAAAAAGAAATATAAACAGAGGTCAAAGAACACAGCTGTCAGCTGGGTTAATCTAGCAATGAGTTTATTTTGGTGGGTACGCACACTAGTTTTTTTAGGAACGAGTCCTTGCAGGCTTTGCAATATTGCCTCCACACTAGCTTTTGTGGAAAAGCTTAGGGTGTCTCAAGGTTATACCTTAGTTTGTTAAACTCTCAATCAATGTATCAATCAAGACAATTTAGTGGCTCACCATTACCTCATTAAAAAAACTTGTGGCTCCCAGAGCCAGCATGATTATAATATATGCTGCTCTCCTACAGCAGCAACAAAGAGAGGGGGAAAACTAAAGAAATAATTACAGAAATGACCTGGGGAGCGGGTGACTGACACTACATCCCTACTAAACCGCCACAAGTACGGAAGCATCGGAAGCAAAATTTGAGTTAAATGAAATTGTTATTATACAGTAAAATAAGGAATTGCACAAAAACAAACCCCCAGTATACAAAGTACCACGCTGCAGCGCTTCCACCCCTATACAAATCACGAAACAAAACACTCAACAAAATACACCACTTATATATAAATGTAGGAAAAAAAATGAATGAAACCAGAGTCCTTTAAATATCCCCTGTTATGCATAATAATATACAGTCTTTTATACGCTGAGCTGTATCTCATGTCCTGGGAATTGTAAACATATGCAGTCCCTTACACTGGCCCACCAAGTCCTCTCCTGAATAACTCCACCACATCCAAAAGAAAAGGAAGACAAGGCTTAGTAAAATAAACCTGACTTTTTCCAGGAAATAGTGTAGTTTTTCCCTTTTTTGTAGCATCTGACTTCTCCTTCCGGTCTGGCGCTCTCTTCTTCTCCTTCACCTTTCTCCCGCCAAAGATTTACATATCGTCAGCTCCTCCCCTTACAGTTTGTTTGGCCCTCCGAACCAGGCGCTCCCTTCCTCAGGCACCATTGGCCAGCATGGCACATTCAGCCATTGCACTATTAACAGGATGAGGGAAAGGTGCAAACTTTCAGTGACACCCACACACATCCATGACAACCATTACAACCAGAGATAACTGAATACATGCAACTGGCAAGGTTGAAGCACATCTAGGACTAACTCCAAGAGTGTTGGATATTTCAGGAGGATACTGTATCCAGTAGACATCTCTCCACTTATTTAGAACATTGCTATTAATAAATCTTTCGCAATCAATATCGTGTATTGTAACACAAAGTATGGACAAGCAGTTTTCATTAAGGTAAATCTCCAGCAGATGCAGGCAGGCCAGCTATCCAGCAACTCCAACTCTCAGACAAAGCTGCCCAGGAGGGGGAATTGCATTTTATTTATAGCAGTGCAACCTCAGTATTCAGGAAAATATGCTCAATTCTAGGTTCAAGTGTGTTATCCTCAAAAAATAAAGAATGGATCATTAGGCAGAAGAAACTTTGTGGTACAAGCCTATAAATTTTCATTTAATGGTGGATGGCAAAAACAAGAAAAATAAACTGCAGTGACAGGTGCAAAACAAAGTAAGCATTGATAGATGCAAAAAAAAAAAAAAAGTTGATGCTTGGGAATGTCAGTCCATTGTCCTTCAGGTCTGCTTCCTCAATGCCTGCTTCTGGTAACCTGGTAGGTTTTTTTTTAGGGGTGTGGCTTAGCAGCAGAAGTGACAACTGGGCAATTCATTGTTCGTCTTTGGAACTGCGGATGGGAAAGGAGATGGAGTTAATAATAGCACTTCCTCTCTACTCTGGGTGGCAATGCCAGCTTTATTCGAACCATGAAAATGTCCCATGACCGCTTGTGCTTGACACCAGGTATTTTGATTTCCACACAGACATGCTTGTAAGTCTAAAATGTTCTAGTGTGTAGGTTGGTGAGTGTGAATTTAGAATCATAACTATCATAGATAGATAGATAGATAGATAGATAGATAGATAGATAGATAGATAGATAGATAGATAGATAGATAGATAGATAGATAGATACTTTTTTAATCCCAAGGGGAAATTCACATACTCCAGCAGCAGCATACTGATAAAAAACAATATTAAATTAAAGAGTGATAAGTATAACAGACAATAACTTTGTATAATGTTAACATTTAACACCCGGGTGGAATTGAAGAGTCACATAGTGTGGGGGAGGAACGATCTCCTCAGTCTGTCTGTGGAGCAGGACAGTGACAGCAGTCTGTCGCTGAAGCTGCTCCTCTGTCTGGAGATGATACTGTTCAGTGGATGCAGTGGATTCTCCATGATTGACAGGAGCCTGCTCAGCACCCGTCGCTCTGCCACAGATGTCAAACTGTCCAGCTCCGTGCCTACAATAGAGCCTGCCTTCCTCACCAGTTTGTCCAGGCTTGAGGCATCCTTCTTCTTTATGCTGCCTCCCCAGCACACTAATGCGTAGAAAAGGGCACTCGCCACAGCCGTCTGATAGAACATCTGTAGCATCTTATTGCAGATGTTGAAGGACACCAGCCTTCTAAGGAAGTATAGTCGGCTCTGTCCTCTCTTGCACAGAGCATCAGTATTGGCAGTCCAGTCCAATTTATCATCCATCTGCACTCCCAGGTATTTATAGGTCTGCACTCTCTGCACACGGTCACATCTGATAATCACGGGGTCCAGGAGGGGCCTGGGCCTCCTAAAATCCACCACCAGCTCGTTGTTTTTGCTGGTTTTCAGGTGTAAGTGGTTTGAGTCACACCATTTAACAGAGTCCTTGATTAGGTTCCTATACTCCTCCTCCTGCCCACTCCTGATGCAGCCCACGATAGCAGTGTCGTCAGCGAACTTTTGCACGCGGCAGGACTCCGAGATGTATTGGAAGTCCAATGTATATAGGCTGAACAGGACCGGAGAAAGTAAAGTCCCCTGCAGCACTCCTGTGTTGCTGACCACAATGTCAGACCTGCAGTGACCGAGACGCACATACTGAGGTCTGTCTGTAAGATAGTCCATGATCCATGCCACCAGGTATTAATCTACTCCCATCTCTGTCAGCTTGTCCCTAAGGAGCAGAGGTTGGATGGTGTTGAAGGTGCTAGAGAAGTCCAGAAACATAATTCTTACAGCACCACTGCCTCTGTCCAAGTGGGAGAGGGATCGGTGTAGCATTTAGATGATGGCATCCTCCGCTCCCACCTTCTCCTGGTATGTGAACTGCAGAAGGTCAAGGGCGTGGCGGACCTGTGGCCTCAGGTGGTGAAGCTGCAGCCGCTCCATGGTCTTCATCACATGTGATGTCAGAGCGATAAGCTGGAAGTCATTCAGCTCACTAGGATGTGATACCTTTGGGACTGGGGTGATACAAGATGTTTTCCAAAGCCTCGGGACTCTCCCCTGTTCCAGGATCAGGTTGAAGATGCGCTGTAGTGGACTCCCCAGCTCCAGCACACAGGCTTTCAGCAGTCGTGGTGATACTCCATCTGGACCCACTGCTTTGCTGGCACGAAATCTCCTCAGCACTCTGCTTACCTGGGCTGCTGTAATTGTGGGTGGGGGGAAACTCTCTCCTATGCTGGTATCAGCAGAAGGATGGGTGGAGGGTGCAGTACTTCGAGGTGAGAGTCGGTTAGGGTGGTCAAACCTGTTAAAGAAGTTGCTCATCTGGTTTGCTCTCTCCACGTCTCTCTCGATGGTGGCACCCCGCTTCGAGCTGAAGCCAGTGATGATCTTCATCCCATCCCACAGTTCCTTCATGCTGTTATTCTGCAACTTCTGCTCCAGCTTTCTCCTGTACTGCTCCTTCACCACCCTGAGCTGGACTCGGAGTTCCTTCTGCACGCGCTTGAGCTCATGCTGATCACCGCCTTGAAAAGCCCTTTTCTTCTGGTTCAAAAGGCCCTTAATGTCACTTGTAATCCATGGCTTGTTGTTAGCATAGCAGCGTACTGGTCTTACTGGAACTACAATGCCCCCTGTGTCAGAATGGCGACTATTCCGGTATTTACTCCTATTTTGTGCCCAATGCTGCAACCATGTAATGACGAAAGCAGCTTCATTTAATGAACAAATGGATGACACCAGTTAATATTATGGAGTGTGACAATAATAGACAAGCAAACACTGATAGACATTTTCTGTCACACGCTTGGTTCATTAGGTGTTACAAGTCTTTCTGATATCTTATCTTTGTAAAACGAAATTGGACACTAGAATAATCCCAGAAGAAAAAGAAAGTCTCATTTAGGCTCACAAAGAAGTAAAACTCCAGATATGGCACTGGAAACTAATAACAGCCAGTATACCAACATATTGCAATTAAATAGTTTGCTGTAGAAACTTGCTATACAATCACAGAAATTAATTATGTCTGTTTAAAAATAAATTAAAAGATCAAGTTATTTCTGAATTCTAAAGCAGTTTCTTGTTGCACTTTTTTTATTATTTATCACAATTTCTACCAAGGGCAACCACAAATTGCCTGAAGCAGCTTACAAGCAGCGAGGCCACTGGGAGACGCCTATTGCGCTAGACCATGAACTAACCTTCTTTGAGAGCTCCCCCATTTCCTCCTGAGGTGAGCATCAAAACACAAAATGCCGCAATCAAAGATCCAAATAAAATGGAACATGGCAACTTGGTTTGCAGCTTAAGGAATTGCTTTAAGGCAAAGTGTGCCCTGAGGAAGCTGACTGCTGTTTTTCAGATAATGTTAGCACTAAAAACCTGTCTAATTTAACCAGACTCGAGGTGAGGTTTCCCTTTGTGTTTTACTTAATTTCTAAACCATACAAAGATGTTCTCTATAAAAAAGGAAAAAAAAAAAAAAAAAAAATACTGAATATCTTATCACAAAGTGATGGAGCAAATTGAGGGGATTTAAAAAACTTACATTAAAAAAAATAAGGAAAACTACTCCTCTTATTTTGTAATTTGTCTCAGATTGGTTGCTCAGTCTCTCAGAAGGGTAAATGTTTTAATTTCCTTAGTCTGAATTTTTTAAAATCGTTCCAGGTTGCTGAGAGTCTTCTAGGCATTACCCATTATAATGGTGAATCAGTTTGGGGCAGTAAAAGACATGGAGGCTTCATTAAAGAAGCAAAACAACTTTAATTTAGGAAACCATGTGAAAACCCAAAAACAGGTAATAATGTTGCAAGCAAGCAAATTTAAATGATATAAAAACCTCACAATGCAGGTCAAAATCACAAAAACCAATAACAGAGCATAGAGACAAAGAGCAAAAGTGGCACGGTGTAATGTCACCCACCTTAAATATACATACAGAGTGGAGGAAAGAGCAGGATTGGTACAAGAGCAGAGGACTGAGACATTGAACCAAGAACTATGCTTCTATGTGTCTTGGATGCTTTGAGATTACTGAAAACTGATAGGAGTGAATAGTCAGGAGATGGTGCTTCTTGCTGATATGGAGAAAGCAGACTGACTGTCCCCAGCTCTAATACAAAAATAAACCCTGATGAGAGATTTATGTACAAGACAAAGCAAGTGCTTCATTTTTCTGTCTTTATTTGTATCATTGTTTTAGCCCCCTTTGTTATTTGTCATGTACAGTAATGTAGTGAGTAAGTAGACTGATGTTGTTGACAGGCATCATCTCTGCAGTTATCTGCACCCACCTTGCAGACACTTTGTGGAAGCAGAGCATATCATGGATGATGATGTGCTGTGCTGAATAATGACTGATGTCCAGAAGAGCAGCTATTTCATTCACCATCACTTGATGATTTTCCTTTGGGATGGATTCATTTTCAGCAAAATGACCCTGGTACCACAACTCTTTGTGTCTGAATTAGTCAAGGAGAGTGTGTCACAGAACTCAAGGTATTTCAGAATTTTCCTTTCCACTTGTACACTTGCTGGAGATGCATTACTGTACTCAACATTCATTTGCTGATGACTTTCAATAGGTTTCATCCCTTCGCTGCTTCTTAAACTAGTGTTTCCAGTGGGTCTGCCATCTTTATACCACTAATATGACATCATGTAGCTCATCTGTACAGTGCTTCCACCTGATGGACACTCCTAATGTCATTGCTACCAACGTTGCCAACTTACTTAAGAATGGTATGGTGTTTAGAATTTCATTCGTAGTTTTCACACCTTTATTTGACTCAATCTTGTATTTTGCTATGCAAACACACAAAGCTACAACATGAGGAGATGAAAATGGCATTAGTCCTCCTGATAATAGTTGAATGTAGCACAGCAAACCCCAATTGCAGTCCCCAAGCCAAGGTCTCAAAAATGCAGGATGACTTTACCCTTTGCATGAGCATTAAAACTTTGAATGTTTACAATTCACAAAACCATTTAAAAAAAAAAAAAAAGCAAAAGAGTGGGTACATAGTGCATGGTGACTGCAAATTATACCTGCTGGCTAAGCTGAATTACAAGACGTAGGCCGTGGGCGAGTGACGTGCTAACACACACGCACAGTCAGTGGATATATCAGCAGCTAAAGTGAGCTCCACAACTGGAAGTAAATTGCTGTCTTATGATCTCTCAGAAGTAAAAGGTGTGTGAGCAGAATTCATGCAATGCTTCTTTTATTGCTTTCACTGCTTTGTCTAGCTAAGTTCTTAGCAATAACATAGTTAATAGAATAACATTTCATTAAGCATAGTCTTTGGCATGTGATAATCCTGAAATGGACAGAGTAAGACGAACTAATGTATTGTCTGGGGAAGGCCACTGCCCTGTACTCAGTGAGACTGCAATAACCTCCTATTAACCTAAAATTAGATTGTGTGGCTTAAAAAATAGATGGTTATATTATATTATATTATATTATATTATATTATATTATATTATATTATTCAGCCAAAGCATTACATGCAAGCCAGACAATGTACATGAACAGACTGTTGCTCTATTGATGGCTCACTTCTAAACATTTCAACATTAAAGGCCAATTCAAATTCACCACTTAACCTAACAGCTTGTAATTAGATTATGGTAATAAGGAGACATAAATAAGGCAAATAGGGGTTGAGTCCTTCAAAAATAACCATGAAGCAAGTTGAGACTCATGCCTGACCAACTTGACCCAAAAATTACCTGCAGGCAAGAGCCTGGCTAGTCCCAATGTAGGTTAAACTGGCTAACAGCTCAAAATATAGAGAAAGGACCGAAATATATATCAAAATACCCTACAAGGGAGAGGATAACAGAAAGAACTCTGCGGCTGTAAATAGAAGGGAAATGAAGATTCTTTATAAGTGAAGAATATTTATTAACAAAATAGGAATGTATAAGAAAAGTGCTCGAAAGGAGAAAAAGGAGATGCCAAAAAGTCAAACCAAGGTAAACAAATCCCAGTGCACAACCAATGAGCATAATCCAATAAACAGTAGCACAAAAAATCCAAGAAACCAGAAAAATTAAGAAATAACAATACTCACTTTAACTTCAAATAAAATCTCAATGATCACCTGACCTGAGTCTTCTCTGCTCTCTCCTTAAATAGCCAGAAAGAGGACTCAGATTTGATGAAGTCAAGGTGGCCCCACTTCCTGGGACTCCATCACCAAAACACAAGGAATGGAGGCACATTTAAAATGACAGTATATAATTACAAACATAATGGGAAATATATACAAATTTGAAAATTAATAATTAAAATGGCAAAACAATAATAATAATAATAATAAGAAGAAGATAATGCTTCAAACAGATAATAGAGGATACCCAAATGAGTGCAAGGTAACTTGGGGGCTTCTGTATAGAATGTGTATAGTCCAGTCAAATTAGTTTCCAAAGATTGTGAGGTGTCAGTCTGTGCTATTAATTTATTCATCAATCCCTCCTGTCTGAGGCAGCCTCAAATCTAAGACATCAGGAACAAACTCTTGGGTTGACACCACTTCATTGAAGATGGCACTAATGCATACATTGTCACCAGGCCAGTGTTCTGTCGAAGAATAACTCATCCAACAGTTTTTAGAATGTAGAAGGATTGGGTCAGTATTGTTCTCATGTCACTTAAGCCTTGACACCGAAAGCCTCTATATTATATTATATTATATTATATTATATTATATTATATTATATTATATTATATTATATTATATTATATTCCAGGTTCTCTGGTTTCCTTTCACATTCTAAAGATATGCAAGTTACATGGATTGGCAATGCTGAATGGCACTGGTATATGTATTCCCCCTGCGATGGACTGGTACCTTGTCCAGGGATTATTCCTGCCATACTTTTTATGCTTGCTGGGATTGGCTTCAGCCAATGTTTAGGATTAAGTGGAGTTAAAAAATGGTAGTGTATGGTATATTATGTTATATTCTGGGTGTTTTGGTTTCCTCCCGCAGTCCAAAGACAAGTGTTCACCCTGCGATGGAACACTTGCTTGCATCTTCCCCAAGAACCTGCTCAGCATAAGCATGTTTGAAAATGGATGGATGATTATATTATATTATATTATATTATATTATATTATATTATATTATATTATATTATATTATATTATCCACAGTAATATTAAGATTTAAGATACAGTAAGTTATTTTCTTGCTTGTTTTTTTAGTAACTGTAAATCTTTGTACTGTATAGAGAAACAAATTTAACCTTCAGCTAAATAATGCATTACCTGTCTCTAGTCTACTACTCACATTACTCTGGGAAAGTAGGTATGAATGATGGTACATCAAAGAAACATAGAAAAAAAAAGACTCAAGCCGTTTTTTTCATATTTGTTCAGTATTTGACCTAAATGGCAGGCTCACAGGAGTTTTGTAGTTATTTCAAATCTGGTCTGTGTGCAGTCTCTGCAAATTTCACTGGAATGTGAGGGCCACCTAGAAGAGTAATTTACTGACAGAATTTCTATGAGAATCCAGCTTGAAATCTAGCTGTAAAAACAGCTGAGAGTGTAAATAATTCATGCAGACAATATGACTTTTTTATGTAAATTTGGTGCATTAACCCTCTATTATAATGATGGACGACAGATATGGGTGATGTTGCCTTGGTAAGAGCTAATGGATGGCCGTCATAAATCCCCAGCACATTTTATTGTGTTGCTTGAAATTGTGCCTGCAGGCAGTGTTGTTTACTTTTATGTTAAATCCTGGCGTCTTAAAGGATGGCAACTAATATACTGTAGCAGGTCTCTGTTTGCAAGTTTTGTTGCATTTGGTCAAACATGCGTCGGTGTCTGTATTTCAGATGGCATCTGTGTGCTGTTCCTGTGTTGTGCTAGTTTAATTTTAACCGCATTTACTTTCCAATGTCCCACTACATTTTGTTCTCATGCACATTAACATTTGATGCCGCTTTATCCTCTGTTTCGTCCACTTATCACAACACGGTCCAGAGGTAAACATTTTACCATAGTCAGTCAAAAGTGGAAATCTGCTTGCTTTTTGTTTTTCTTTTATTGTCGTTATTATTGAGCAGCTCCCTGTTTACAGAAACTTTTACTCCTTTCAAATGCTAATGACAGCCAAAAGCGATTAGCTTTAAAGAAGTAGCTCACCTTCTCTCAACAGACCTGCCATCAAAGAAACTGCTTATTCTAAAATAACACACAAACAATGTGGGAGCTTCACATGGACTTTAATCTTAAACGCCATCACATTGTTTTCCATACGTAAACTTATGGAGCTTTTTGAAAAATTGGTTTAGATGTGAATTTAGACCACACAGGTAATCCTTTGCATTGTGCAGCCATTTCTGTAGAGGGATGATTATAGGGAAAATCATGAAAAATCTACAATGACATAAAACAATTACTGAAAATGTTAAAAGTACACTTGGCTCAAACAGAGGTTCATTCTTGTAGTTTTTATGATAAAGCCACTCAGTTCCAGTGATGGTGCAGCATAATTGTCTGCCTTCATTCCAAAGCAAATGAATTAATTTTTTCTAAATGTAAATAATAACATAGTGTGCTGGTATAGATGCAGTATGGTTGCGCAGTGGTAGTGCTGCTACCTCAAAACAAAGAGACCAGGGTTCACATCCCCCTTGCATGGAGCCTGAATGTTCTCACTATGTTCACAAGGGTTTCCTGCAGGTGCTCCAGCTACTCCCACAATCCAAAGACATGCAGGTTAGGTGGATTGCCGAAGCTCAAATGGCCCTAATGAGCATACAGTATGTGCGTGTTTACCAAGAAATGAACTGTCGCCCTGTTCAGATGTTGCTCCTGCCTTGTGCCTGATGACAACTGGGATAGGCTCCAGCTTCCCTGCAATGCTACTCAAGATACTGTATATACTCGCGAATAGGTTCTCCCGTGGATAAGTCGGGACTTCATTTTACTGTATAATTTCTGGTATTTTACAATGTCGGCTGTATAAGTCGAAAGCAGAAAACTCACGCTATTGGTCCAAGAGGTTATGATATGCTAACACCCACCTGAGAGAGTAACCACAGAGCACACTGCCTTTTTTTTACTATGTGGGTGTGGCAATGCGCTGTATCAGCACATGCCTCTAACCTCTCTCTCTATTCTGCCTACATGACCACACGGTAATACCCGAACTATTCCGAAGCAACGTTGGCACTGATTTGTGTTTTTTGTATCACACACCCTCATACACCTTTATCATTAGAGCATCCCTTATCTACGATGGAGCATTCGATCAGAAGAAAATATGAAGCTGATTTTAAATTAAACGTCTTTGAAGCAGGGAAAGAAATTGGTAACTACGCTGCTGCAACAAAATTTGATGCATCTGAGAAACTGATGCAAGATTGGAGGAGGCAAGAAGATGTTAAAAGAAAGAAATTTAAGTGTCACATTTTTAAATGGGCGTATAAGTCGTATCTGATTTTATGATCGATTTTTCGGGTTTCAAGACCTGACTTACTCGTATATGTAAGTATATATGATAAGTAAGCCTGGAATATGGATATGGAGAGTAACTGGGACACGTAGGCCAGGACTTGAAGCAGGCACAATTTGAGCATGTGTAGGCCTAGTCACATATCATTCAGAAGCATAAATAATATTCAATAGGAGTGGCTGCATTGGGTTTTCTAAATCAATCGAGTTGGTGTATGTGCAAGTGATGTCAAAGTGGTCGTAGATAACATTGTAACACAGCACTACAGCTCCAGCAAGTGCATAAGCTACTGTACATAAGGTGTTGCTTAAAGTACACAAGTAATAAAGTAGCTTTGTAAGCTGTTTTTGTTTGGTTTTATTCTTTAGAGTTGCTGTGAGTGTGAGCAATCTAAACCCATTTATATGCAGCATTGTAAAAAGGCGATTCCTCCAGTGTTTCCTCAGATGAGCTGCTCTGTATACTTTCATGGTAATTCTGGTTGGCCTTCTGCATCATCACTAGTTGCTATTTGCTAACTGATATGGCACGTTTCTTTCAATGGCAAATATAGCGCTCCATCTAGTATTGGCTCTGGACTTGTGCCCAATGCTGCTGGGACAGAATCATCTTTCAAGACATGCAGGATGGTGGGGATGCAATTCCTCTGTGTGAGGCACGTGTCTGTAGTTCTCAAGCCAGGCTTTAGAAAGCAATGATGGATGAAGTCACTTTTCATATAAGAACCTTTTTGATGTTAGTTTGAATTAAACCTTTGTTTACTTTATAGTGCTGCTTTATGCAAAGAACACTGTATGAATTAAAGACTGATTGATTGGTTCTTTTTTGCTCTTATCATCCCCTAATTACAATTTGCCTGCCTTTGCAGCCTAACCTGTATAGTGATATAAAAATATACATATATACATATATGTATACGTATATACATCTCCTCCTTCAGCCGCCACCTTATCGTGGTGGAGGGGTTTGTGTGTCCCAATGATCCTAGGAGCTCTGTTGTCGGGGGCTTTATGCCCCTGGTAGGATCACCCAAGGCAAACTGGTCCTAAGTGGGGGACGAGACAAAGGGCAGTTCAGAAAACCTACCATGAAGAATAAAAACTTTGGACAGCATTTTCCCTCACCCGGACATGGGTCACCGTGGGAACACCATGTTCAAGCATAGGGGTGTCCATATGTGCACCTGGCACCAGGACACCCTAGGCATCAGTTAGATGATCGACTTCGTGGTCGTGTCGTCGGACTTGCGGCCACATGTCTTGGACACTCAGGTGAAGAGAGGGGCGGAGCTGTGTTGGTAAGTTGGCTTCGATGGTGGGGGAGGATGCTGGTCAGGCCTGGTAGGCCCAAACGTATTGCAAGGGTCTGCTGGGAACATCTGGCAGACCTGTCAGAAGTAGCTTCAACTCCCACCTCCAGCAGAACTTTGACCACGTCCCGAGGGAGGTGGTGGACAATGAGTCCAAATGGGCCACATTCTGTGCTTCTATTGTTGAGGCGGCTGACCGGAGCTGTGGCCGTAAGGTGGTCGGTGCCTGTCGTGGCGGCAATTCCTGTTGGTGGACACCGGCGGTGAGGGATGCCGTCAAGTCGAACCCGTTTCTGGTGAGAGCTGGACTCCTCCTGGGGTGCCCTATGTCACTGATTCTGTTCATAGCTTTTAACTTCTCAATTTCAGTCCTGGGAGCCCCTGCGGCTGCACGTTTTTGTCCCAACCCACTTACTCCCCTAATTTTATTGATGACTTATTTTTAATGAGCCATTATTTCCCAGTTTCTATATTTTTTTGCATCGATCCAGAAATTACAAACTGGTTATGCTATATTTTTACTGAAAGAATCATGAATATTTTACTTTTTGAATGTTTGGTTATTTAGACAATTATTTACTAATAATCACACAAGTGGGTAACACTGAAGTAGCTGCTCCTTTCAGAGTCATTTGTGCTGGTATCTGCTCTGCTCATCATTTTTTGTCTGCATTCAGATACAATTAAGAAAGCAAATGCCACAGAAAAAGTTAATTAAAAAATAAGAAAACAAAATAACATTTAAAGATACAGAAAAAATGTAAATATATCTTCATTTCCTATAAGGGAAAATGTGTCATTACTGTACTATTCTAAACACAAAATAAAAGGAAAAACATTGGCAGCTAATTAAACAATGAGATCTATTTAACAATAAAAATCTGCAGTTACAAGGGGACCCTAAGAACTGAACTCGAGTAGCTCTGATCTAATCTACGGCTTCCAAGAGTCAGTCCTGTAGGGTTTTGGGTTTTTGTTCCAGCCTAATGTATTAGCTAGAAGCTATGTATTGCTGATGAAGTTCTAATGGCCCTTGTGGCATCCTTTTAGTAAACTCACTTATTACAACGCCCTACTCCTAATTGCTTCATTTAGTATTAACCAGCTACATTCTCTGTTTTTAATCACTTCTTGTGCTCTTAACTAGCTCCTAATTATCAACAAGATGTAACTAACAAAGAAGCCAGAAGTTCTCAGCCTAACTTTGTCCCATTTACACCTGTGTGTGTTTGTCGTAAAGTATCTGTCTTAATAAAATATTTAGAAAAAAAACTCTAAAGAAAAAAATGATGGGCTAAGAATTTCTAATCTGCTATGGACCACAAATTGTTTGAATGAAATCTTCAAAAGGAAAAATGTATAAAATAACAACGACATGATGTAGCAGAATGAAAGCATTAACAAGCCTTAAAATTAGATAACAACTTCTATTTTCAACAAGGATCGTCTTCTAATTAAGTAGCTGGGTTGGGATAACAACATTGAGATGCTCTAAGCACAATTTATCATGATTCATAAGGTGAGTGTAATGACCAGGAAATTAACAGCATTTTAAAGGACTGGATAAAGCCATGGTCAAAAATTCAAAATGTTGTTTGTTAAAAGTCAACAGGTTGAGTAAAGTCTAAGTCAAAAATAACAAAGACATCCTGTAAATTCTGTAGCAGATGTTTGATTTGTAAAAAAGATTTTTGCATTTCTTTGATGTCATATTTAGAATGCTGAACTTCTTCTGGCACCAAGGTCACTGTAAAAAAAAGTAAGAAAGACCAATTAAGAGAACAAAGTCAAAAACAATGCACAGGTCAAACCAAACAAATCTAGTCTTCCATCAAGCCACAAAGGGAGTGCAAAAGTCGAAGACAGAATGTAAGATAGTTTCCCAGGAAAATCTTTCACAAGGAATCCACAAACTTGGACAGTGAGATTCCCATGGCTTATAAACCGCTGCACTGATGATGTCTTTAAACAATGGGAACTCAAAAGGCTGACATAAATCAGAGTGCATGAAGGGTGTGGAGGACTTCCTTCTTGTAGTTTGGGAGTGGTGGCTAAGGATCTGCCCTGGAATCTAGAAGGCTATCAATTCAAATCCCATTACTGCCAGAAGAAATTTTACTTCTTTGGGCACTTGAGCAAGCCCCTTAACCTGAAAATTTCTCCAGGAGTGCTGTAAAATGGCTGACCCCACAAAGGCAATTTATTCTCAGGTATTAAGAAAATATATCAAATCAAATTGTCAATATTCATAAAAACAAAACAATATCACAGTAAAAATAACTAAATAACAATGGTGCCAAAATCCAAGTACCAGAAAAATGTTTGAATTCAAGGGTTTAACATTGACTCTGAATTCCCTGATATTCAAAACATAACTTCTCCCTGAAGAGACTGTTTAGAAAAATTTATAGTATGCAGAAAAAATTAAAATGTAATGAAATCATAACAGACCCATGTGAGCCACCATCTTCTATAGCTGTGAAAAGATGATACAAGCATGCAAAGCCACAAACTGTAATGTAACAGCAAACCACATAACAACCAGTAACAACACAATCGCAATCTAATTAAAAACAAACAAAATGGTTTTACAGCATAAAAATAAATAATTTAAAATTACAATCCCAGATGAATTATGAAACCATTATGTTCTATGACACAATCCACAACAGTAGACACTGTGGGCCTTCAGGACTAAACTTGGAAATCAATGATCTAATCCTTACCATATCCTAGAATTTCATAAATCTAACCTCAGATGACAAACAAACTATAAAAGATTTGACCTTGTCAACAAAAATATTCCAAAATGGGACAAAGTAAGCGCATTCTATGATTCAGACCATCTAAAGTACAGCAGCCTTAACTTGAAGAGCCCATTTTTTGTATGAGTTTATCAGTCTACATCTTTTTGGAGTAATTTCTCCCATTCCTTCTTACAACACTGCTTCAGGTCATTGATGTTTGAATTCATTTGTTTATGCAGTTCTAAGAAGGTCGTGCCACAGCATTTCAATGTGTTCCAGACCCAGACATTTACTTGGCCATTCCAGAACTTTGATCATTTTCTTCTTCACACATTCAGTTGTAGGTGTTTCTAGGGCCATGCTAGTTTTATATAATCAAATTTTGCCCCACTGTTATCTGTTGATCAGATGACCTCTTGTTTTCCTCCAGAATACTTTGGTGTAAAGAGGAGTTCATGGCCAGTCAGTCAGTAACACAAAGGGTCAGGTTCACTGGCTCCTAATCATCAGCCCTCCACCACCATTCTGGACAGTGCACCTGATATTCTTTTGATGGTACCCTGTTAGATTTTCACTTAAACATGGTATTATGCATTACAACAATATGACCCCATTTTGGCATTGATTTTCCATAGGACAATCGTCAAGAAGTCAAATGGTTTATTCAGATGCAACTCTGCAAACCTAACCCATGCTATTACATGTTGAGAAAAGTGACCCCTCCATGAATGACATACTTGTTCAGCCTTTTTCCAATGGTAGAGTCACAATTTCTTATTTTGACAGAAGCCAGTACATCCCTCAATGTAGCATTTGAGTTCTTTGTAATTTCATGCACCTTTATGTGGTCTTAATTTGCTGCTCTCCATTTGTAAATAACCCCCCTCAAAGTAGTACATTGGACATTAAATGTTTTATAAATTATTTTATAATGCTTCCCTGACTGATGAACAGTAACAAATGTTTAGCTTAAATAATTGCAGCTGACTTTTATAATTGGTATGGTGTATTTGTTATGTATCTGAACTTTAAACAAGAAGGCTGCTAGTTTAATCTTCACACTTACCTCACTGCATGATCTATGAAAAAGTCCCTCAACCTGCCTGTGCTTCAAGTGTAACTTGAGAAAATTGTAAGCAGTTTAAATGTATCCTAAGTTTGTAAAGTGCATAGGGTAAAGCTGAATATTTAATATTTAATGCTAATAATGTTACTACAAATCTGAATGTTTAGGTGTTGCTTTTATAAATGGGTGGTAGCACTGCCTGAAATAATCAAGTGAGCATCTTTCTCTAATTTCGGATATATTTTCTTAACTAATATTGAAGCTATATGGGGGCACTTACTTTTTCACACATTGCTTTTGCCTGTTGGCTTATTTTTTTAAATAAGGGATGGCAAAGTAACATTTCAAATGTGTTGTATTTCACCTGAGGTTAGATTTATCACATTTTAGGACATACTGGCACTAAACCATTGTTAATTTTGTACTGGTTTATTGTATAATTGAAGGATATGAATATTTTTAAAAACAGCTGGAGGGCTCTAGGGGGCAGCACAACAGTTTGAGTTTCTCTCTCTACAAGGACTTCTTCATTTTTCTAGTGAGCAGAGCACACCTGGAGGGTGCAGTAAAAGTTTAATAGCACATCAGGGATTCTTAATCTCAATGGCAGCTGAGAAGGGCTCAATGGAATAAAGTAAGTGGTCTAATCAAAAAAGAAAAAAATTGAGAGATGAGCTGCATGCATCACCATTGTCTCACTTTCACAGAAGAGACAGAGCTCTGATGCAACACAGGCTGTTTTTGTTTATATATGCTTTGGCCAGAGTGTTTTTTTGACCTTTAGGTACATGATCATGCAAACATTAATGAAATTTCATTTCTGGATACTTGTGGGTAGCAGGATGCTGTGGTCCACACAGTTAAATGACAGTAGTGCTGGTAATAAACTCATACTGGGTCTGGTTGTCAAAACTCCTACTTACATCCTAGATATGAATAATGCTGAACTTCATAATTATTCTCTATTAAGTTTCTAAGGAATGCTTTGTAATAAAGATATCTTTTAAAATAGTACAGTAAAATATTAAGGGGGGGGGGTCAGACTTTAACAATGATGCTGTACACTTGCAGGGATCTGTATTTATTTTCCTATGCTATGTCTGTTTCAACTCTGTACATTCTCGCCATTTTTGCATCATCTTCTTCTCCAGGTACTCAGAGTTCCTCTCAAACCCCAAAGCGTTAGCCTGATTGTGCTCTACTTGCAAATGAGTACAGGTGTAGCCATAATTGTACCTTTCAATGAACTCAAAGCCTGTCTAGATTTACTTCCTGACTTGATCCAGATACATTTGGGATTGGCTTTGGTTCTGTGTGACTATGTAACCAAAAAATCATATCATTAAAATGGATGCGTAGATTTATTGGTTGATTCATTTATCCATCCATTCTCTGAAACTGCTTATCCAATTCAGGTGTATGGAGATCCAAAGCCTGTTTTACCAGTAATGGCTCATGGACAAGAACTCTGGACATGGCACCAGTCCTTTACAGGGCACACACACATTGATGCTCTAACCTTCTAGACCTTATTCAAATTGACAGTCAATCTAACATTCATGGCTTTGAGATTTGCAAGACGTAATCTCTGTTTTATAAAATATATACTAGCTGAGTACCCAGCATTGCCTATATGATAAAGTGGAAAGGAGGAAAGCTATAAAGTAATCTATATACAGTCATATGAAGAAGTTTGGGAACCCCTCTCAGCCTGCATAATAATTTACTTTACTTTCAACAAAAAAATAACAGTGGTATGTCTTTCATTTCCTAGGAACATCTAAGTACTGGGACGTTTTCCGAACAAAGATTTTTAGTGAAGCAGTATTTAGTTGTATGAAATTAAATCAAATGTGAAAAACTGGCTGTGCAAAAATTTAATTTTGCTGATTTGAATGCATGTATCTGCTCAATACTGATTACTTGCAACATCAAATTTGTTGGATTAGCTTGTTAAGCCTTGAACTTCATAGACTGGTGTGTCCAATCATGAGAAAAGGTATTTCAGGTGGTCAATTGCAAGTTGTGCTTCCCCTTGACTCTTCTCTGAAGAGTGGCAGCATGGGATCTCAAAGCAACTCTCAAAAGATCTGAAAACAAAGATTGTTCCATATCATGGTTTAGGGGAAGGCTACAAAAAGGTGTCTCAGAGGTTTAAACTGTCAGTTTCAACTTTAAGGAATGTAATCAGGAAATGGAAGGCCACAGGCACAGTTGCTGTTAAACCCAGGTCTGGCAGGCCAAGAAAAATACAGGAACGACATATGCGCAGGATTGTGAGAATGGTTACAGACATCCCACAGATCACCTCCAAAGACCTGCAAGAACATCTTGCTGCAGATGGTGTATCTGTACATCGTCCTACAATTCAGCACAATTTGCACAAAGAACATCTGTATGGCAGGGTGATGAGAAAGAAGCCCTTTCTGCACTCATGCCACAAAAAGAGTTGCTTGTTGTATGCAAATACTAATTTAGACAAACCAGATTAATTTTGGAACAAAGTGCTTTGGACTGATGAGACAAAAATTGAGTTATTTGGTCATAACAAAAAGCGCTTTGCATGACGGAAGAAGAACACTGCATTCCAAGAAAAACACCTGCTACCTACTGTCAAATTTGATGGAGGTTCCATCATGCTGTGGGTCTGTGTGGATAGTTCAGGGACTGGGGCCCTTGTTAAAGTCAAGGGTCGGATGAATTCAACCCAGTATCAACAAATTCATCTGGATAATGTTCAAGCATCAGTCACAAAGTTGAAGTTACACAGCAAGACAATGACCTAAAACACAGTTCGAAATCTACAAAGGCATTCATGCAGAGGGAGAAGTACAATGTTCTGGAATGGCCGTCACAGTCCCGTGACTTAAATATCATCGAAAATCTATGGGATGATTTGAAGCAGGCTGTCCATGCTCGACAGCCATCAAATTAAACTGAACTAGAGAGATTTTGTATGGAAGAATGGTCAAAAATACCTTCCTCCAGAATCCAGACACTCATCAAAGGCTATAGGAGGCGTCTAGAGGCTGTTATATTGCAAAAGGAGGCTTAATATTAATGTAATATCTCTGTTGGGGTGCACAAAATTATGATGCATATTGCATATTTTCTGTTAATCCAATAAACTTAATGTCACTGATGAAATACTACTATTTCCATAAGGCATGCCATATATTAAAAGGAAGTTGCTACTTTGAAAGCTCAGACAATGATAAACAAAAATCCAAAGAATTAAGAGGGGTTCCCAAACTTTTTCATATGACTGCATATAAAATACTAAGGGTTGTGTCTGTCATGCAATTACCTGTGAACAACTGGAGCTAGAGCCTTGACCTTAAAAGCTTATGCCATGGTATGTGCTGGTGAAGCAAAAATGTGGCTAGTGGCATCATCTACAAAGTTATCAGGGTTCATGTCATTCTTATAGCAAACTGTATAGTCAGAATGATCGATAAGGTGGGCAGAGAGAAAAAGAACAGCATCAACATTTGCTGAGTGTGAAGCAAGTTGCAGAAGCCAATTATGTGATAGGAACAAGAACAATGGTCGTGGGATCAGCTGCACACAACTTGCTAATACTTGTGAAGTGGCTGGTGGCAATTTTTCTTGAAGTTAGCATCTTTATTACGCCAAACTGTGAAGTCAAACTGGTTCAGAAGATGACATGGCAGAGAGAAAAAGAAGACATCAGCTGAGCATCAAGCAAATCACAGAAGCCACTTACATGGTAGGAAGTAGAAGAATGCCAGAGTCGCCATTCTCTAAGCATCAAGTGCATGTGATGCACCAACTTGCTGGTGCTTGTGAACTACTGGGGCTAGAAACTTGTATTCTGGCAGGACTGGAGGTCCACATGTTTCTAATTACAGATAATATATTACCAAAGGGTATTACCCTTACCAATGCTGCATTTCTCTGTAAATATTAATAATACTTGGAACAATTGTTTGTATACAGTATTCCTTTTCTCCTTCATGTGGAAAAGACCAGAAAATGCAATAAATAACTCCTGAGACAATATGTCCAGACCCAGAGATGCCTAGGAATTAAACTCAACCTGAATGACAATGTTTGTTTTTAATGGATCACACTGTTGCATTTTCTGACCCTTAGCTGACCTTGTTGCCCCATGGGTGTGGAGAACAAGGCCAAAGCTACCATGTCAAAAATTTGACTTATGAGCAGTACCTGTGTACTACCTTACAGTTCCATAGCTTGAGAAGCAATTCTATGGATGGATGGATGACTAGACCAAAACAGCAGAAGAAGATCCACAGTCTGAGTCTTCCATTAGAAATGGAGGGTCTTCATCAAGTACATGGATTAGGTTCCAATGTGGGAATTAAATTAATAGTTACAAGTGCCTTTGGGTTTTCCAATAGGAAGAAAAGACTTCACAAAGCAGATACCAGGGAGTAGGTGGGAGAAAAGAATGGAGAGTCCAGTTATGATTGGCTTCTAGGCTTGTGATGTCAGTCCAAACTGGTCAAATCTCAGGGATATTTCTGATTCCCAGAACTTATTTCAGCCTTGCATTTAGAGTCAGATGGGAGTACGCAGTTTCCTTTGCTTTAATTCAGGCAAGTGTGGAGTCCCTTGTTGTCAGATTTGTTTTTGGATGTTGGTGTTCTGGAAAGCCAAATGTCTGAATGAGCAGACATGCTTTGTGTTTATTTCTTTCACTGCTAATCTAGGTGCATGCATTTTAAAGCTCCCTAGTCTCCTGTAACTCACATCTCGACACAGCCTAATGATACCCTAGTGATCAAAAGCCCCACGTCTTAGCTTTGTGCAAAGCAATATTGTCTTTGAATAGTAAGGAAAAAAACGAATTAAAAAATGCCAAACATAAATTACAAAATCAATAATGAAGCTGAAGCATATTTAATTTTGACTGAATGCCAAAATGAGTGGACCAACAAATGAAGAAATACCCTTTATTTGAGTAGCTTGCTGCATGAAAACTGGGCAGACTGTTTGAAATAGGGTGAGCAGTGCATTCCTTTTTTTAAGACTCATGAAAAATCAAGTTGATCCAAATATATATTTACTGTTTTCTGTATCTAATTTGGTTTATTTACCTATATTACAAGGCCTTGAATTTGATTAAGTGGGTTAGAAAATGAATGCATTGATTATGGGAAGATGCTTGTATTGATGGATAGATAGTTTTTCTTCACGAAGAGAAAGTGACCTAATTTTAGAATGCAAAATTAAAAATAAAATCAAATCATAGTCTAGGCTGGCACTTATATCTATGCATTATCCAACCCGCTATATCCTAACTACATTGTCATGGGGGTCTGCTGGAGCCAATCCCAGCCAACACAGGGTGCAAGGTGGGAAACAAACCCCAGGCAGGGCATCAGCCCACTGCAGGGCGCACACACTAGGGACAATTTAGAATCACCAATACACCTAACCTGCATGTCTTTGGACTGTGGGAGGAAACCCGGGAACAACATGCAAACACGCAGGGAGGACCCAGGAAGCGAACCCAGGAGTCCTTACTGCAAGGCAGCAGCGCTACCACTGCGCCACCGTGCCGCCCTGGCACTTATATAAAATGGCTAATATCAGGTCTTTTTTAATCTGAATAGTCTGAGTCATCCTGTATATCAATTGTATTAATAGTATACTCTGATGTTGCAGTATTCATGTTTTAATGACAAAATAGATAGGATGCAGTACAAAGTAATAACAGAAATTCTTTAAATTAAGGAAAGAACACAGGAGTGTAATAATATTCAGGTTTCATTTCACATTTGTTGCTCTAATTAATATTTGTCTGCATTAAATTAATTTATGTTGAAAGCACTTCATAAATGTAATTATTATATTAGAATTCATTGGCAGAATTCAATAAACTGACAAATGCTGTTGAAATTTTCTATACATCTCTAGAGTTGAATCCATTTATCCATTAATTTGCTGAACCACTTAATCTTATTGATTGTTGCAGGGTGGTACGGCTTACCCAGGCAGTAATGGGTACAAGGCAACAAACAGTCCAGGATGGCACCCAAGCCCACTGCAGGGTTCAGGCACTCAGATAACCACTGTCAGTAAATCGCTCATTGAGACTGACAAATGAACATAGCTGGCATGACATTTAGAGTTGAACATTTAAAACAAATATACTGATATACTTTTAATATGGATTTTCTATATGAAGTATGAAATATAAGCAAAACCATTTTTTAAGTGATTTTCAAATTATTTTTCATATTTTGTTTTGCATTAATACACTTAGTAAATAGTACATTTCTGTGTTTAATATCTAATTTTTGTTGTTCTAACTTAGGATATGTGCTTTGGCAGCAAATATTTCATTGCAAAATGTTATTTACCTTGACCATTCCTTCTTGACTAGAGAGTCAAGAAGAAATTCTCACAGACAGACAGACAGACAGAAAGACAGATAGTGTGATGGACGCCCCCGGAATGGAAGGATGGGGGAAGGCAGCTACACTAGATGGCAGTTCCCCTGGAGTGTAGTGGTCCTCCGGATTCCTGCACTGCATCATGGGACTTGGAGTTCGGTTTCTCAGCTCTGTTGGGTGCCACCAGGGGGAGCTGTAGAAGGACTTGGGGACTCATCCTTTCTTTATAGCCTGGAAGTATGAGGTAGTCACCAGGATGGAAGCCTCAAAGTACTTCCTGGCTGAAGAAATGTCAGTTCTTCATTAGACCCGGAAGTGATAGCCAGTCATGTGGTCGGAAGGACAGAAGCACTTCTGGGTCAGGGACTATTTAAAGGACTGATGGGAACCCAGCAAGCGAGCCGGAGTTGGGAGGTAGAGAACAGAGCTTGCTGGGAGGTGTGGAGGAGAGATTTTAAGAATTTAATATTATTGTGTTTATTTGTTTATTGTGGTAGAGGTGCTTTGGGCACGATTTATTTAAAAAGAAGAAATTAAAACAACTTCTTGGTGCTTTTAACATGTGCTGTCAGTATCTGTGTGTTGGGTTAAGTGCTGGTATAGCGCCATCTAGTGTTACAATAGATAGATACTGGCAGTATATAACAATAATAGATAGATAGATAGATAGATAGATAGATAGATAGATAGATAGATAGATAGATAGATAGATACCTATAAATTTTACTGAGCTCAATTTTATTGAGTTCTCCAAGAAGTGTTTTCTTGGAATATTAAAAAAATGTTGCACAGCAGTCAGTCTTCACCTCTTTATGGGGAGTGATCTTGTTTGTCAGCTGAACCTTTTTCTTATTTTTTTATTACTTTAAGTAGGCTATCATGTTTGATTTTGTATGAGTACCTTTAACTCATCTTCCCACTAGAGAGATCTCGTAATGCTGCTGAACTCTCTGAAAAGAAGTCACATGATGTGTGTCTTGAAACCTTTATCAGTTAATAATCATTATCACTATTATTAGTATTGTAGCAGATATCAGGAGAGCTTCTGCTGCTAAATAATCCCCCAGGGGAACTGCCTTTTAGTTTGGTACAGAATTAACTGGTACAGACACAGTAGCTTAAAGGGATACTCTATACAAAAATTCCATTTATATGTTATTTACCCCATGTAGTTTGTATTGATAGCTGAGAACTTTTTTTAATCTTATGTTTTCTACCTGAATGGAGAGAATAGTGTTTACCATAATAGTACCCAATGGTAACCAGTGCTGTATAATGCAAAAATCTGTGAAAAATGTCCATGGAAAAAGAAAACAAATCTCATGTGTCAGTTATCTGTTTAAAGCTCAAAACATGCAAAACACAAAATATTGTTACATAGACACTTCTGGTATAATCTATGCATACCATAAACAGGAAACCCCTTTCCACAATAGAGAGAAGATTTGTTTTCCAGCAAGACTATGACCCCAAGCATAAAGCCAAAGCTACACAGGAATGTTTTAAAAACAGCAATGATAATTTCCCAAAATGGCCAAGTCCGAGTCCAGGTCCCTCATGAATAAATGGTGCATACACACAAAAATGTTGCAATATACCCTTTTCCATGCTCACTTTGAGATGTATAAAAACTAAACATGGCGTAACGCTATGCATATTTTCACAGCAGCCTCAGGCCATGCGACTGCTCAGTTTTGCAAAAAGGCAGCACCCAACATCAAAGCAGTGCTACTGTTTTTGTGTGGTTTCCCTTTCGTTTTTAGATTTGCATCCATGATGCTGGCTTTATCAAATATACCAAAATTAATCACATATCATTTGCAGGTTTAAGGCACTTGATTGTAATCAATCTGTAACAATATGAGTGCACAGAGTAGTCAAACTATTCCAATTACTATGGCTGCTTTAGCGTTGTTAGAAGACATGGAAGAATTAGAAGAGAAAAATGTGTCTCATTAATGTTGTGGCAAGATGGCCTGGCTCAACTCATGATTCATTCATTCTGAGAAACAGCAGTGATGACTAAAATGAACTAAAATGGTTCTGTGTGCGATGGCAGGCTTCTCGGTAAGACAAGATATTTAACATTACCCCTTTGCCCAATATTGTTAGTTATCTATATGACGTAACCATATAACACGATTACTTAGGTGACACCAGGTACCCAATAAAGATGTGGCTTATCACCCCACTCAAAAACCCACTGACTGAAGAAGAGCGACGTTATAATGATAATAGTGGTAGAACATACTATAGGGCAGCTTAAGGGCTGTGGGCTCTGCCTGCATAAGACTGGTGGAGTGCAGCTTTGTAGTCCACAGAAAGTATGTCACATTGTGCAAGCATGTAACGTGCTACATAATGTGGCACACAATTGTTGTTTGCCCATGCCTAAAGTGATGCGGTATGATGAACCTGACCCTGACCTAGCAAATGATCAGCCGAATCGGACAGCATTACATCTTCATTTGAACATAATTAGCAGAATGTGATCACATGCAGCATTTATTTTTTAATCAATTCATGTAATTTGGGGTCCATATAACATAGTACACCATTTATATTCCTTTGTTCATTGGTCGTATCTCTTACAGCATCCACTATTGCATTTTCTGACTCCAGAACAGTGTCCATCAGCACACGGCCAGATGATCACCCGATGGTTTCCTATGTGTGCGCAGCCAGCTACCAAAAATGTACTTGGCACAGCAGAACCATCACCACATAGAGTTTCGTCCTTGGCAAGGACATCACCTCTTGCAATATTGTCTGAAACTGGATAAACAGTAATACTGCATCTGTTGCTTGCTTGTTTGTCTTATTAAACATACAAATTATTTACATGTGTATTGATAAAGGTGAGCGAGGCAGAATTTAAATTCACCCTCACCTGCTGGTAAAATGCTGGTTATAAGTGTCTTGCCAATAACTGCCGCAGCTCGCTGCTCAAACAGTGTGAGCCTTAGAATTCTGCTAGCTCCTCCAGTGGTGTTGACACTAAGATGGTGGGCTGCAATTTGTCCTTTCACGTCAACTTTGATATCTGAGCACTTCTTTTTTATTTTGGGCACTGTGTGACTTTCTGAATTTGAACTTTTGAGTGCCTCCGCCATGCTGTGCCACTCTATCAATTTCCCTTTGTTACTTATACCACTGCTTAAGCCACAAAGTAGTATGTTTTTTCCTTGCCTCCACTTCATTGAACAGGACCTCCTTTTCACATTCACTGAAATTCTTCTTTTTTACACATGCTTTTCCCATTGTCTTTTAACAAAACATTGAATTTAAGAGGCTATTGATATTGATTTGAATATTCAAATAGGTGAAATTCTGGGAGGAGTTAGGGTGGGGCTGTAGGCTTGTGCATGTGCTTAAAATTCACACTGATTGGGATTTATAAAGGGAAAGTGCGTAGAACTTTCCTTATGTATCAGATTTTTTTGGCGCTTACGCACATTTTTAGTTTTGTCTGTACGGCATGTTTTAGTGTGAATTCTATTCAAGCTGTTATACATGAGGGCCCAGATCTCAATCCAACTGAGAATTTATAACTGGAATTGAAAAAAGGGCTGTTCACTCACAATTCCAATGCAACCAGACAGAGTTTGAGCAGTTTTGCAAAGATAATTGGGAAAAACGTTCAGCGTCCAGATGTGTTAAGCTGAAAGGGACCTGAGCACACAGACTCTGCTGTCATGGCTGCCAAACACTGACTTGAAGGAGGAGAACAATCATGTGAGCAGTTATTTTGTATTTTATATTTGTAATTAAATTAGACCACTTTGCAGAGATCTGTTTTCACTTTGACATTAAAGTTTTTTCTGTTGATAAATGCCAAATTAAAGTCACTGTGATTCAATGTTGTATAATATTGAAATATAGACCTTCCAAATGGGTGAATGTTTTTCTATAGGGTTTGTATACTCTTCCCTTATCTACTAGATTTTCTTTAGCTACTCCTGGTTCTTTGCACCTTCTTAAAGACATGTACATTATATTGAATATCTAAAATATTTAATAGAGTTTATATATTAAATTCTGAATATGATCTGTATGGCTTAGTGTGTCGAAAGTAGCATACAGTCCTTGCATGAATCCATCCGTGCACCCTGTGCTTCTGGGATACGGTCTTGCTTCCTCTGACTGTGCAAAACTACTAGTAGATTCAGGAACTAGCCAGAATTAAGTGTTTTATATTATGTGCCATAGAGAGTTTCAAGCATTCATTCTATTTCAAAAAGCCTGACTATTTTTATCAAGTATAATAAACTTGCCCAGCTGCTAACTAAAATCAGTTTATTCTTAGCCTGTCTTTGGGAAGCCAGAAGTGCAATTCAGAACCTCAGCCAAGCAGGTAGCGTCGAACATGCACATAGAGTCTAGCTTGATGTGATAGTGGGCAGCAATTTTATAAATGAAATAATTAAAATTGGCTGACCACAGTCTTTAGTTTTGGGCATTTGTACTGCCTGGTTTACTTTATTGCAAAATTTTAGATAATACATTCTTGGAATTTAACCTCTTTTCTGTGTCATGTCTGAGTGTTTATTTGCTGCAGAACAGGAATCAGGAGGTGCCTTGACAACCTGAGTAGAAGATGAAGAGGGTTTATTTGAAAGAATCAACAATCACTTGAGAGCATTATAAAAACCAAGCTTAGGCCATTATCAATGGAAAGTGGAGCAAGCACCAATCACAGAAGAGCAGTGAGAGTGGCAGTAGACCGGAGAAAAGTAAAAACACATCTTTGGCAAATGGTGTGCAGAGTCACTCCTAATAAAATTAATGAATGCATACATTAGTGAACCTTTTTACAGCTCAATGTAATGTCATCTGCAGATTAAAAGAATGGCATTATTTTCTGAGTGGCTTTTGAGTAGCTGTTTCTTACTGATCAAGAGGTCAGCTATGCAGTGCTCTGGATGCAGGCATGATTTGATGTTAATAAAATCTCTTGTGAAGTGCATTTGCATCTCTTTTATTTAATATAGATCTATATATTTAACATCGAAAAAATAGGTAGAGTGTTTCCCTTGTGTCTTCACAATGAAGGGAAGGGCTCTTGTCTTTTTCGTGAAGTGCTAGTGTTTGACTGTAAGAGATTAGATAAGAAGTACTTACAGCTCTTTGGACTGAGGTCAGTCTGATTAGGAAAGCACACCCGTATGTCAGTAATTTTTGTCAAAGATGGTCAATATGATCATCCCTTCTCATCACATCAAAAATATGATACAGCAAAAAACATCAATAGACACACTTTAACACTTCCATTGCTTTCAGTTTTTTGAAATTTTTATTAGTCAGATCTGTTTAATCACAATGTAGCTACCAGATTTGACCAGATTGGACTGTAGCTAATCAATATGATCACCGTGTCTCATTATACCAAAGATATGGCACAAGAAAGGACATCAAAACACACACTTGGACACAATCTTCAGTTTGTTTTTCTTAATTGATTAATCAGATCTGTTTAATGAAAGTTTGATTATTAATGTGAACAAAAACCAGCAGATTAATGTATCTCAGCATTATCATTCCATCTTTTTATGGTTTATACACCAGAAATGTGACCCTGCAGAAAACATCAACATCACTTTAACCTGACACTCGCAGAAGTGATTAATTAAATGTATTTAATCAAAATGTTGTTATTAAGGCAGGTACTGGATTGGAATGTAGTGGAGGATCACCTTACTCAACAAGGAAAGGAATGCCTTTGAAGAAATGAACAACAGTTAACAAATTCATTCATAACTTAATTAATATGTACGTTAGTTTGATTGGTGACACTGAATTGTTCCAGGGTGAGTAAGTGTATGTGGATGTGTCATATTGCTCTGGCACTGTGTCAGGGTTCGTTCCTGCCTTGCATCCAATGTTCTTTATGACTTAAGTGGGTTCAAATATAGACAGCTGGGGTGATGGTTTAAAATAAATAAAATACATTTAACGATTCATTGCCTAGTCCACCTAGGCTTTGGTGTTCTCCATGGCATAAAGTGACTTAAGAGGATGAATGCAAGGATATATTATATAATGTCAAATAACAGAAAAGAAACAAAAGAAAGGTTGGGTCACCAGCAGGTGATCCTGTTTAATGTCTAGTATGAACTGTAGAAGAAAAATTAAAAAAAGAAGGATACATCAATATTAACATGTTTTAGCTTTTTAGGGATGTCTGTGTTTCACAAAAGCTAGTTCCAGAATGACAAGGACTTCCTGGGTCCGGTGGTTTATGTAGTGGTCTACCCCAGAAGCAGAAGTGGTGGGGCGAAGGTTGTCCCAGGTGAAACTGACATCATTGATCCTCCAGGTAGTTCTCCTACATTCCAAGCCAAACAGTAATCGGTTAATGGCAGTGTCACATCCAAATCCTTCCCTGTATTATTAGCCAACCCTGTTCCAGTGAGACATGCCCTAAGCTTGAGTGAATGACAATATATATGGTTGGGTGAAGGGATGGATGAAGACAGTGGATTGTTGAAATCAATTAGTGGATAGACAGGGGCATGGATACAGGAACTCAGTGGATATATGAATAGATGGATGCTGAGAGTGGATAAAAAGATGAGTGAACAAAGGAATTCAATGCATGAACAGACAGACTGATGGATGAAAGGTTTCACTGCATGATTGGGTAGATGGATGGAAAGATGGAGCCAAAACATGGATTGATTGACGAATTCTGTGGATGGATATGTAAATGAATTAATAGGTTATTTGAATGAATGTAGGATGACTTGCTGGATCAAAGAATTCAATGAATAGATGGGTTCTGAGGATAGATAAGTAGATGAATGATCAAAAGATTTCAGTATATGAATAAACAGATTGATGTATAAATGATTGCACTACATGGATGGATAGGTGGGTTGAAAGATGGGTTCGGAAGACAGATTGATTCTGTAAAAAGATATGTAGTTGGATGAACAGATGCATTAAGTGCATGAACAGATGAGTTAATTGATAAAGGGAATCAGTAGATAGATGGTTTGTGTGGATGTACAGGTAGATGTATAGACAGATGGCCCTGTTAAAGGATAGATCGATGAATTCATGGCTTCAGTAGATAGATAGATAGATAGATAGATAGATAGATAGATAGATAGATAGATAGATAGATAGATA
>JANRMT010062849.1:12469781-12499290 GCA_026402145.1 Polypterus bichir lapradei
AGATAGATAGATAGATAGATAGATAGATAGATAGATAGATAGATAGATAGATAGATAGATAGATAGATAGATAGATAGATAGATAGATAGATAGATATTAACTTATGCAATGTATAGTAAATCTCTAGATTGAGATATTTGACAGAGTTGCCTGTGTTTACCCTGTTTTAAAATGATCAGCAAGCTTTCCTTCTTTGGTCTCTCCGCCTTTTATACCTTTTTTAGTTGGTGTGACCAAACAGGGTGGATCTCCAATCTCCTCTTTAACGTTCTAAGCTTATGGTTTAACCTCTTCAGCTGATAGAGCTCAGGTAAATGGCCGAGGTCTGTAATACTTGTCAAGCTGGGCAGGAGTGAACTGTATTCTGGGAAAGCTGAAAGACAAAGCAGGACCTTAGAATGTTGTGCAAAGCCGGTCTGTTTGCAGGTTATTGCATCATTTGATTCACATGGGAATCACCCTTGAGCTTATGCAATGTTTCTTGTGTTTTGAGAAACTGTAAAAGTGCTAACCACTTTCCTAGCAGACAGCGCGTCTAGCACTTAATTTGGGCAAGGGCAGAGTGAGTGGCTACATTTTATTAAACATTTTTAAAAAGAGAGTCAGTTCAGCTTTCAGTTTAGTTTAGTTCAGTCAGTGCTTTTTTGAAAAATGAAGCATTTGGTTACTGCCTTTATGACACTGTGCGCGGTGCCATGGAAATTTCAATGGAGCTTTCTATCTGCTTATCTGCTGGACACTTTCCAAGGAGCTCTGCCTCTAGCAAGAAATCTTTCTTTTCACTTTTTGATTAAAGATTTTTAATCAGTAACTAAAGAACTGCCATCTGGGAAATATCATGGGACTGAATGAAGACTGCATAAAACTGTATCAAACCCAGGTTGTACAGTTCTTTGCATTTCTTATATTTGCTGCTATTGGATATTATGCAAATAAATATAATTTATAAATAAAAGCTTAAACGCAGTGTCTATGAGACTATGATTGTTCATTTCTTGTCGAGCTGCAGTCGCTTAGGGTTAAAAGTATACTTTGTGAAGTCCTCTTATGGTGGTAAACTGAATTGAAGAAAAGGAGTGAAAATAAGACAGTCCCAGACAATGAGCAAGCCAATAGAGGTCCCCATGGTGGAATACGCAAGGAACTATAAGGGCAGTGAAACAGGTAAGAGGTTACAAATAACTGTAGATGATAACTGCATAGCTGGTTTTGTCATTTCTTCTAATCTCCCATTAAGAAAAGAACCTAAGAGGTTAATTGGTACAGTTAGTGTTAGGTGCATGTCATAGGTGATCTGGTAGCATGATAAAACACTGGACCATGGGCTTCCACTTACTCTCAGTTCTGTATGGGTTAGTACACATCCATTTAGTTTTAGATGAGAAAAGCGTACAAGAAGTCTCAACCAACTTTTATCAATTCTTCTGCTCATTACATGTTCAGCATGGTGAGGTGGAGTGAGCTGTGGCGATAGATAGATAGATAGATAGATAGATAGATAGATAGATAGATAGATAATTTAATTACTTACCTCTACAAATTAGAGAACAATAGCAAGTAGTCAAGAAAAAAATACTCCCCCAGATTTGTAACTTCTGTTCAAGCATTCTTTATTCTAATTAACATAGATAAGCTAAAAATATCAGGTAAACATAACCAGTCTGCTGACCTAGCAAATCCAAACTATGTGTTCCTGCCACAGAATGAAGAATGAACTGTGTTTTGAAAAGAATGACTGCCAGATATTTACAAATGTATACAGTAATTTTCTGATCTTGCTTTTTCTGTAACAGGATCGTGTAGAGTCAAAATCTATTATGTTCTGTATTGACTCAAAACAGGCCATTTTATAGTTTAGAGTTCCTTTACACAAAGATTTGAGGAAATCTGAAACAATCTACCAAGACATGTTGTTGAAGCAGAAACTTTGACAATCTTTAAGAAGTACCTGGGTGAGATATTGGGACAGTTTAGCTATTAGCTGAATACATGGGTTACATGAACAGAATGAGCTCCTCTTATTTGTGAAGTGTTTTAGGTTCTTATGTTCTAATTGACATAATACACACATCTTTTAAGATGTGGGAGAAAAAACAATGAAAATACGGGAACAACAGATAAACTCTGCAATCTGAACAGGCCAGGAGTTGAATGCCCTTGAACGGTGGTGCAGATTATTGTATTATCATTGAACAATTGTAGTTTTTTCTTTCCTTTTTATTTATTTGGATAATTTCATTTGACAATATACTAACACCGTTAATTGTATATATCAAAGTTCTATAATGAGCACCAATCCCTAGGCACTTCATAAGTTTTAATATATGTTACAAATATTTTCAGAACACAAACATGTTAAGTGACTTTTCAGGGACACACAGTGAGGATACCCAGCACCTTGGGCAATTAAATTCAATTATCTTAACCACTAGATTACACTGTCAAAACAGCCACTTTTTAACAATTTTACATGGCTGGCTTTTTCAACCCTAAAGTTGATTAATATTTGCATTTTATAAAATTTTTTTGAAATTTTATTAATCTTAAATTTAGTTAAAAGTTTCATGCTAAAATTATTGATATTAAAAGACAATTACAGAAAGCATACTGTACCATTACCTCACAGCAATCAGATTCTCCATCTTCAGAGTTACTGTAAGCTTCCAAGCTTGAGTAAGTAAGTAATTCAAAACAGGCATTATAATCCAACTGGAATACATTGTACTCTTATTATTTTCACTCCTGTAAATTTTCCAGATATAAATAAATATCTGTTCTATAAGCAGTGCGGAAAACATTCTCATATTTCACCATTTTGAAAAGGCCTTTATTTTCTTATTGTCATCTGCTAGCACTTCAGCTTATTATTTCTGCAAAGTACAATGCAATTGCATACCCAGGGTGTATGCTGTCACTTCCCGGTCAGTCAAAACTAAAGTGGACAAACCACATTACACATGACTCGCTGAGCAATATTTTCTTATGAAGCTCACCATATGGAAATGCTGTTCTGCTTTAAAGAACAGATCTGATTTTCTTTTCTAGAACATTTGCTTTGTAAAGTAACAAGAGAGGAAGATGCTAGCCCGAATAAATAAAGGTTTGGATTTGTAACTCAGAAAGCCGTGATTAACCCTCACATGTGAGCCTATAAATATACAATTAGAGCTGAGATAATATTGTGAAAATATTTCAAATCCAGTGACATTTTTCTTTTACACATGTCATATTTCCAAATGTATCGTTAAAATAAATGATCCTTAGTTTTCCAGTTAATTTATTGCATACACTGGTTTTTCATGAATGTTCTTTAATCATTTGACATCCTCATGGGTTATATTTTAAGAAATACACCTGAGGGTTAGTCTGTATAAAATAAAAATACAAGACTAAGTTTTATTATTTACTATTGCCCATATCTAGTGCCTATAAAAAGTATTGTTTCTGCCTAGTGGTCTATCCATCTGTCTTCACAGAGATCTGTTTGAATTTTGAAATTAAATACTTTTATCTGTTGATTAGTGTCAAAAACGCCAAATTAAATCCACTGTGACTCAATGTTATATAACCAACAAAAAAAAAAGAAGTGAAAACATTTAAGGGGTGAATACTTTTTCAAGGCTTTGTACCAATTAAACATTATCACTAATTAAATCAAATTCTGTGTTTTAATATATTTTTGTTTATCATGGTGCCAGAGAGTGACAAGTTGGTCAGCCATGCAAGTAAGAATTTCACTGTAGTCTACTGCTGCTATTATAGCATTACTAAACATGGCACGCTACTATGTTACTATGATGGGCTAGCTTTGTTGTTATCTCTTCCGATAATTCAACACTCAATCTCAGTTTCAGCTCTGCCAGAGGGCTGGTACGGTAAACCATCTTCTCAGTGACAGCTCAGTAAATGCTGACTTAAGAAGTGTTTCTGAATTGGTCCTGTGGGAATATAAGTTTAGGTGTGTGTGTGAGTGGGCCATTTGAGGGGTTGGCTGCTTGCCTTGTGTCTAGTGTTCCCAGATTAGGTTCTGCTCCACAAAATCCTAATTTGAGTTGAGTAATTTTTGGAATATTTTGTTTAGGAAGCAGTATATGTTTTGCCGCAGTCATGTGATTGGTAACTTCACTCCACAACTAATAAACCCATCAGGCCCTCAACTGCCATGACTTTATTGACTTCTGATATAAAGTATATTATATTCAAAACACACTAATGAAATACCAAACTGTTCATTCCAAACTGTCTCTTCTTGCTGTTTGCCTCTTCTGGAGCTTCTTGCCTCCTTAATTTTCCAAAGCTTTCTCACCTTTTACTTGAAACAATTAATCAGAAGTTATTTTCTATAGTTCCCTTTACAGATCACAACACAGCATGATGCAAAAAAAGAGCATAACAGGCTTTATTTTGTTCTGACTCTTCATTACCTCCATAGCTGATAATAATGCTACTCCTTTAGCAATTCATTCAGTCAGCCTGCAACCAATTTCATGGTTAACTGTGTGGACTGTTCAGAGTTTGCTTTCTTGTAATTTATTTTAGTACTGAACTCAATTTTACTACATAAGACTGTATTTTCCTTGTGTCTTTCTTGTCTTTTCAGTGTATACTTTGATTTTCCTTCCACATCCCTTACATAGATAGATAGTTTGATAGATAATAGGAATCAGAATCAGAAAAACTTTATTAATCCTGACGGAAATTACTTATGTTACAACTTAACAATTGACAAGGGACATGTTACACTAAGAGCAAGTATAAAATAAACTTGTAAATATAAATAAAGTATAATAAATATAAGTATCAAACTAAAGTACAGAGTATTGCACATTTGAGAACAAATAAGGTTATTCTCATGTGATGAGCAGACAATTTATTGCACAAGAACAGATAGTATGTTGCCCATTTCTTGAAAAAATGTACCTGGATATCCAATAAAGAAACAGGGTAATAACTTAAAGTGTGGGTGAGTGACCAGAAAAGGAGTTATAGAGTCTGATGGCTATGGGGAGGAAGGATTTCCTGTGATGTTCAGTGGAGCACTTGATGCTAGTCAGTCTACTGCTAAAAACGCTCCTCTGTCCAACCACAACACTATGAAGTGGGTGATTAGCATTTTCAATAATAGACCAAAGCCTAGACAACATTCTCTGATCTGCCACAGTTTCCAGGCTGTCCAGTTTCTCTCCTACCATAGAGGCAGCCTTCTGAATTAAATTGTTTAGTCTCCTGATGTCTGCCACTTTCATACTACTCCCCCACCATGCCACAGCGAAGAAAATGGCACTGGCAACCACGCTGTTATAGAACATCCACAACATAATGTTGCTGATACTGCAAGATCTGAGCTTGCATAGGAAATACAGCCTACTTTGACCCTTCTTGTATATTGCCAGCGAGCTTATAGATAGATAGGTAGTCCCAGTATAAGTAAGTGAGTGTATGTGCCTGAACAAGTGTGCCAATGATGATCTGCCATCCTGTTCAGGGATTGTCAATGCCTTGAATCATTTGCAGCCTTGATTGCCTACAGCTTACCAAAACTCTAACTTGGAATTGTTTTCTTTGTAAAGTATATTTAAATGCTATGCCCAATACATAATGATTTCGTAATTGACTGAAGGTATTGTCTTGGACAGGAGGCTTTGGGTTATCTAAGAGTGTTAAAGACATTACATTCTTAGAATCCTCAAACCTAGGGATCACTGGTATCCTCCTAAAGTTAGCATGATTTGCACAAAATCAAGGGATTCTAAAATTGTTACTGTGCCAATTTCACAATGCATTGCTCTTGTGGGTTCAGTCTGTTGTATATAGTAGGACCACTGTCCTCATATACATCATCACTGTGCAGTTTTTCTCTTACTTATTAAGAGTCACAGAGAGTCACAGTCTCAGCCAACCTGCCAGAAAGAGGCACAGGACTGTCAACAGCCCTATATAGGATACCAGTTAATCACCTGTTCCTACAGACACCCATAACAGCATGATTATGGTCCACTATTTAATCTAATGGCATGTTTTTGGAATATGGGGTTAAAATAAGACTACAGAGGAAAGTGTCAACAGGGAGAACTAGCTAACTCTATACAAAAGGCACCCCAGGGGCTAAATGCTGTAAGGTCATTAAACCATGCATTGTACCGTCATGCCTCCCAGTGGATTTATTTTTCTGATGTACTGTAATCCTTGAGCTCCATTCAACAAAGGTAATTGCAATGTATTCAGTGGTTTTAAGATGGACTCCACCTACAAGTGTGGCTAAGTTGTACTATGCAGATCAGAAAATGGGTGAATGGGTGTATTATAACCTTGTCTTCTTCATAAAGCACCTTGTGATGTTGAATGATGTTAATTGTGGTATATACAGTAGACTCAGTCAACTTATTGATTTTTGATGACACGAGCATGCACTTCTGAAAAAATTGCTCAATTCCTTATATACTCCTGATCAGGTTCAATGGTGAAATGAGCTGCACACAATGTATAAAACAACACAGGATCCCTTAGAGGTACTGAGCCTGTTTAACCAGTAATAATATAGTTCCATTAAAAGAGTGTTTCACTTTTAACAATAAAAATAATAACATTTATAAAGCACTTTACATGGACAATAGGAAGCCCCTTCAACCAGCACCAGTACACTCATCACACATTAACTATTCAGTTGTGAGGGGATGAGAGGTAATTAGCCAATTAGAGACAGAGGATGATTAGGGGGGCAGATTTGATGGGCAATTTAGCCAGGACATTGGGAAAAACCCTACACTTTTCACAATATGCCCAGGATTTTTTTATGACATAGAGAGTCAGGACATATCACCCAAAGGATGGCACCATTTTTCAGCACAGTGTCCCCATCATTGCAATGGGGCATTAGGATCCACTCACAGGCCAGAGGGTAATTCACCCTGATGGCCTCATCAACACCTCTTCTAGAAGCAACTCAAGCTTTCTTGGTTGGTCTCCCACCCAAATATGCTTAGCTTCTGCTGGATTTCCTGTTCTGAAGTGCATGTGGCCTCATATGGCTGCTGGCTACTAATATTTTCTGTGTGTGAAATACACCATAGTAATGGAGGGGTGCCATTAATTCTTCATTCTTTACTGAACACTGAAGTCATACTCAAGTACTGCAGAGTACACAGTTAGCTCTATGCAATGATATCATAGACTAATCAGACCACACACAGATACATAATCTGGAAAAGAACATCACACCACCCTGTACTTCTGACCAGCATCACACAGAAGAGCTACTTTTTATGACTCACACACACACTTCAATATGAAAGAGTAGAAGCCACTAACTCACTCACTGTACAAAACTGGTGTACAATTGTATCATTTGGGACATCTCCATTGCTCTGTCAGAATTTTTAAAAGTAAATTCAAACTGTCAGAGCAAAGTTGAGTTAATCAAAATGTCATTAATGTCACCCTGTCTCAGACCAACGCTACTGCTTTAGTTAGATCAGAGCACGTATGACAGAAGTGCATCATTTCGAGGTTAAAACAAGCTACAATAAAAGGAAACACACTAATGAAGACCCTCTCCTAAATGTATGCATAAGCTAATTTTCTATTAAATGAAGTAATGTGCAGTAAGTGATTTTAACACCATAATATGTTTTTAAAATGTATTTCCAGACTTGTCCGAAATTTTCATTTTGAGACTTTCAGGGGTTCCAAAGTGTTGATTAGGGGTTCTTGGTCTCCCCTCTACACAACACCCCTGGAGAATTTTACACCTTGAATACTGGTGCAGATTAGTACTGGGAGTGTAACCTTGAAATAAGCAGAGGGGTTCAGAGTGCTGAATAGGTAAACTGAAATTCTTAAGGTATAATTTTCCTTTGAATTATTTTAGAAGACAGTCTCTGCTATTTTTATTAAAAATCTAGATGAGAATTTACAGCAACACCCTTCTCTTAAATAAAATGATCAGTGAATGTCATCAATTCACTCATATGCTGCAGTGAGAAAGTGTAACTGGTCAAAAAATATCATAAGAAACACATAATGGTGTTAGCAAAACAATGATAAAAAAGAACAAAACCAATAAATAATTTTCACAGAAGCAAACCATGGAAAAATAATCTACAAATCGTCAGTATGCTCCCCCAGACTTTCTCGTATACTGAGATAAAGAAAAAGGTCATCATAACCACTTCCAGTTGTGCAATATTTCTCAACTATTATATCTCGTTGTTTCTCATCATGACTAATTGATAATATCGATACCCAGTCATTTATCTCTATTTATAATCAAACTTTATATTAATATTATATTTTCGCACCTAGGGAGGTCGAAAACGATGGTGGAACTGTTTCATGATTACATATGCATTACCTAGATTGCATGCAAAGTGAAAAGAGTTATAGTCCTCTAAAACATAAAAACAGTGTTAGTATTATATAATATTTGTTGCAATAAATTGCTATAGGTAAAACTGCATTTAACTACATTTAATTATGATAATGATTGTGGAAATTAAAAAAAAATATCATAAAATGAAACGTATTACCAGGAACATGAAGGGGACATAGCAGCTTATTGTTCCCATTACATCTTTATATTTACATGGCATGTTCAATGTTTACATGTTAATGGTAAACTGATGTATAAATTAAAATAAAATTAATAACTGTTATTGAAAGAATGTGTTATACTGAATACAGTTTTTAATATCGTGTACACATTTATATTTCCATAATACAAAAAATTTGGATTGTTGTTTAAATAAAATACTACTTCTAGTTAAGTAATTTTTCTCAAATTTTTTATCTGTTTTCTTTTTATTATTATAACTATCTATACAAAATTTGAATCATCTATCTCTAATTATAACCGTAGTTACTTGAAAATTCACAAAAGTATTCAGTTAAAACACCACTTCCAGTTGCCAGAAAAGGCCCAAAAGTTTATAGGATTCCTTATTTTGATATAAAGCAGGTATACAAAATCTCATTGACCTAAGTCAAAGCGTTTTTGAGTTATTGTGTTTACACACATACACACAGACAGACATAATTTCAAAAATGGTATTTTTGGACTCAGGAAGGTCTAAAATGTCAAGATTCATCAAAATCTCGAGGTCAAATTTTTTCTAGATTCCTATACTTTCTCTATACTATGTATACAAGAAAGTAAAAAGAACCAAAATAAATTACACCCACATTTTACAGTGTTATGTGGATCTCACAATTAATACAGTAAATGATGGTCTTCTAATCAATAAAAGTTAAAGCAATTAAATGATATTATGTCATGGCTCTAGTTTCTATTTTTCCAAATATACTGGAAGTTGAACAATGTCTATTTTATATAAGATGGGCATCACCAGGAGTTTTTTAGAGCTGGCACAATTACAAATGCAACTTTAAATTCCAAATGTGAACTGTAAATATATACTATTAAAAATACAAAAAATATAAATGAGGCACTGGTGTACATCAGGAGAACCTTGCAAATATGCTTAATAGATTTCAAACATTAAGTCTCTAAAGGTGTTGTACACGGGCGGACTGGCCATTAGAGCATTTGGGCAATGCCTGGTGGGCCACAGACTCTGGTCTCATGAAATAAACTTTATGTAATTGTTATTGTTTGACATTAAAATTAATTTTCTAAACTACTAAACATTATCTGTCCAGTATTGCAATTTATATAGTCCTATATAATATACTGTATTACATCATCATTGTTTTAGTAGTCTGTACACAATATTGAAGCGAAAAATTTGGTCAAAACTGCCTTTTGCTGATTTCTGTTTCTATACCGCTACATTTCTGTTAGCATATACATTATTGCAATTTATTTTATCTCATATCTAGTGTTT
This sequence comes from Polypterus bichir lapradei, assembly GCA_026402145.1. Lineage (NCBI taxonomy): Eukaryota > Metazoa > Chordata > Cladistia > Polypteriformes > Polypteridae > Polypterus > Polypterus bichir. The sequence continues at coordinate 12,479,622 of JANRMT010062849.1, forward strand.
AAATTCTTTGGTACTAATAATTAGCTTAGATTATGTATAATGCATTTTATTGTTCTCTGGTCGTTAGCATGAGCAATAATTAGTGGTTTTCAGCTGCGATTATTAGTATGATGATATAATTATAAAGCACAGGATAGTAATTTTTCATATTAGGATGGAACATTTATAGTTTATCGTTAAGTTAATAGAACATTTCGCTCATGTGAGGTTTTCATTATAACCTCGGTTATAATTTATTCCATTGTAAATGAGCAGCTGCTAGCCTACTAGGGTACTGACACTTGGACATGACATTGACATTTGACATGTACTCTAATAACGTGTAAGCCGTGTTACTAAAGTTTTATTTTTCATTAAATTTTATTTCTAAGCATGTCGTCAGATTTTAAGTTGTGTACTCATCACAAATTTTAGGAAAATTACAATGAATAATGGGCCGAGTGGGTCGACCTCGTAACCTCACTTGTTAAAGGATGCCTGAGCCAGTTTTGAGACCCAGTCCGCTCCAGTAGTAAATAGTATGAAAAAGGGTATACAGCATTGATGTAAGAATTTGCATCAAATACGGCTATAAAAATGAAGCACGGCTCCAGAACTGAGCAAAGGGACCACTGAGGCAGAAAGGATAGTGTGACTTCACCCCAGCTTCATAGTCCTGTGTTCAAATGGCTGGCTTTTACATGACCTCCTCATGCTAATGTTATGTGGGATTTCCCTTCAATTCCTAAACATGTTGAGGCTGGGCTAGTTAATGACTTTAAACTGGCCCTGTCTAAACAAGGTGTGTGCCCTCAGAGTAGAATGCCATTCAGGGTTCGTTCTTGCTTTGTGCCCATTTTTACCTTGATAGTCTCAATCCCTCTGCTAATCTGAATTTCAAAAAATGAATGAATTTGTGAGTAGCTGATAAAAAGATGAAGTGGTGAAAACTCCTGATGCTTTTCTACTGTCTCTTTCTGTTCATGGATTCTGTCTATATTTTTTTTCTCTTTTCTGTCTGTGTTGTCTTAATCCTCTTATGGACGTCAATCTTGTTTTTGTGGCAGTTGCTCTAAACTTAATAGCAACAATGGCTTGATCTAGCACTAGATGTTCTGCTGTTATACAAGTCCCTGAGTTGGGTCTCAATGAGTAGGTGCTGTGTTTTCAAGAGGACACCTGCCTTTCATACTTCTTTTCTATGGAATATTCTTCTTCTTGGTATAATGAATTTGATGACTGTTCCCACTAGCTGACATACAGTACATATTTGCTTCGTATTGGCTCTGACGCTGAAGACTGGAATACTGAGGACTTCACAGTTAGCTGATACAAAGACCACCAGAAATCCTGATGTGGTTTCAATAAAGATGCTTTAAGAATGACAAAGTGAAGTTACCACTAACAGCATTGGGTGAATAATACTACCAACAGCCAGGATCTGCTGACCACATTCCTCCCTCAATTTTGCTCTTTTCAATCCCTATAGCTACTGTACAAAGGATTAACAGTTTAGTTCAGCCGCAATCTCTGCACTTTATTTCCCTTTTCCATTCTGTCGTGGTATATAAAAAAATGAGACATCAGACAGATGAGGTACTCTTCTGTTTGTGAGGTCCAAAACATCCATTGCTGCATTATAAAAATTTTAAATCTGATGAGCATTTATTGGATTTGAACTCTCCATGTGCACCGGGCCTATCTGTATTAGTAAAAAAACATCAAACTTGTCTGATTGTGTCGGAATGTGTCATGGACTAGATGGAGTGAGTCACTAGGCACGTCACATTAGGTGACTATATTTACAGAAGCACATCACCAACTGCCTTCAACTGGCTAAGATTACGTAAACGAAGGCTACAACTGAAAATCACTGGAGAGGTGGCATAATATGGCATGACAATTAATGTGACTGCAGTAGGGAAGTAGTATTGATCACCTATTATTGTAGTATTGATCCAACAATCTTTTTGGATAGATAAATACTTTATTAATCCCAAGGGGAAATTTACATACTCCAGAGCAGCATACTGATAAAAACAATATTAAATTAAAGATTGATAACAATGAAAGTATAGATAGATAGATAGATAGATAGATATATAACAGACAGACAATAATTTTGTATAATATTAATGTTTAGGGACATCAGGGATTGATACACCCTTGTTAGGTTTTCTGGGAATGACACTGTATGAAATAAAAATAAATTGATTAAATGCATCATCTGTTTGTACTTTGTGTCTTGCAGGCATTCCACATTTCATCCCTCAAAAGCACAACCTAAAGAAATGCATGTTAAGCTTATTTGAGATTTATGTAGTTGATTTGGTATGGGTAAGTATGGTAGCATGGCAGCTGGGAGACTTTTGCATCTGGCGAGGGAAGCGGAGAGCAGCACAGAGGAATGTCTGGCAGAGAATGGACTGCGATGGGGAAGAAGAAAAGGGGTGGTGGCTTGAATAGTGAGATAAAAAGGAGGGTGGGTGGATTGTGGAGGGTTTTCCAGTTGCAAGGTGAGGCTGAAGATGAGGGAAATTTCAGGGAGTGGAGGATGGGTGTGTGAGAGAGAGAGAGTCCCGTAAAAGGGAGACAAAGTATTTTAGGGAGTCTCTCATGGTCATAACAATGAGAAGTTTATAGATAATTGTAAATAATTCCTATTTAATTTCCTGTATAGTTGTTTTACATTCTTGCAACCACTTCTTTCTTCATCCTGTTGTGCCTTCCTTTCAAGCCTAGTATGAGGGTTCGCTAGAGTATTTTTAGTATCCTTGTCTCTAGGTTGGTTTTGACTTTGCCTCCAGTGCCTTTGGGATAAACACTACTAATTTGCTCCCCTAAACTGCATAAGCCTGTTTCAAAATGGATGGATAACTATATACAGTATCAAGCACAATGTACTTGCAAAATAATTCAACAGCAGGAATATAAAGTAATACTTTGGAATGACTATTAAAATGCTCTATATATCCTGTGTATACACTTCAATTTAAACTCAACTCTTTTTACTTGATGAATAGAGAAGCAGACCTTATACACTAGTATTTTTCATTTCAAATTTTAGATGAGGTGACTAATGATTAAAATAAAATACCTCACAGGCTGCTTCTTTTGCTGACAAAACAGAAGATAAGAGAGAAGTGAAACCATAAGTGTTTCAAATATCTGAATTGAATACAAATGTGTGTTCAGAAGATTAATCAATAATTTAGGGGCCCACTGAAGAACTGTTTGAGTGTGCTTGAAGAGGAGAGAGGTTATTTGGTTTCATGGTTAATTCTGTGTCAATTAGTCAGCCGCGGTCTCCCCTCAAGCTAAATCTTGTTCAGTGCCAAGAACAGAAGCCCACAGAATTCCAGCTTTAACAGGCCCAGTGCTCAATCATTTATCTGTGGCCAGAGGCAGCAAATCAGTGTCAACAGACATTCCATTGAAATCATATCAGTTTTTTTCCCCTTGTGTTTTTTTCTTTTTGTATTGCCTCCCCCACACCAGACTCCCCCATGTCCTTGATCCCAATGGCATCCATGCCTGGCTGTGCTCATCAGTTATGTTTCCTAGGCTGACCAGACAGTCTTAGCTGTATATGTATAATGAGCATTTTCTTCATGTTTGTTCACTCATGTTGCACAATGCAGATTTAGACAAGCAGGCTGTTGGGACAGCGCTCACGCTGCAGTGCTCATCAAGTATTCGGTAATTCTATTCAATTCAATTTATTTTTGTATAATGTTCTTCACTGAATACAGCCTGAGTGCTTACACAAGTTAAGAGCTATGATGCAATAACAGAAATAGTTAAGCCATACATCACTTACAAACATGAATACAGAAATTAGGTTAAAATTAAGTAAGATAGACAATTTCAATGTGATTAATATGATATATGATTTCAATATAAGAAATATAACAATCAAAGTCCATTAACATTATAACTGCAATAAAGTCAATCAATGACAGAGAAGAGGAAAACAAAACTTCAGTTACCAGCATTTCTGCAGAAAGTAAACCTTTTAGGTGACTATGGTCAGATTTAACAAACAAAATCACTTTCAAAGTCAGACACGGTCACAGTTTTGATCTCCTGGACTTCTGACCACCACCACTCCAGGAATTCTACAAATTATGAGTACTAATAGGGAAGTCTAATGAGAAAATTACAGCCGTTCATCCTTAGATTCCAAGGTATCCAATATCTTAGGTATCCCTTCCCAATTGGTCCCCCATCTTGTGCTTATTTTTTTAAGCAACTGTTATGATTTGCTGAATATTATATTTCAACGCTGGCTTATATTTTTTTTTTCTCTTTTTTGTATTTCTTTTTATTTTTAATGTGTTTTATGTCATTTGTGTTAATTTGTTATTTTACACATACATACTATCTGTGCTATCCAATTAAGATGGGCTGGAATCTCAATAATCGACACAGACCTCAGCGTATTTATTTTCAGTGCACCATTTATTGGAATGTACTTTGTACTGCATGTAGTAACAAAATACATTGTGTTTTTCATTCTAACAGATGGTACATTACAAAAATTAGCACTGCCTTCACGAATTCGATAGCAGATGGCATATAACAGAGATAAAGCCACCAGACAGATTTATGGACACACACACAGACACTTGTTATTTTATTAGGGTGGATTGCTTAAGTGTTCTGTATTTTGTATATCAGTTTCATAGCCACATTCCTTGTGTTTTGTGGATGTAACTCCTTGTGGTGGGGCCACCAGGGCATCACTTCTGAGTGATGACCTTCTGTATTTATTTTCAGATGGTTGGGATTGATCCCTAAGGGCATCATTGAGAGTTGCTGGTATATCAGTATCTGTTAGCATTATTGTGAAATATTTTTGGTTATTGAATTTCTTGTGGGTGGCAAAGTGGTAGCGCTGTTGCTTCACAACAAGAAGCCCAGGCTTCATGTCCTAGGTGCTGCCTGTTGGGAGTTTGTATTTTCTCCTTGTGTCTGCTTGGGTTTTCTTGGTGTTCACCAGTATCCTCCCACAGTCCAAAGACATGTAGGTTAGGTGAATTGTCATTGCAAAATTAGTCCTAGCATGTGTTTGTGTGTTCACCCTGTGATTCTGCTTCCCAATCCAGGGATTGTTCATGCCTTGTGCTATGTTTGCTGAAATAGGCTCCAGCTTTTCTGTTAAAATGCCCTGGATAAGCAGGTTTAGGAGATGGATGGAGTAGATTTCTTACTTTCCTCTTTATGGTACTTGATTCTGGGTTATGAACTGATTCTGTTAGGCTTGGATTGCCTTTTTAGACATACTATTTTGCTCTTTTCCTTGCCTTGCCCTTTTGTGCGACTTTTTCTAATTATAAATAATTTTAAAAGATTTTTAGTTTTCTTCCACTTCTCAATCCAGAGGTTGTCATAATTTCCTCTCCCTTGAAGGAAAGTTGAATTAAAGTATTTTTAAACTGTTAAACCTAAGCCTTTAAGTTGAGCTTGGGGTCGGACTGCCTGTGGTGAGGCCTGTTTCTAAGCAGATGATTAAAATTACTGGTTTGGTTTTGGCATTTTTCTGATACCTATCATCCCGTTATGCCATCTTCCTATGCTGTGCTTACAAAACTGGGCTCCACAAAACACAACATCAAAGTTTTTTTTCTTCCTTAGAACTAGAACTGTAAGGCTCACAATTTGGCCTAGTAATAAAAGGAGCTTGACCCCAAACTCAAGAAGGAGGCTTCTCAGCCTGCATGGGTCGAAATGGACCAGAAAAAAAAAATGTCAAGGAGAGGACCTGTATAAAACCCAGTCTCAAATAACAATTTTCCTTATACTTTAAAAGTTTTAATAGAAAAATCCAAAAACAAGACCAAAAAAGGCAAACCCAACTGAACAAAACCAAGTCCATAATATACAGATCTAATTCCTTAGAACAAAGCCAAAATTCATAAACCAGAAAATTATGAAAAAGAATTTATCTACTAACTAATTCAACTAATCCAATAAGAGAGCTGAAAAACAACAGCATAAACCACAATGTCAAGACACTAGCATTGTTTTAAATCCAAACTAATATAAGGCTGTTCCAGGTCCTGGATCTACAGTGTTCAGGAAGACCTACCTCCCTAGATTTGACAAATAAAAGAAAAGGAACATTAAAATGACAAGAAGAAATATTTTCATCAAATAATAATAATAATAAAACTAATATGAAATTAACCAACAACACTGAACATGCTAATAAATATAAAAAACATAATTAAAGAGAAAAAAAATTAAAAACAAAATTGACTAAATAAAAAGAAAAATCTTCTGAGCCAAGGATGAAACCCTAACAATAACCGGTTAAGTGACCACTTAAGTGGGCAGAAATGTTTAATGGTTATTTTCTTAAAGAACTAAAACAGTTCAGGACCCAGTAGTTGCTGCTTTTCATTCCAATCAGTTTCTCAATCAGTGCCTTAGTCCTAATTTTAAATTATATTATTGTTTAGTGAACTTTGACTTTTTAATTATCTTATTATAATAACTTCTTAAATATGCAGTGTATATTTTTCCTAGACCTTTAAATGCCCACGTTTTTTTTGTAATTTCTTGTTAATTTACCTTTTTCTGTAGAGTTTGCTCCCTGAATTTATCCAAACACTGACAACACTGAATATTAAAGAGGAACAATTACTTCAGTGCCACATTCACTTGTCTCCTCATTTGTTTGAAATGATCCTTAATGAGCAGACTGGTAAGAATGGCAGTGATGTAGCTGCTTCTCTTTAGTATTCAATACTGTCTGCACCTGTGCCTGCATCACCCATTGCTAATCATCAGTCTTTAAATACCATTAGATAGATAGATAGATAGATAGATAGATAGATAGATAGATAGATAGATAGATAGATAGATATTGTATTTGTTGCTCAGTACAACCAGTAAAACATTTTATTTACATACTCTAAAGTGTTTAATAATTAAATTTAATACAATATAATTTTTTTTTCTATGTATGGATTTTTTACAACTGGTACACACAGAAATTAATTGACAGTAGGGTTTTGAATTTGTAGTATTATGCTATAAAGTCCAGTGCTTTCATCACTAAACCACATCTCCTCTGAGGTAAGTATTTTGTTAATTTCTTATGGTTATGATTTCTTATTCCTTTTTTTTCCCAGAAAGAGTTGAAATGTCTTCGCTGTTCCAATTAAATGAACATAAATGTGAAAGGATTTGCCATTTTAATTAGAGCACTTGCATTAATAATAAATTATTTTATGTATAATAATTTGTCTTCAATTCAGGCTACTTGATTGTTAAGATTATGAGCCTTCAATTGACATTTTTTAGTTTCTCTTCCCTGGCTGCCTAGTAGCATTAGAGTTTAAATGAAAAGTTACCCAGAACAGTAGCTGATAACTTTAAAGTCAAAGGATTTGGGAGTGTTGGCCAGAAAGGAGCCATTTAGTACCTTTCTTCATGGCTCCCTCTTTACTCATTATCCAGATTCCTGATTCTGAACCTTAAACACAATTAATGTATATCAGACCATGCATAGGCATGTTATATTAAATGGTTCCATTTTTGTACCCAATATTACTTGGGTGGTTTTCACTTCAACACAACAATTCATTGGATTAGGTGGGTTTGACAATGTTAGTCTTGGTGTGAAGTGCCTGTTCATATCTCATCATTGCTTACCAATATCCTGCACCATACAGGGCGACTGGGTGGACGACTGTCTTGCATATATTTGCCTTGAGATGGTTTGGCATCATGTGGTTGCAATGGACCCAGTTACTTGCTGCCATTTTAACTATGCAGCACTGACGCATGTCCGCACTTCAGGGAGAATGTCAACATCAGAACAGTTTATTGAGCCAAGGTATTTGAATTGGGAGATTTTGTTGAGATCTTGATCGGCAATGCATTCCACTAGTTGCATTCCACGTATTCTTCCTTCTAGATGCTCAGTCATAGTTCATTCATGTGGCACTTTGTAATGAGGAACTGGTAGCAAAGACAGGCTTGTGCCTTAGTTTCACAAGGAAAGCAACCATGTGTGACACCAAAGAAACTATAGCTTAATTGGTTCAAAGAAGCCATGTGAGAAGTCAATATTGCATCTGAAGACACCTTAGACCGGAACAAGTGCTGAATGGCATGCAAACAAGTGGATCCTACACAGAAGCGGGACAAACACTTTGAAGAACAAGAGAATGTTAGGCATATTATAATTCATTTCTGAATATTAATAAGTACTATAGTTATTAATATTATTATTAATAGAACTATAGTATATTGTTCATATACATATTTTTTATACAGTTAAGTTGCTCACTCAGAGTTGGCCCTTTGAGTCTGAGGCAGGGACTGAACAAGAAACCTGAAGATTTAAAGTCCAGCACCTTAGTCACTTGGCGTCTCTGTCTGATTAATGAACACTTGCTGCATCTACACACAGAGTTTAGAGCAGATGCAATGCAGTTTGAGGGTTCACCTTCCTGACCAGTCACTGCCTAAGCTAGGATTTGACCCCAAGGCCTTGAAGGTGTGTCAGTAATGATACCACTAAGCCACTAGGAATAAAACATTATACATATAGCTTTAAAAAAACTATGAATTATGATGCATGCAGAAATTATTGGTGTTCAATTTCCATTAGTCATTATTTGTATTACTGTAGCAAAATATGCTCATAAATTATATTGACAACCTATGTTACAGATATCTGATCTTAATGATTGTTTTCTTTTCTTTTAAATGAAGTCATACTGTAATTGATTTATAATTTAATTCAAATGTTTTAGAGAAAGTGTGTACCGGTTTCAAAAAAAAAAAAACCCTGAAGGGAAACTTCTTCATCTAGGTCTTACGGAGAGTGATAAATAAATTCATTAAGCTAATTATTTTAAATCCCCTCCAACACACACATCCCTTTAATATTCAACTCTGAGGCATAAAACTTTCTATTCTACAAAACTAAAGGCCATGCATTTTTTTCTTCCTTCTGATGTTCTTTTGCCTAAAGAATGCGTTGTGCACAGAATCTATAACAATGTCAGTTAAAGTCATAATTCTCTTATTGCAATATTATATTCTGCTTTCAACAGAAGATTGGCTATTTGCTAAATTTTCTTTTGCATGTTTTTGGAATAGCCTTTTTAGCGTAATAGTACAATATATGTGCACACAATTTAAGTTTTTCTTCCTGTCCCACTCTGCTGTTCATAATTATTCAGCATTCAGTAAAGTTATTACACTTGGAACCGTGGAAGGTGAAGCCTCCCTCACTTTTTCACAAAGAAAGAGCAGAACTCATGATCTTAGCAACTTTGACCTCGTATAGTTATAGGAATCATAACCATAATCTATGAGAGGTGTCACACACGTGCACATGGGAGGCAGCTAAAGGGGTCAAATGAGGGTAATTCCACTCCAGACCAGGGGTGGCGAGGTGCACTAATCCTATGTCTCTTTCCACTGCAAACCAATTACGGGAAATTCCGCCTGGCCTCTATGACGTCACTTCCAGTCACGACAACGATGGCGTCACTTCTGGTCCATCACTTCCGGTCCTGAAGATGCTATTTCCAGTCCCAGTCATGATTACCTCACTTCCTCTGCCTTATTTTAAAACCGCCATCTTAACCTCACCCATTCAGTTCTGTTTTGGACTCCAATCTGTACACAACTGTACAACCAATTTAACATTTTGCAGCTGGGTTCAAACCTTTTTGTGGCTTTTTGTATTTTCTTTCACAGAAGGTTTTGGGTCATTTGGTTCCCCCAGTATCAGAGCTATGATAAAAAAAGACGCAAAGAAAAAATTAAATTTTAAACTCTTAAATCTGACATGCTTAAATTCATACAGTGCTACAGCCTCCTTGTAAAGTCAGGTCTGTATTTGACCTGTCAGCCTAAAGGGCAATGTCACATATGACGACTTTTGCAGCGATTTTCAGTTGTCGCCTTCATTTACATAATCTTAGTGTTCAGTGGCAGTTGGCAGCATATGCCTGTGATTTTCAGTCATGTCTGTAAATCTTAGTAAATCATTCCAAGTCTATGACTCTCTCTGAGAAAATCAAACAGTTTAATTGTGTTTTTAGCCATAGGGGTGGACTCTGTGTGCATTAGAGCTGACAACCGATGAATGCCCATCTGTATGGAGTGATGAGGAATAATGAACACAGGTATTTTGGACCTTGTAAACAGAAGAGAGGCTTGTCTATCTGATGTCTCATGTTTTATGCACCGTATCAGAATGAAAAAAGATAAACATAATGAGATGAAATTAGAGCTGAACTTGCCCTACCTGTTATCCCTACTTACAACACCAGTTCCATCAGGAAGCACACTGTTGGCTGTCAGAAAAAGGGCTGAGTACAACTGTGCTGGAAAGTCTTCATGCATTTGAAAAATTTGACATGGCCAGCGATTTTAAGTTGTGTAAATTGACATGGTCCAATGACAAGATTGGCAAAAACAGTCTAAAAGTCTGACATACACTCCGATTAGAAGTTGTGTTATGTGACATCAGCTTAACTTGTAGCCTTTGACAACGGTGGCAGCAAAATGATATTCTTAACAATGCAGCTCCATAAATCATGATATCATATCAATTTAATTTAGGTCTCCAACAAGAACCACCTAGCCTAATATAATCACAAAATTGGAAATAAAAATATAATCTTTAAACACTGTCCTGTGATTTTTGTTTAGTGTGTCCATGCCAGCATATGCAATGCCACCAAAAGCTCAATGCATGATACCAGAGAGTTTTTTAAATGAGAAGCTGACCACAGAGAACTTTATAGTGAAGCAAGACTAAATGTGAACAGCATCATCAATCAATTCATAAATGGTAATGAACAATGGAGTATGATGCTTGCCAAGTTTTAAAGTTAGTTTTAGTAAAACCTAGTTTTGGAGACTTTTATATTTTGATTTTGTATAGAATCAGTATTTAGCAATGATAATGTTTAGCACTGTTTAGCAATGCTAGTTAGTTTTATAAATATGTTAATGTGTTGATTGAATAGTTTTATTGTACATGCGCCTCCTACTCTGTCCTACACCGTTGGAGGATTATTATTATTAGAACATTAGAACAATCTAGATGAGAACAGGCCATTCAGCCTAACAAAGCTCGCCAGTCCTATCCACTTATTTCTTCCAAAAAAACAGTTGAGTTTTGAAAGTCCCTAACGTCTTACTGTCTACCACACTACTTGGTAGCTTATTCCAAGTGTCTATGGTACTTTGTGTAAAGAAAAACTTCCTAATGTTTGTGCGAAATTTACCCTTAACAAGTTTCCAACTGAGTCCCGTGTTCTTGATGAACTCATTTTAAAATAACAATCTCAATCCACTGTACTTATTCCCTTCATAATTTTAAACACCTTAATCATATCATCTCTTCATCTTCTTTTGCTTAAACTGTATAGGCTCAACTCTTTTAATCTTTCCTCATAATTCAACCCCTGTAGCCCTGGAATCAGCCTAGTTGCTCTTCTCTGCACCCTTTCAAGCACTGCTATGTCCTTTTTGTAGCCTGGAGACCAAACCTGCACACAGTACTCCAGATGAGGCCTCACCAATGCATTATAAAGGTTGAGCATAACCTCCTTGGACTTGTACTCCACACATCGTGCTATATAACCTAACATTCTGTTTGCCTTCTTAATGGCTTCTGAACACTGTCGGGAAGTCAATAGCTTAGAGTCCACTATGACTCCTAAATCCTTCTCATAAGGTGGACTCTCGATTTTCCGACCACCCATTGTGTATTCAAACCTAACATTTTTACTTCCTATGAGTAATACTTTACATTTACTGACATTAAATTTCATCTGCCGCAAATCTGCCCAAGCCTGTATGGTGTCCAAGTCCTTCTGTAATGATATAACGGATTCCAAATTATCTGCTAATCCACCTATCTTGGTATCATCTGCAAACTTAACCAGCTTGTTACTTATATTCCTATCTAAATCATTTATATGTATTAAAAATAGTAGCGGCCCCAGCACTGACCCCTGTGGTCACCACTCTTAACATCGGCCAGTTCTGATGTGGTTCCTCGCACAATCACCCTCTGCTTCCTGTGTCTGAGCCAATTCTGCACCCATCTAAAAACATCACCCTGAACTCCCACTTCTTTTAACTTGATGCCCAACCTCTAATGTGGCACCTTATTAAATGCTTTCTGAAAGTCCAGAAAAGTAATATCATCTGCTCCACTTTGATCGTATCTTTTTGTTGCCTCCTCATAGAATTCCATCATGTTAGTAAAACACGACCTCCCTCTTCTGAACCTATGCTGACTGTTCAGAATAACTCCTGTCCTTTCCATGTTGTTGTTTTTATTGTTTTGCTTTTTGTTTAATTAAAAATAAAGTACTAAAAATGCAAGTTTGAAGCATCTAATTTATGTAGATCTTATTACAGTAGAGTCTCGCTTATCCAACTTTCTGTATTATCCAACGTCCCACCGCAAAAAAAAAAAAAAAAGCATCAATCGGCAACAAGAAGTGCAAGTTGCGAGTGTGAGCGTAGTCTATTTTTAGTTGCTAAGTTCATTTTTTCAGTTAAATTTTTCTGTTGTTTTGTTGTAAAACATGATTACAGTGGATTATGTGGCCAGCCCTCTCTGGCGTGTGTGTGTGTGTGCGCGTATGTCTCTCTTGCTCGCGTGTGTGTGCGCCTGTGTCTCTCTCGTGCATGTGTGTGCGCGCCTGTGTGTGCGCCTGTGTCTCTCTCGCGCATGTGTGTGCGTGCACCTGCCTGTGTCTCTCTCTCGCGTGTGTGTGTGCGTGTGTCTGTCTGTGTCTCTCTCTCGCGCTTTCTCTCTCTTGCTGCACAAGGAATGCACAGGGAGAGACCGAACATATGCGAAAATCATCGGCACGCACAAACCGAACGGGAAACTGGCTCGTTCGTATACCTAGTGTGTGGTCGTGAACTGATGCAAAAGTTTGGCGAACTTTTTGGTCATAACCCGATTTGTACATGTCCAGAGACGTTCGTGAACCGAGGTTCCACTGTATTAGGTTCGTAATGTGTAAAATTATAACATAGTTTGACATTTAATAGGCTTTTTCTTAACACCTCCCATTATCCAACATTTTCGCTTATCTGACATTCTGCCGGCACGTTTATGTCGGATAAGCGAGACTCTACTGTATTATAATAAACAGCATGAACATTTCCTATAAAACAAAAGGAAAGAAAAACCTTACTTACTGTGCTTTACAACAACTATTGTTAACCTCTGGCCTGTCAGGTATTGAGGACCAGGTTTCTCAAACATCTGGGATTTTTGATGGTTCTTTTAGGTAAAAATATTACCCCTGTCCTCTGTGATGTGATTTCTAGGCTTCAATATGCAACAAGACATACAAAAGTCCCAGATGAGGTCTAAAAAAATATAAATGAGACCTCAGGCTTTCTTGCGTAACCTCCAAGCCCCAAACTCAAAAATGATATAATGAGTCCTACTCTCTCAAATCTAGCCCCAAGCTTATCCGAGGCCTAGTATTCAAAAAGGGCCTATTTTTCCAAACAATAACATGCAAGCAAGGAAGCCCAAACATCACTGTTCATAATAATGTTTAAGGAATATTCCAAAAAAAAGATTGATCTGCCTGGTTCATAAATATTCCAACAAGTCTGAAGATTTGTATTAACAAAATGTATTTTAAGAAGAATATCAAAAAAATAAAGCAAAAAGGGAATGCCAATTAAGCAATCAATCAAAATCAGTCCAAGAACAAAATTACAATGCAACACAGCCAAAAAGTATTGAAAAAAATAATAAAAACTGAATACTAACAAAATAAGATCACCAAACAATCCACAAATCCACATAATACATAAATAATAAATAATTTAGAAAAAATAAAATAACACAAAGGCAAAAACATGATAACATGATATTTAAACTAACATTTAACAAAAAATAGTTCGAACAACTCAAATAAGAATTTAAATGAGCTAGGGACAAAACACTGGCCAAAACACTCTACTGTTAAATGTTTCAAAAGCAATGACCAATCTCTGAACTCTAGTATAAGGCATTAAGTGTTGTCAGTATTAATTTTGGGAATCATTATTATTTGTGTTGTAGCCTACATATTTTTTGCCCCACAGTCCCTACAGTTGTTTCTAATGGATCCAGATATAGTGGTTTAAACATCTTAAAAACAACTTCCCATCTATAAATTTCAAGTGCTGCTGCCAATAAAGTTTATAGACAAATGTTTGATTAAAAAAATCAGTTCTCATCAATCCATTCTTTTTCTGCCGCTCATCTGAGTTTGGGTTGCGGGTTCAGAAGTCTAAACAAACATTCCCAGACATCCTCTTTCCCCACCACCTCCTCTAACCCCTCTGGGGGATGCAGAGGCTTTCCCATGGCTAGCTGAGAGATATCTCCAGCCTGTCCTGGGTCTGTCCTGAGATTTTCTCCCAGATGGACACACCTGAAACACCTCCTCAGAGAGGCATCCAGGAGATGTCCTAATCAGATGCCCGAACCACCCCAACAGCTGTACTTTGAGCAGTGGCTCTACTTTGGGCTTCTCTACTTTTGAGCTGCTCCAAAATGTATGTGCATCTCACCCTGTTTCTAAAGCTGAACTCAGACACCCTATGAAGGAAAACGAAATTCTGCTGCATGTATCTGTGATCTAGTTCACTTGATAACTACCCACAGCTCATAACCATAGATGAGAGTAGAAATGTAGATCAACAAGTACACCTGGAGCTTTGCCTTTTGACGAAGCTCCCTCTTCAACTGACCAATACAACATCTGGATGACTGTGGACGCTGTTTTGATCTGCATGTCAATCTCCTCTGTCCTTCTTTTCCCACTTGTGAACAACATCCAGAGATACTTAAAATTGTCCGCTTGAGATGGCCCCCATTAGCCTTAACACACAGAATGGACGCCACACTTTTCTGGCTGAGAAATATGACCTCATACTTAGAGGTGCAGATTCTCATCCCAGCCATTTCAACTTCAGCGGCAACCTGCCTGTTTGCGTGTCTATAGTCACAGCCTGATGAAGCCAGCAGGTCTACATCATCCACGACAAAGGAGAGATGTGATCCTGAAGTGACTTAACTGGAAACCCTCCAATCCTTTGCTGCACCTAGACATTTTTCAGCAGAAGTGTGTCATGAAACCCTACTGGGGCTCCTTTATACCAACAGCAATATGCCTACATAAAGCGTCGCTGGAACTGTAACTGCCAATTTCTTTTGAATTTTCTTGCTTTATAGTCATTCCAATGTGTTTTCTGACCAAAATGCATGTGTTTATCTATCTATCTATCTATCTATCTATCTATCTATCTATAAGATGACCAACTAGGGCACCCAAACCTCACCGTAATACCCAGAGTTGGCCCAGCCTTTTCTGGTTGGGATGTCATTAAACAGGGTGGAAGGTGGAATCTCATTCATGACCAGGAGTTCAGACTGAACAAGCTTTTGTGTGAGATCCAAGAAAGGAATAAAAGAAAGAAAGAACTATGTGTTAGCTGATTTTGGTCAGTTGTCTTTTCAGTTGTGCCACTGTGCACTCTTTTTGTTACTTATTAAACAGAGCTAACAGTTGGTACCCCAATGATTTCTTCTGCCTTGCTCTGGTCTGTCCACCAGTCACAAATATAAATTCTCTTATATAAAAGATCCTGGAAAATTACACTTTATAATATGTATTTCTTTAAGCTAGTGTAGGTAGTCTTAGGGCGGCACGGTGGCGCAGTGGGTAGCGCTGCTGCCTCGCAGTAATGGGTCGCTTCTCGGGTCCTCCCTATGTGGAGTTTGCATGTTCTCCCCGTGTCTGAGTTGGTTTTCTCCGGGTACTCTGGTTTCCTCCCACAGTCCAAAGACATGCAGGTTAGGTGCATTGGCGATTATAAATTGTCCCTTGAGTGTGCTTGGTGTGTGTGTGTGTGTGCCCTGCAGTGGGCTGGCACCTTGCCCGGGGTTTGTTTCCTGCCTTGTGTCCTGTGTTGGCTGGGATTGGCTCTAGCAGACCCCCCTGACCCTGTAGTTAGGATATAGCGGGTTGGATAACGGATGGATGGAGGTAGTCTTATATTTATGTAAAAGAAGACATAGGTAAAATTGTTGCACTGTGCTATCATGAAGTAAATAATCTAGCAAATAACAGGGAGGGGCGGCACGGTAGCGCAGTAGTAGCGCTGCTGCCTCACAGTTAGGAGACCCGGGTTCACTTCCCGGGTCCTCCCTGTGTGGAGTTTGCATGTTCTCCCCGTGTCTGCGTGGGTTTCCTCTGGGCGCTCTGGTTTCCTCCCACAGTCCAAAGACATGCGGGTTAGGTGGATTGGTGATTCTAAATTGTCCCTAGTTTGTGCGTGTCCTGCGGTGGGTTGGCACCCTGCCCGGGATTGGTTCCTGCCTTGTGCCCTGGGATTGGCTCCTGTGACCCTGTGTTTGGATTCAGCAGGTTGGGTAATGGATGGATGACAGGGTGTCCTACTTTCAAAGACACTGGTTTACTTATTGTGTTTTCCTTTTTTTATTTGAAAAAAAAGCTAAACAACATTAATTAAACAGTGGTGCACTGTAATGTTTAAGGCTACAGGGCTTTTTGGTCTCTTCATAATTTTTGTTCTCTTCTGACTTCATGCTAGTAATTATTTGTTTAGTTGAACATATTTGCTCAATTCTCAAAAACAAAAAAAAAATATTTGAAGCCATTTAAAAGCTTAAGTTTGTCTCACTTTGTCCCATCATTTAAACTGTTAACTGACTCAGAGAACATGAAGTACTGTGGCCGGCAGGCCTGGAAGATCACTACAGGATGGAGGTCTCTCTTTAATGTGATGTCATTCTCTTGCTCTTCTACTGCACAATACATGAAAGAGTCAGGAACTGCAGGTAAAAATAAATATCCACAGATGCCCAAACAAAATTGTACTCATTCTGCAGAAAATATTTACTATATACTTTGAGTGTTTCTTTTTTTTTATCAAGTTCATACTTTTTTGTATTTATCAGCTAGAAAAAGTTGTGACTGAAAGCAGCATAAAAAGAAAAAAAAAATGATTGCAAGATGCTGAAGGTAAATTTACAATTTGTAAATAATTGATAAGAGTTCTGTGAGACCAAAGTAGAGAGCTTTTTTATTAGATAAGGAAGGGCTTTGCTTTCGGTGCTTAAACATGAATTACTGCCTGCATCAAGGATGCCATCCTCTGCTCCTTTCCAGCCACTAAAGTAACTGAGACTATATTAAGAAACTCGGCTGTCTTTTTTTATCTTAAACAGTTTAAAAAGATATGAGAAACACAGTTACTTAAAGTGCATGGAAACAAACTGTAAAGAAGAAATCACAAAGCCAATGCCATTCTCAGCTGCCACATGAATTAAAAACGCTCCTTTGAATCAAGGTTGGAGTTTCTGCTGGTATTTAACAAGGCTACAAAGGACACTCAAAGAGCTTTGGCCAGTAATTCAGAAAGCAAAAAACACAAAGCGTGCAGCTTTGCCAGTGATTTTTTTTAAGAAATACAATCTTCCACTTACATTTTCAAATAAAATTTTGCTCCTCATCAACAATCAAATCTAAAAAACGGACTATTTGTTCGCGCCTGTTATGATGAGTTTGTTTAACTTTGTTAATCATGTGTTATGCATTTGCCAGATTATCTCTATTGTTATTTATGTTATATTTATTTAGGGGCTTGTTGAGTTTTTTAATCTATAAACAGAAAACTGTAAGGTTTAATTTATAATAATAAATATTTCACAAATGGTGCAGGGTTGAACAAGGGAACCCACAGCCACTGCTTAGTTCATTGGCGGGTCAAATCCTCACTCAACCTTTCACATACATTACATGACAAATCTAACCTTAAATCTTTATGACCTGACAACATCCAGTCCAAAATGACATTAACACCCCCACCAGTAAAGTTCTCTCTGAAGTGTGAAGGCCATGACTACAATCTAATAGATCAACCTGCTGTATTTGATCCCTGGCTGGTGAAGGTGTGGCGGATGAGACTGAAAATGAAAGGGACGAATCTTAAAGAAAGACTCAAGTGTGTGTGCAAATGGACTCGTTTGCTGGCCTAAAGAAAATGAACAAGGAAATCCAAGGCAGGAGTGGCAGGTCATTAGAGGCTAAAAAAGGTACAGGCATGCATGTCTCAATGAAAAGCGACAGGTCCAAGATAAAGAGTGATGCACAGAGGTAAAGATCAAAATGACAGCAATTCATTATTCCAATGGAGGTCTTTTCTCTGCAGACTGTCAGACACTACGGCCAAGTTTACACTGCCAAGTCTCGATGTCCAAAGTGGAATTATTATAGAAACCTGATCGAATGTCTGTATCACTTCTAAATGTGTACATACATACAGTAAGCATTCAACCTTATGTGGACTATATGCATTGCACCTGTGTTGTGACTTAGGATGTGAATTAGAATCCTGCATGCGTTTTCTGCTGATGTTCTTCAATTTTATACATTTTCAAATCAGAGCTTCTTTTTTAATTATAGTAATTTAACATTGAAAGGGCTATAGCTTTACATGCCTTAGAATTTTCTACCATGATGCTTTCCCCCTCCATTCAAAGAAGTGTTTATATGAACAATAAAAGTCAAGAGTGGTGGGGGCTATATTGCCTACTGCTTTGATGACTGCCGGTGGCTCCCAATATTTTGAATAAGATGAGTAACACTTGAATATCAGGCATGAAAAAGTTTGTTTCCACGCTGCACTATTCAACATTCAATTTATTTTGTCACAAAAATAATGTAATCAAGCCACTTCCTTGAGTTAAAATAGGATCTGACTGTTTAAACTTAGACTGGATACGTGAAAATTTTGGAATCAATATTCTAGTGTTTGAATAAACGCAGGCCCTGGGAATTGGAAGTGCTTTGTCTTTTAGGTTTTGTCTACCCATATCTTTATTTAGTCTATTGTGTACTGAATCTTAAAGTAGTTAGATATTCTGTATGATAATATTTAGTTATAGGTTCTCCAATGGCATCTCCACCTCTGATTATTAAAAAGGAGGGCACTGAATCCATTGTTGTTGTGCATAACATTGTCTAATAGCATTGTAGAACTTGAACACAAATACCGAGCTTTAGGTTTTGAATGAAGTGTCCTTTATTCCCATTTGTCTGTCGGTGAAAACAGCACTGTGAATTATGTTCATGAACAGAAGAGTTTGAAATCGAACAAATAACGATATTAAGCCATTTTATTAACTTATAGCGAGACTATATACAGTATATATATATATATATATATATATAACTATATATATATATATATATAAAATTCAACAGCTGTCTGTCTGTATGTCTGTCCGCTTTTCACATGTCAGCCTCGGTGCATATTTTACATCCGCTTAGCTACCGAATGAGAGAACTACTTAACGGATTTAGATCCATCTTTTTTCTAGAATTTGCTTGAACATTCCGGTTGATTTTGCAACGTCTCTCATTGCACTAAGAATCATAGTTCGCTTGCACGAGCGATATATTCATGCTAATCCGAGACAGAGGCTGCGGGCCGACGGGAGGGGGAAGCGTGACATCAGGAATAGGGAGCCAGGCAGGGCCCTCCTCACTGTCCTGTTTCACTTCTACATCGAACGGCTAGTGTGTGTATGTATATATATATATATATATATATATATATATATATATATATATATATATATATATATATA
>JANRMT010062849.1:12499300-12538084 GCA_026402145.1 Polypterus bichir lapradei
ATATATATATATATATATATATATATATATATATATATATATATATACTGTATATATAGTGATCCTGACACCACACAACAGCACTCGTTAAAACCCTAACTGCGCTGTGCTCTGAAACTCCATTAAAACAGAGGTGGTTTGCAGGCTCACCACATAATACATCTGTCGCCCAATGGTTGATGTGGGGAACAATTAAAACCGGCCACTGACTTGGCCTTGCTCTCTTTTCTGTCTTCTCTCCCCCGAATGAGCTTGCTCCAACCACTGAACTGAAGCCCCTGAACCCACCTGATAAGAAGTGCTTTTAAAATGAAGAAGGAAGGTAATGCAGGACGATCAGCAACATCACTGCTTGTTTGCTGTCTTTATGTGTGCTGAAGGGACAGTTCCCATTTGTAGAAATGCTGTGCCTTTTTGCTACAATAAAGTCGATTTTCTCAGAAACCTGGACTCATCTTCTTCTCTCTTGTACAAGTCAGTGACCCACACATCACAATATATAAATATAGATTTTTTTATGAAAAGCACCATGAGATATGCAAAATTAAAAAACAAGTTGAGGTTAAAACCGAAAGTCCCTCATCTACTTGTATCAACAAATCCAAAATGAGAACAAAAATCAAAGGCCAGTGACAAGAGTAAAGATTTGAAAGCCAGGAGATCAAAAATAAAGTTCTGCATCATGATAAAGGAATCCACAAAATGGCAGTGCCCAAGGAAAACAAAATGGCATTGCAGCAAAATGCTAATAAATGATAAATTCCTCAAAAATGCATTATAATTGAAATCAGGATCCCTGAGTTTCAAAACAGCAGAAAAGACATATATACGTAATGTTTTCCTCTAGAAGGCATTAGCTCCCTGGTTGGAATAAGTTATTTTTAATTGCAGCATTTTAAGTAACCTAAACCTAAATAGATATATTATAACGAGGCAATATCCCTCCCATAATGATATGGTGGTAAGAAATCATTTAAGAGAAAATAACTTAACTTTCTTTAATGACAATTTACGTGGTATAACAGACGAGAAAGCCATAGCAAGACTATTATTGAAGTGGGATCTCGATGTATTACAGTATGCCATTTTTGTTGCTGCACTGGAAGGATTTTCAGGATCGGATGACGTTATCTCCCATCTGTCTATCGGCTTCAATGGTGTGCCGGACAATGTTCCAAGGCTTTATACTCTTTCTCCATGTGCAGGTAAATTGTGATAGGTGTCCTGGTCACACTCACAGGAAATCTAACTTAGACACCATTAATATATCCGACTATGCCACCCAGTTTTATTAAGAAACTGGGAACTCTTGAGATTTACAGAAAATAGCACACAGGGTTCTTTAAGTTGGGCGGTGAGTAAACACACAATGAAAGACACAACAGTAATTTCAGGAAAAGCAACAGTAACTTCTATTACACAAGACAATAAAGTAAATTAAAAAAGATAAACGAACATAACAAAAAAATCTAGCAATATCAGGTTCAAAATTCCTTTTTTTTAAAGGAAAGCACACAGTCCACACTCTAAAAGTCTGTTAAAAACATGAATTGGAGGATACAACCTTTAGTGGTGCAGAGTCCAGTTTGTTCACTGTTGTACCCCAACACTTAATCGTTCAACTGTCCACAGATGCACTCTGTTTACCGGACACTCGTTTCCCAACAGAAGTTGTGTCAAATCTTTGAATCCCTGTCAGTGTCTCTTCATCGTTTCTTTTTTTTCCACTCTGGGCCCCTTGTGTTGCTGTTGTCTAGGCACGCCTCATTTCTCATCTGCCAGCTTTGCTTGGTCCTTTCATGCGGCTTCCCTCTCTCGCTGGACCCACAAACGGCATCTCCTTGTAGAGCTGTCTCTTCCTCCCTGGAAGTGTTGCCGTTCTTGTGCCTCACGTCATGTAGGATTTCCCAGGAAAGGTCTGTAGGTAACTGAGAAAGACAGTCAGCGCACTCCGCCGCCCCCAGTCGGATGTTTTATTACACTTACTCAGACCCTTTAGCTGCCTCCTACTCGCACGTCTGTGACAAGAAGGCCCAGACCCATCGGGTCGGGCGTCCTGCACCGAGAGGTCGTGGGCACGAGAAAGAGCAATCAGCGTTGGCATAGAGGGAACCCTTACGATGAATTAGCGAAAACTTGTAAGGTTGAAGGTCAAGAAACCACCTAGTGACTCGTGGATTCGACTCCTTGTGAAGGGCCATCTACTGTAAGGGAGCATGATCCATCACCAGAGTGAACTCCCGGCCCAAGAGGTAGTACCTCAACTGCATAATCGCCCATTTAATCGCAAGGGCATCCCTTTCCACTGCTGCATACCTGGTCTCCCGATCCAACAGTTTCCAGCTCAGGTACATGACGGGGTGTTCAACACCATCAATGCTTTGGCTCAGCACGGCACCCAGGCCTGCGTCCGAAGCGTCCATCTGTAAAATAAAAGGGAGAGAAAAATTTGGAGCTTTTAATATTGGTGCTGAAATAAGAGCCTGTTTTAAGTCACCGAATGCAGCGTCCGCCCTGTCAGTCCATACCACATGATTAGGAGCCCTTTTCTTTGTTAGATCATTCAAGGGCGCCGCTCTCTCTGAAAACCGAGGTACAAACCGGCGGTAGTACCCAGCCAACCTGAGAAAGGCTTGGACTTGCCTTTTGGTTCGTGGACGGGACCATTTTACAATGGCATCTATTTTTGAACACTGAGGTTTCACGGTACCCCGACCCACCAGGTAGCCGAAACATTTAACCTCTTTCAATCCAAAGAAACATTTCTTGGGATTAATACGAAGCCTGGCTTCTCCTAGTGTCCGCAATACCGCAGTGACCTGCTGTACATGTTCCTTCCATGTGCTGGAATAGATGATGACGTCATCCAGATAGGCAGCACTATATGCATTATGGGGTTGGAGCACTTTGTCCACCAGACGCTAGAAGTCGCAGGAACCCCATGTAACCCGAATGGAAGAACATGATACTGCCAGTGTCCTCTAGGAGTGCTAAACGCTCTCTTGACCTTCGCAGAGTCCGTTAAAGGAATCTGCCTGTACCCCTTTGTTATGTCAAGCGTGGTCAAAAATTCTGCTTGTTCAAGCCATCTCGAGGAGGTCATCCACGTGAGGCATGGGATAAGCTTTAAAAAGGGAGACCTGATTAAGCTGATGGAAGTCATTGCAAAAACTTCAACTGCCGTCAGGCTTACTAACTAAGACAACTGGACTGGACCAGGGACTATAACTTTCTTCTATCACTCCTAGTTCCAGCATCCGAGCGAGCAATTTAGATTTGGAGGTGGGAACTAATACCATGACACAATCCCCGGGATGGAATTCTTGGAGTGTTGTGCCATGGTCATAATAACGGGCCTGTGCTGCTTGTGCCTCTTCCATATGACTTTTTAGAATAGGATGGATTTTCCTAAATCTATCACGTAATTGTGCGATATATTCCAAAATATTTGTAGAAGGAAGAGCCTCTCCTTCCCTACCTTCTTTCAAAATATCCAGTATACCTCGGGGCTGTCGTCCGTATAACAATTCAAAAGGTGACAAACCCCGTAGAGGCTTGTGGGACTTCCCAATAGGCAAAGAGAGTGAGGGGAAGGAGTTGATCCCAATTCCTCCGATCCCCACTGACCACCTTGCGAAGCATCTGTTTGAGAGTCTGATTAAATCTCTCCACTAGACTGTCGGTTTGAGGATGGTACACCGCGGTCTTTAAGTGCTTTATTTTCAGTAACTTGGCCGTTTCCCTGAACATCTCCGAGGTAAAAGGTGTTCCCTTGTCCGTTAGGACTTCTTTAGGAATACTGACACGTGCAAATACTCCTACTAGTTCCCGTGTGATTGCTTTAGATGTAGCGGAGCGCAAGGGAACAGCTCCCGGATATTGGGTTGCATAATCCACGAGGACTAGTATATATTTATGTCCTCGGGCTGAGGACTCCAAGGGTCCTACAATATCGACCCAGATTCATTCAAAGGGGACATCAATTAAGGGAAGGGGAACGAGAGGAACAAATGGGGCCTAAGTTTTTATCGGGAGTAGTCAATTATTTACCACATTTATTTTCCAACCAGTCCTGCCCCAGAATCGCTGGAAAGGGAGGATTAGGGTGGGAATTTTTTTTAGCGATCCTCCCTGACTCACGAAACATAGGGTGGTCCTGTACATCCTGGTGTCTCCGTGAATACATTTAATACTGGTCTTCTTTTTAATTCTTTGTCATGGTAAAACATATCGACAATTAACAATGGAAATGTTGCTGCTGGAATCAAACAGGGTATGGAGTTTATAACCATTAATGACTACTGATCCTGTATTTGAACACGTCAGGGGGTTGGCAAGAGTGCACAAACCATCTCCCCCTTCCACCTACATCCCGCCTCGTTCCTGGGTAGGTCGCACGCCCGGCGGTCCAGGAACTCAAAAACAAGCTCCGATTTATGTGGAAGAGACATATTCTGTAGGGCGTATTTCTCTAGGAAATCCACTAGAGGACTTTTCTGCTGTCCCAGATTTTGAGACTGGCATGGGTGATTTTACGAGCTTTATAAATTCTTCCATAGAATGAAAGACTCCCCAGTCCGGTTGGGCAAAGTTTTTAGGGAGGCTTTTTAAGAATGTAAGCAGGCTACCTGCTGTACTATTTAGCAGGTGGTTAATTCAAATGGCCTTAGCTATACAGCCACCTGCTCCCAGAGGGTCATAGCCTGCTCCTGGATTGATCTCTCTGGATCGAGTTTCCAGTTTTACATTAGTTTTGCCTGCTGGAACTGGGGATAGCCCATATTTATCTGGGACCTCAGCCCCAATGGGCAGCTTAGCTGTCTCCTCCAAGAGAGCATATTAAGCCCTTTTTGTTTCATCCCTAGAAACCAGCCTATGTCTGTGTGTCCCTTTCACACTCTCCAGTTGGTAAATTATAAGCCCGGTGTTGTATTTGAGAAGCGGAGCCTGTACTGAGTCCTTCCTGACCCCCCAAACGCACTATCCCCCCAGAAACTCCATACTTTCCTAATGGTTATTTTCATGTCCGAGTCCCGGTTTCTTCTGGGACTTCATCCTGCCGACTATGCCACTGTGACAATTAAGAGTCCAAGACATCATAAAGGTTTGGGGCAGCCACCCGTATATTGTTTTTACTAGCTGCAAAAGGGTTTTAAATCAGAAGCACGATGTGCATATCACAGAGTCCAAAACAGAACTAACTATAGTAGCCCAAGATGGAGGCTTTAAAGGTCTGGAGAGAAACTGACGTCATCAAAATGGCCGGAACCAGAAGTGACGTTAAAGGGGCCAGCTTCAGGAGTGATGTCATCAAAGGGGCCAGCTTCAGAAGTGACGTCTTCTGAGGCGCCGGAACCTTGCAGGATTTCCCGGGAAAGGTCTGTAGGAAACTGAGAAAGACAGTCAGCGCACTCCGCCGCCCCTTGGTCCGATGTTTTATTACACTTACTCAGACTCTTTAGCTGCCTCCTACTCGCACGTGTGTGACAACAGAAATTCCTTTCAAGGCAGAGGAAACCGTAAAAACCCCTAGCTTAAAGGATAAAGTCACAAACAATCTTTATAAATATTTTTTTATATACAACAAAAAATGAAACAAAATTTGAAAAATAGCAAAATAAGAACAAAAAGCATTTGTCTAAAAAGCAGTCCAAAGCATCTAAATCCAAATCTGAAATCCAAATCCTTAGTCACAAAAGTAGAGCAAAATAGTAAAAAACAGAAAATCCAGCAATACTAACTAAACTAAATGCCAAACTGAAGAACTTGATTCCCTGCTTCAAATAAATAGGCAGATTGGGTCCTCCAGCTGAATGTCATAGTGTTCCAACCCTAACACACAACGGGGCATAACTGAACAGCAACATGATAGCATTAACAATGAAATACATACATAACAAATGAATTGACAAAGCAATACACAAAACATAACAAAAAACACATTATACTAAACACTAAAAAAGTTTGTAACACATGGTTAAGACCCCGGCTAAAACATGACATTATCTGTAGTGATGGTCCAAGGAAATTCCCAAAGAGAAATTATTATGTGATATGACAATATATAGGTATGATAAAAAAATAGAGGTAGTTGATAAATGTCAAGGTAGAGGGAATGGTGGCCAATGGCTGTAGTAGTCATCAAAGAGGTAAGGGTATCATGGGTAGGATAAGCAGCATGTCACAGATTTTGTCTGACTTGCACCCAATGACTGTGCCTAAAAAGATGATCACTCACTCAGTGTAAATTTTTCGAGATTGGAATGTAATGCATGGAAACCAAGCCACAACATTGTAGACTGGGAAGATGTCCTGTAGCTCTCAGCTGGCAAAGTGAGCCAAATTAGAAGAGCAGATTAGTTAATTTCAGAAAAAGGTCAATATGGTTGCCAAAAAGTGAAATTATTAAATCTGTGTAACAATGCTTTATGTTTTGGTAGTTTCCTGCTACAAACAAAGTTACCTCTGGAATAATAAAGTCTACATAATGTGAACCTATATGGCTATCATTCAAGAGTCACACTTTTGACCATGAACGCCCATCATTGTGAAAATCAATAGTATTAGATTACAGCATCCTCTTCAACTTGTTGAAAAAAGTGATGTGCACATTCCTGCCAAGAAGAGCCTGCACATCAACATTATCAACATGGATGAGGAAGAAATCAACCATATTTGGTATTTGTTACCTTTTATTTGGGACCTTCAGATTAAGACCACAAATTTTGATTATTTCTGAAATATGAATATACTCGATAATACACTTCCAATATTTTGGCTTTTCCCAGCTACCAGCTACCCAAGACTAAGATCTACTTGTTGGCATTGATGCAAACATGGTAATAAATCCCTTGCTTCATAAATCCCCCAACAATGTCCACTACTTAAGTGTCCTCCCCACAGTGAGGTTTCTTTATAAAATATCACTGTGGACCTTATTTTGTTTGACACTTTTCTTTGATTCAGTCCTTCTGAAAGAGATTTCCTTTTTGTCTTCCAGTCAAAATACAGTCTTGTGTTGATTATATTTTGATCTCATTTCTCATGCCCCATTAGTTTTAAGTGTGTCATTTTCCTTGTCCCCTCTATCTGACCCCAAGAGTTTTCTTTTGCAGTCTGTGACATTCCTCCCCACCCACCTTGATAGACATTTAACTAATCCTTTTTTAAGCATAACTCTTTTTGTATGTAGGTTGTCAATAAAATAGACAGGTTTCTTGTATTTACCCAAGGTTTGATTGATGACTATAGCTTAATTAGGAAGGCAGCATGACATAGTCTCCTTATTAGGTCCATTGGTGAAATGCAATCTAAGCTCTCCCTCTTCACAACAATATGCCCTGTACTGATAGATAAGGGAAATGAGGAACAGGCTTCTTGTCTGTGCTCAGGAATTCACTCAGGGCAATCAACTCCTTTCACTGCTGCTTATCCTTCCTGAGATGACCTGATCATGGAGTGTTCTCCTTCAGTACAGAGATGGCTGCTGTATAGTCTTTAGGCTTCACTGTTTGGAGTGGAAGATATGTCACATTGCCAGATGAAAATCCAGTAGACGTGATGCTACCTCTTTTCATAACTTTCCACTTCTTTCAAAAGTACTGAAAACTGTACAAATGAAGTTAAAGAAATGATTTTTTCTGAACTACAATGAAAGCACCTGTGTTCATGATAGTAACCAGTGTTGGATAGTATACCAATCTATCTCAGGATCTACTGTAAAAAATAAACACACCAGACATCAAGAAGGTTTGGGGCAGCAACCTGTATAATGTGTCCTGGCTGCAAAAGTAGACATTTTTAAAGAGAGTTCTTTACAAACTGAGTCCAAAACAGAACTGCTCAAATACAGGAAAGATGGTAGCTTTGAAGACCCATTCAGGAAGTGACGTCATCATTAGGGCCAGAACCAGAAAAGATGTCCTTGGGGACCGGAAGGACATCACCCCTGGTCGGTGGTGGTATTACAGTTACTCAGGCCCTTTAGCTGCCTCCTACATGTGTGACACTACACATACAATAGCCTACTTTCATATGTTTAGGGCTAATTATACAGTCTCTAATTAACCTCTGTGGTGGGCCCCTTTGACACTGGATCCGGAGGAACACCCATGGGCTACACCCTACGTTCCCCAGAACACTTGGTGGCAGCCTCCCTGGGGTGCATCAGGGCCACAATGGTGGAACACTGGAGCTCTTTGCTGTTGGGCTCCATGGCCCCCGCCAGGGGGAGCTGCATGGCTTAACAAGCCCATGTGGGCTGGACTGCAGCCACACATGGAAGTGCAGCCTGAAGTAGGTCAGCAAGCACCTCGAGCACTTCCAGGGGTGCTATAAAAGGAGCCTGCAGCCACAACTCTAAGCGCCAAAGTCAGGAGAAGAAGTAGTGGAGGAAGAAGAGTGTGGTTTGGGGTGATTTACTTTGTGTGTTGTTTTGGGACTGTGTTAGGCCTGTCGAACACGGAGAAGATGTGCCCCATGGCTGAAGAAAAATTAAAACCTTTTCATTTATTTCTACACGTGCCTCCTCTGTAAGTCTGTGTCGGGTCAATGCCTATATAGCGCCTTTGCCACACCTGTTATGTATAATTGTGTGATCAGGGAGAAAATTGAATATTAAACCATTCATACATAGCAGAACAACACTGGGAGAAATCTTGAAAATGTGAGGCAAGAGTGCCAGCTACGGTGCTCACCTTTCCCAGATGGACATTTCAGTAAGGAACTCTTAAGGAAGCAACATAAAGATGTAGTAGAGTGCTGAAAAGCACAGCTTACAGCTAAAAATATGGCATTCAAATGTATTAACAAGAAGGATGGCACAGAACCACTGGTCAGTGTCAGGGTTCATTATTCAGCCCAGTCACTGCCTATGTGGAGTTATTGCTTTTTTCTAATATTCATTTGTCAGTGAATTCCAATTTTCGATCATAAAGATGTGGCTCAGTGAGTGAGCTTGCAAGATTAGCATTTGATACACTGGCGTCCCATCAAGGGTTCATTTTTGCCTTTCATTTGTTGCTTTAACCTTCCTCTTGAACATGTAGACACGGATGGGTGAATGGATGTATTGACAAATGAAGTGTGTTCAGTACTAGAGAAATACCTGTCAGATACAGTGAGTTAATCGTACAGATTTAAAGCATATGGTTTATCACTAAACTACAGTTCTCGTCAAATTTCACTTCATCCAGCATGTGTGGTTGTGAAGGTGACCCTGACTAACAAACACCTCGGGCCTGATGAATTAAAAAAAAAAAAAAACACCAAACTGGGATTGTGTCCTATAATGAACTGGTTTGTGTCTAGGACTTCCTGAACTGGAATTGAAGGGTTCAATAAATAGACGGTTATTGGTATGGGATGGTGAAGTGTTTCTGCATTTATTGTACTTGATTCTTATTTACTGCTTAACTGTGCTGAATAAATAAAAATAAAAATGTTGCAAAAAGAATTGGAAAAGTTTCAGCCAGTCTTTCTCGCATCAAGGTTTTCTCTAAAGCGTGTGCAGACACATGATTGTCTTTGTGTGTTGGTATTCAGCATTTTTTTTTCCAAAAAGTCACTTTCACTGTTAAAAATGGGCTTCATCCCAACTACCTCAAATAGATATTTTTTTTTCCTCTCCTGGCGTGCCAGAAAGGGGTTATAACAAATTTTTAGCTACTCTAAAATACCTCCTGATCTTAAAGCCTTTCAAACTTGTTTTTGCCGCAGGGAAAAAAAAAAATAATGCTACATCTGTGTGCAACAGATTCAATGGCAAAGTCAATTGACTGTTAATTACCTTAACTATCTAATTAACTAAAAACAAATGACTTGAGCCGCAAGTTTGCCAACTAATTATCGGTGCAGCATATCAAAGAAGAATCGCTTGTGTGCTCAGTGGAACACAGACTCATCATTAAGACTTCCATGGTAGCACGGGGGAACGAGAGTAAACAAGAAAAAGAAATCAATTCTGTGAAGGGTAATTTGACCAGCAGCTGGTCAGTCGTGAATTCCATCATCTCACTTCTATTGGCTGTGGGCTTCAGAGTTGGTCCAAGGAGGTCTGCAAGAAGGCTTTGAATTTTGTGCTTCATTCAGTAAATGTAGCCTAAGCTGTCAAGGTCTTTGCTTCAATTAATACAAACCAAATGCTTTTTTTAGTGCATCCAGTCTATTAAGTATACGGAGGCACAAAAGTCAAGGTTCCTAAAAGCCTTAAAGTCAATATATAAAAACAGCAACACTTTATTTTGCATCTCTTACTTACAGTATAATTTTACAGTAATTTCCTTTTTAAGTACAATATGCCTGGCCATTATTACCACATATTTACTGTGACTGTTAAGTAATAGTATAATTAAGTAGACAGTGAGATGTGCAATAAGTATGACCAACGTGTAAATAAAAATACTCTGATTAAAAATACACAGTAAGAATAAAGGATTAATGTACAGTTACACTATACAAGTGGAAGCGCTCTGTATCAGAAATATGTAATATGACGTGTAGCCACAGAAGTTCAAAAAGCTGAAATCCTAAGCATTTTCACAATATCAATAATTCAATATATAAAAAGAAACAACATTTTACTTATCAGAGGAAGAAGTAAATGCATGGGTAACTAAAATAGCAATCTTTTTAAACACTTTCTTTATATCCCTTCTGCCTTGACTTTATGTGGCTGCTTGGGACGCTCATGTTCTTTTCTTAATGCTCTTATCACCGTTGTAGTTTTTATTCTGAATTCAATCAAACTTCTGATAGAAACAAAGTTTGTCCTCATAGTAGGACTATTCAGGGACGGAACTTTAGAAAAGCGGATCATTGTCAAGTAACATGCACTCTGATTTCATAAAACAAAAGACTTTACATGCATGTCAGTAACAAATACTGTGCTAACAAAGATTTAGTTAAAGCTAAAGCTTTACAAAATGAATTTTAATAGTAACTATTTAACGTTTCGTTTTTAAATTATGTTGCACATCTTTGTACATCTTTAGAGCTATTTCACTTTAAATCACACAGATTAAAAAATACACGTTTTTACATGAGTTTTAACAACGTTAAAGGAAACACAATGAAGAAACTATTTATACTATACTCAGCAAAAAAAGAAACGTCCCTTTTTCAGGACTGTGTATTTCAACAATAATGTTTTAAAAATCCAAATAACTTTACAGATCTTCATTGTAAATTGTTTAAACAATGTTTTCCATGCATGTTCAATTAACCATAATCAATTAATTAACATGCACCTATGGAATGGTCGTTAAGACCTTAACAGCTTACAGAAAGTAAGCATTTAAGGTCACAGTTCTAAAAACGCAGGACACTAAAGAGACTTGTCTACCGACTGTG
The DNA here is from genome assembly GCA_026402145.1 of Polypterus bichir lapradei. Classification (NCBI taxonomy): domain Eukaryota; kingdom Metazoa; phylum Chordata; class Cladistia; order Polypteriformes; family Polypteridae; genus Polypterus; species Polypterus bichir. Next base: position 12,510,650 of record JANRMT010062849.1, read on the forward strand.
AAAAACACCCAAAGAAAGATGCCCAGGGTCCCTGCTCATCTGCGTGAACGTGCATTAGGCATGCTGCAGGGAAGCATGAGGACTGCTGATGTGGCTAGGGCAATAAATTGCCATGTCCACACTGTGAGACGCCTAAGACAGCGCTACAGGGAGACAGGAAGGACAGCTGATCATCCTCGCAGTGGAAGACCACGTGTAACAACACCTGCACAGGATCGGTACATTCGAATATCACACCTGCGTGACAGGTACAGGATGGCCACAAGAACTGCCCGAGTCACACCAGGAACACACAATCCCTCCATCAGTGCTCAGACTGTCCGCAATAGGCTGAGAGAGGCTGGACTGAGGGCTTGCAGGCCTGTCGTAAGGCAGGTCCTTACCAGACATCACCAGCAACAACGCCGCCTATGGGCACAAACCCACCTTCGCTGGACCAGACAGGAGTGGCAAAAAGTGCGTGAGTTTCTGCATGACAGCAATGTCAGTGTTCTGCCATGGCCAGCGAAGAGCCCAGATCTCAATCCCATTGAGCACGTCTGGGACCTGTTGGATCGCAGGGTGAGGGCTAGGGCCATTCCCCCCAGAAATGTCCAGGAACTTGCAGGTGCCTTGGTGGAAGAGTGGGGTAACATCTCACAGCAAGAACTAACAAATCTGGTCCAGTCCATGAGGAGGAGATGCACTGCAGTACTTCAAGCAGCTGGTGGCCACACCAGATACTGACTGGTACTTTTGATTTTGAGCCTCCCTTCATTCAGGGACACATTGTGAAACATTTTTAGTTTATGTCTTATGGTGTTGACTCTTTTAGTGTTCATACAAATATTTACACATTAAGTCTACTGAAAGTAAAAACAGTTGAAAGTCAGGGGACGTTTCTTTTTTTGCTGAGTATATAATTTTACCAATTATATAAATTCTCTTAATGAAAAAGAAAATTCTGCCAAACCACCCTATTGCATTTTGCTTTCTCTGTATGTATAAGGGATTAAGATATGGGGAATTCTGTTAAATCAACAAGAGCAGAGCACTGCGGTTATTGTTAGTCAGTAATGCTACAATGCATCCAGACACATCACATGGTGGCTTCAGCCCATGCTGTTTTGTTTTCCAGAAATTTCTTTTGGGAACCCAGATTTCTTTGATAATCTGAAGACCATACTTTGCTTCTTAATATGCATTACTTTTTCAATGCTGCATCATTACCGATCAATCCATTGTAAGATCTTCATGCTTCTTGTTAAATAAGTTCTGAAAAACTGCAAAGTGTGCCAGCCTAGGACAGTGGAATATCAGACAATAAAAGAAACAGAAAATTTTCAGCTGAATAAGAAAATTGTATTATTATTTTCTTTTTTTAAAGAAAATACTTTACATATACCATAAATACCAGCCGAGCTACCTAACATTGTCTGGGTGAGTTACAAATTAGATATCAGTTAGCTGTAATTACTTTTAAATTTGTTGCATTAAGTCGGCAGCTTTTATTAGTACTGGAACACTTCTTAATATAAAATATTATTTTTGGGTTTTTTTTCCTCAAGTTCAAAATACCACAAATTGCCATAACTCAGGTGACAATATCAGGGCCATTACAAAAATAGTGAGAAAAATGCCCCAATAAAGATAAATGGACCATACCTAGTGGAAATAAAACCTAATTGGTTTTGGTTGAATCACAAGTGTGCTAACCATCACAACCTGCATGGTGCTATTTCCTTATCGAGAGATCATGATGTAGTATTTCATACCACTCACTATTTGGAAAATATAACTGTGTTTGTCAGCTTTGCTTGGGTATTATGTCCAAACTTTTCTGTAGATGCAAAGTGGAAAAAATGACTGTGTTTACAGTAAATTTGTTTTGAGATTTGACTCAGTTATGACATTATGAGCACTTCTTGCAACCCCGAACTGTCCTTTCCGCCTTCTCCCAAAAGGTAAATGTCCAAAACCTGACTTTCAGCTTCAAATATGACAGAGTAACAGTGTCAGATATCCAGCAATGGTGATGGAATAGTGATAACACTTGTAAGCTCAAATTCCAATAAAGACATGAAAATAACACCTTACAATTTATTTTGGGGACCGTCAGGATTTTAAAATTTTTTTGGATTTTAAAGGTTCCAATGGAGTTAACATAGGACCTAACTATAAATGGAAAGTGAAGGCCTAGCTTGAGTTTGGCACAGTGTGCTACATCTGCTTGTTGGTCATAACTTTTGCGATTCAGTTTTTAATTTATAAAAGATCAATTATTTTATTTTAACCTGTCAACTTCTCATCTTGAGATCTTGGCTCCCCTTGCTGTAAGTCATTTCAAAGGTTACTGAAAGGCTCATTAAAAATTCTACTGAGTTGTTTCTAATGTACTCTATGTGTGCATTTTATATTTCTTTATTGCTTTGATTTTGTAGGCATCATGGCACTAAGTGTGACTCGGTGGTGACTGGGCTCAGAACGCATTGTATATCTTGCATCTCATGTCTTTGAATGGGCTCAGTGTCATGACTTCATCCAGTCTATTTATGGTGAGTTTGATAGCTCATTCCTTATTAATTAATTCAATGATTTGTTTTTTTGTTACCTCATCCCAAGACACTTTGCAAATTATTTGAGTGCCCTTAAGCATCCGTATTAGAAGTAACTAAGCTCTCTAATGATGCTCTTTTATACTTTTTGGGAATATGATTTTATTTCAGCTATGAATTCCTCTTTATGAAGTGTACAACTTCTTTTAAGTAAAATTGTGAGAAAATTAGCTTTTCATCCATCCATCCATCATCCAACCAACCCGCTATATCCTAACTACAGGGTCACGGGAGTCTGGTGGAGCCAATCCCAGCCAACACAGGGCGCAAGGCGGGAAACAAATCCCTGGCAGGGCGCCAGCCCACCACAGGGCACATACACCCCAAGCACACACTAGGGACAATTTAGAATCGCCAATGCACCTAACCTGCATGTCTTTGAACTGTGGGAGGAAACCGGAATACCAGGAGGAAACCCACGCAGACACGGGGAGAACCCGGGTCTCCTAACTGTGAGGCAGCAGCGCTACCCACTGCGCCACCATGCCACCCATTTTATTTTTCAGATTTATCAATTTATTCTCCTGCCTTTCAGGTTCTCACACCTGAGTTGGAGTCCCAGACAGAAGACCTTCTACATTAACTACTAAGGTCGTTCACTTCCTCAGTATAAAGGAAGCAGTCCTGCAGTCAGGATTAGATGCAAGGTTCCAAATCTCAATTTGAAAAATATCTTTTTATATAGTTTGTAGACTTTTATGTGTTTTTATTTTCATTATTTTTGTATTTCTACTTTAAGTAAGTATTAGGACATGTCCACACATCTACCCATTTTATTAAACTCTCTGTATCGTGTTCATGTGGTGGACTGAAAGTGCTGATTCCATTTTTTGCTATTTTTTTTTTTCTTCCTGTTAATTTTTCATTTTTATTTTTTTCCCCTAATTCAAAATGAAATTCCATACAAATGGGAGGACTTTTTGCCTCAAATGTGACAGAAGAACGAAATGACTCTTTACTGTTATGGATAATTTGAATTTAGAGATGTTATACAATGGCTTACCAGCCAGAGATTACATTGATCCCTAAGGCTTAATGTGTTTTCCTTTACTCCGGTTTAACTGTAATGCTTGGTCAGTATTATACTATATTTCTTGTTGAAATGTTAAGAACTGATGATTAAGCGATTCTGTATCACAATGCTGGTAATATTTAATATTATTAATGTGTAGTATGTGGTAATATGTACGGTTATGTAAGTAAGTAGGTCCTGCGATTTAATGACACCCTGTCCATGGCTTGTTCTTCACCTGCACCCAGTGCTGCTACAATAGGCTCAGTTTGCCACAGTCGTGAAACCAGATTAGAAGGTAAATGAAACAAACAAATGATTGAGTTTCCTGCAATATGCACTCAAAGTTTAACTAAAATGCAGGCTCTGTCTCTTTTCCACAATGACATCCCTCCAGCGATTACATTTAACCATATAAACATAATGTTTTCACCTTTAAAATCACTAATGACATTCTGTAATGGATACAAGATGGCATAGTGGTAGGCACTGCTGCCAAGCACATCCAAAGTTCAGGCTTTAAATCCCCACTGGGTCTTTACCTGCATAGAGCTATCATGACTTACTTTGGTTTTCATCTGGATACTCCAAATTTTCCTCCCACATCTCAAAGACGTGTGCTCAGTTTGAATTGGAGACTCTGAACTGGCTTAGTCTCTGGTTGATTCTTTCCTTGTGGCCACTGCTGCCACCAGCTCCCCACGAATGTGAACTGGAATGCTGGGTTAGAAACTTAAAGGATGCATGATTGATGGATATTCATAAGCAGTAATTGCTTTTTTAAGTCAACTTTGAGAAAGACTGACTGTTACAAATCAATAGGAATATTATCTGAAGCAGTCAGTCGTCTTCATTACCATCCCTACCAAATAAATGGATAAATAAAGTAGTCATTGGAAGCAAGAAGCCATAGAGAATTTAAACCAATAAAAGGACAGGGAGGTTATCTCTTGAGTCCTGATTGAAATTCAGCGCTCTTAGTGACATCTAAAACTAGCCATTTGTAAGCTGCATATCGGCTGCTTGTTTGGCGAAGGTAAAATCTCTTGAAATTTTGATGTATTTGAAAATGCGCAATAGAAATTCACAGATGTGCCCTTCAAACAGACAATAACCGTATCCTCAACAAAATCAAAAGAATTCTATATTTCAAAAATTGATAAAGAATACCCTTTCAGTAAAACATAAGATAAAACAAACAGAAAAAAAAAAATCTGGCCCTCACTATAAATTTAATCTGAAAGCATTCTCAGAAAAGAAGTTTGATAGATTTAGTACCCACTACCTCAACAGGCACTGTTCTATTAACTACAAGGACAAACAAAAGCACCGCGTTATGGCTATCATGCACAGCAATGCCACAGTAACAGCTGCTGTAGTCTGACATTTGATGAGAGGTCTGGAGAATTTAAATAGTTGGTACCTCACCTCATTTACTGCAATTATTATTTTTTTAAACCGCTATCTTTCAATTAGAAAGGTTATAAATAAAGGACCAGATTGGAAAGTGGAGTCGCAGAAGCGAAAGCTGGATGACGTCCAACAATTTCTCACTTGCTCTGGAAGAGAGCCAGAGTTACTTTTCCCACGTGTATAGTGACTTAAGCCTTACCTCTATTAACCCTGACTGCTTCAAGTAAACTGTCTCTTGTTTCACACAGGGAAAATACAATGTCTCTGCACTATTTTAAAAGAGAGATTTAACTCTTTAAGGACATGAAGCATGTTTGAAAACTGGGAAAACAAATAAAATAAAAGCAGGTAACAGTTTATTCATTGTAAGAAGGGGATATTATTAACCAATAGCAAGGGATGGGTGATTATAAGTAGAAGAAGCAAGAGCTGTACGAAATATAAAATAGTGTCACAAAGAAAAGACATTTTGTTTTGTGGTTGTTAATATGGTTCATGTAACTATATGTCTCACAGGCTGGTACACAAATATTCATCCCTTGTATTTGAAATAAAAGATGTATCCCCTTACCTTTCTTACAATGGAAAACTGCATGAAATAAAGTAAGGCCTTCATTTATAGTTTGAATTCCAGGTGATTCCTGTAGTTATTGGAATACTAGATTTCCAGGTATTCATCCTGGTTTCTGAAGTAATCCAAAAAAGTCCTGTGGAGCTTTCTGCTGGTGGTTCCATCTTGTATAACAACCTTAATCTCAATTAAAGGGGAAGGCAAGCCAGAACCATGTTCAGGTATCTGTCACACCCTGTGACTAGTGGAACACCTTTACCCTCTTTCTGAGATGCAGGACTGTGCACTGCACATGGTTATAAGTAGCACCGGGGTTCTTGTAACTATACTGGCTCCCTTCCTGTTTACTCTGTATATCTCAGACTTTAGATAATAATACTGTATCATGCCATCTACTGACATCTGCCAATGACACAGTCATAGTTGGGTTTGTCAGTGGTGGGCTGGAGAATGAATACAGGACACTAGTGAAGGACATTGTTGAATGGCGCAAACTGAATCACCTGTAGCTCAACATCTGTAAGACAGAGAAAATAATCATAGACGTCAGTTCCAGCCACCCTGAAATGGTTCTCAATGATGGTGAAGATGTGGATTTGATGATGACGTGTAAGTTGCTGAGGGTGTATATGAACGACAGGCTCGAATGGAGTAGAAACACAGAGGCTGTACATAAAAAGGGTCAGAGTTGTTTCTCTTTCATGAGGAGGCTGAGATCTCTTGGTATATGCAGGCCAATGTTACATGTTTTCAACCGGTCTGTAGTGGCCAGTGTATTTTTCTAGGCTGCAGTGTGCATGAATGCAGGTGATGCCAACAGGCTAAGTAACCTGATTAAAATGGCTGTTCCAATCTTATGAGTCAGGCTTCACTCACTGAAGGAAGTGGTAATATAGAGGTCATATAGGAAACTTACTGCCCTGAACAATGACTCTAACCCCATATAATAGGTTTAGGAAAAACAGAGAGGACCTTCAGTAACAGACTGATGCAATCAGTTTGCTCCAAGAAATGCCATGTAAGTTGGAATTGCTCCCAGTGTGCTGAAAATTACTCAGATATTCTAGCAGACATTATGACAGATACTATGGAGAATATACTGTGTGAGTGACTGACATCCTGTACTTGAAATTTTAACTGATAATTTTGTGCAGTTCCAGTCATTTCATACATACCTACACTTTGATAATTTACCTATATATGATTGTTGTTATACAGTATGTATATTTTTATCTTGTGGGGTCCAGCCTGGACACAGACAGGTAGACGTGATGTTTTCACCCAACACATGTTTATTTACAGTATGTACAGTATAATAAAGTGCACAATCCCAGTACCGCAGCACCAATCACCCCTCAAGTCTTGGCCTTTCACAATGCCTTTCTCTTCTCTGGTCCGCCTCCACTCCTCTCCTCCGAGCTCTGTCCTCTTCCACCCGACTCCAGCCCTCGAATGGAGGGTGGCGGCCCCTTTTATGCAAGCCCGGATGGGTTCCAGGTGCTTCCCGACACTCCTGCGCGGACACACCCCTCTGTGGCAGAAGTGCCAGCAGTGCACCTGGAAGCACTCCGGGTGTCCCCAGTCTACTTCCCCCCAGCACTTCCGGGTGTGGCAGAAGTGCTGAGGTCCAGGGCTCCAAAGGCATAGGGGTGCCCCCTGGCGGTGACCACGGGCCCCTACAGAGTGGAGCTTCAAAGCTCTGTACCCGTGGCCTCAAAGGTATCAGGGTGGTCGCCCCCACATGGTCTGGGGAAGGCGCAAGCCCTCCTCCGGTCCTCCCGGGCGTCCCGGCCGGGTCGCCTCCCCAGCCGTCTCTGACAACCTTTATGTGTGTTTGTGTTTTTTTTTAATTCAGCAACCGAAATCTTTCCTTCAGAAATTATTTTTTATCTATCTATCTATCTATCTATCTATCTATCTATCTATCTATCTATCTATCTATCTATCTATCTATCTATCTATCTATCTATCTATCTATCTATCTATCTATCAATCAGCACATCTTACACAAAACGTGGTGCTTTATATTCTACAGTCGTTTTTGGAAAACCATTTTAGTCTTGTCATCCTGGTAAATATAGAGTACCTCAGGATGAAACATGCAGACTTTGGGTCAGGTCACACATTTCAGATGCAGCAACTGACCTGAGATGTGAACCATGTCTCCTAGCACTTAGGGGGCGACCACTACAGTATGCATGATTATTTATTTATTTGCTAAATGATTCTTCATTGATCTATTAATATGCCTCTTCAAAGAATCCAGCATAGTTTAATACACTTTTTTACATTGCAAGAACTCTACCCTAACAAGATTAGACCTTTAATAAAATTTGATTAACTGGCAAACCACTTTATGGCTTGTTTCAGATAGGCTAGGCTTGCTGATGCTTAGTTAGTTTTTGCTTGGGAAATTCCTTTAAGCTATTGATGATGAGTTTTCAATCCATGCTGATTTATACTGATATTCTCTTTGTTATTAAAAATAACTTATGTACAACACAGACCGGCTCAAAACATTCTTTAAGAATTCATTAAAATAAGTGCAATTTATCCTACCTGTAAATATTTTTTACATAATGTACACCTTGTAATTAATGCTTTTTTTACTTATTGTGACCATATGGGGATGCCGTACTAACCAAAATGCTCACTGTACAAATAGTTCTTCCATTCCATAATAACACAAAATTACTTAAATAATACATTCAAGCTCAGACAAAGTCACTGGAAGTAAATATAAACCCTTTTTACTTGAAAAATCTATGTAGTCTATGTTTCTTATCCAGTTAGGAGAGTGATATAAGAAAAATAAAAGATAATCACTGTTCTGTTGGAAACACCAATCTTCTTTAAGTCAAGGACCCTCTGTAGAGCCTTAGGCAAACTTCTCCTTGTTATAACCAGGAAGTCAACTGTCCATCTAGCATATTTGGCCTCCAGTTAGCCCAGTCCAAAGTCACCTAATAGGATAAAGTGGTTCAGTTAGTCTGATTGACCTTACCTGGGGAGGCCATTGTCCATGCATTTCCTCTGTCTTTGGATATGATGTACTGGACTTCCCATGGAAAGAGAGACCAGCACTTTTGGAATTATCTGCCCCCCCTGAACTTTTTTAATATGGTTTTCCCCTTGCTACTTGCTCCTGCATCAAAGGAGGGAGAGAGAACTGGGACATCACCTTTATTTAAAAAAGTGTAAAGAGTAGATGTCACATAAATTAATATTATGATCTGTTTCAAAAACTCAGGTGCATTCATTTTGTGTATCAATTATTTAATAATCAGAATATTGAACTGTTGTTATGTAGATGTCATGTTCAGTCTAAAAGATGTCTAAAAGTATTCAGTCATCTAGAAGCAAAAAAGAGTTTCTGAACATCATACTGGTGAAAACACCAATGGAGATTTTTTTTTTTGTTTTGGAGAACAGTGTGGCAATGAGAGGCTACCACTGATATTTCACGCCAGTGTGTCTCTTAAGAGAATGCAGAGCTCGATGCTATCTGGTATATGGTTAGCAGAATTTTTACCAAGAGTAGTTCCAATGAAAATAGCCTGAAGTCAAGAAATAGTCTGACTGAGCATCATGTAGCTGGAAGATCAAGATACAGGACTTGTGATTGGAATGGCAGTCCTTATTGTTAATGTTGGTGTACCTTTAAGCATTAATTTCATATAAATATATATTCAAGGTACGTTGAAAAGTAGGAGGTGGAAGGGTAGAGCTTCCTAAAACAAAGTCTCTGTACTTGTTTAGATAGGTATGCAGATAGAAGTAGATGCTGTTTAATTTAGTTTAGATGTGATGTTCTCTCTTTCATTATCTTTCATTAACACATGAATATTTGAGATGAACTGTAAACATATTTGAAAAGGAAATATATTTTTTGGTTCAAAATTAATTTTTCTAAGTAATATGATATAATGGAGAAAGAACTACACACCATTCTGATTAAAATAACAGTTCTTTAAGTTGATGAAAATACATAAACACAATAACAATGATAAAAGTAAGATCTGGCATGTTCATATATATTTATGGGCAAGGCTCATAGTGAAGAATGATATTCCTCTTTGCATGGAACATGTGTTTTCAAACTTGTCCTTCCAGTCAGACTGGCGCTTTAAGGACTATTTGTTATTTAACCTTTACTTTTGTTATTAAAAATATAAATGATAAATTATTTTATGTAATGTAAAAATGGCTTCAGGGTGTAGTTAAACTGCCAAATCTTGCAAAAGAGTAAATACAGGGACTTTAGTCATGAACTGAGATGGACAAAAGCTCATTATCAGAAAGTTGATCGAGAGAGAGAAATTTGTAGGAGGTGAAAAAGCATGATTGCTTTAAAGATATTAAGATGTGAGAAACTGGAACATCACCTCACTTGGTTGATGAAGAGTAAGAACACTGTTTAGAAAGCTGTACTGTTATTAACAGGTTTTGTTTTAGCTTGTTTACTTGAACTTTTCTTGTCTCCCATTGCTCATCCCTCCTTTACTTCTTCATACTGCATATCATGGGACTGTCTATAAATCTGGACTGGAGAAATGCCTAATGGGCACTACCTTGTTGTGACAAGGGTCACAAAGCACTTAATAAACAACATGCATTAACTTACACTGTTATGCTGATGGACACCCAGCTCTACCTTGCTAGTAAACCCACCTATTCTTTTCCACCATCTTCGCTTATTAACTACATTGCTGAAATTAAATCCTGGTTTTCTTCAAATTTTCTTAAATTAAATAGTGACAACACTGAGGTTCTCCTCATTGGTTTAAAATCATCATTATCCAAAGCCAATAATCTTTCACTTGCTATTTATAATTCCTTTGTTTCCCTGTCACCTCAGGTCAAGAGTCTGGGTGTCATCCTTGACAGTACTCTATCTTTCTAATCTCATATTAATAACATCACCCGGTCTGCTTACTTCGACCTACATAATATTAATCTCCTTCACTCCCCATACCCCTGCCATTCTTGTTCACAGTCTTGTTACTTCTCCTCTGGACTATTGCAATTCACTCCTCTTAGGTCTCTCTAAATAAATCTCTCCATAAGCTTCAGCTAGTCCAGAATTCTGCAGCTCGCATCATTACTAAAACCTCATCTATTCACTATATCACTCCGGTCTTGCAGCAGCTACATTGGCTCCTGATTAAGTTTCGAATTGATTTTAAAATTCTGCTATTAACATTTAAGGCCATTCTGTTTAAAATGGCTTTTTCTCTATTATTACAGTGGATTTGTTTGGTTTAATTTTTTATATTTTCTGTATTTTCTGATGTTTTTAAGTTGTGTATAATGTGTTTATTTATTTATTTAGTATTTGTTTGGTGTCCTTGAGTTCTTAGAAAGGTGCCTTGTATAAATAAAATGTATTATTATTATCCATTACCAAACCCACATAATATGGGTCAGGTTCAGGGAGCAACATCAGGTACAAGGCAGAAATCAACCTTTGTCATGTCTGCCTGCTTTAGCTCCCACTTGATGGAACCAAAATTAAACATGTCTTCATGGAATCATTTAGTGCACTATGGGACCAAAAACTAGCATTTCTTCACCACGAAACGTTAATGGGAGAAGTTCTACTAAGGTAACCCTATGGTATTAATTAAAACGTGTATATATGAAAACCTTGTTGAATTAAAGACTAAAGTTTAAATTTAGCAAGCACATATTTAATTGTTACTTTTTCAATATTTTGATTACATATATGTGAGGCACAATGAAACATAACATATTTGAATTAACTGCATTCATCATGACTTATTATAAATTGCTAGAATAATCCTGAATTCAAAGGAAAATAACAGAACACTCACACTTATTTTTAAGTGTTAGCTCTTCACCTTCGCCCTCATCACTATGCCTTCTAGTGTTAAATTATCAAAGCAAAGGTGACCCAGGCAAGTGTGCCAACCCTTATTCTCCAGCTCTGCAGGAGTTCAAAATTAATACAAGCGTGAGTGTGAACATCACAAGTAATTCTAAAACAGAAGAACTAAGGTGAAACAATTTTACCCTTTGTGAACAAAATCAAACAGTATACTGAAATTGCCTCTGAGCTTTCACATTCAAGTTAAACGCCTGGTACTCGGAATTTTCCTGTGCCCTAAAATAATCAGTGCCATTTGTTTAACACTTGGAGGAATTGGTCCTTCTTTTTCAGTCACTCTTCAATGATAATATCTGCTTCTAATTATTTTAAATGAAAATCCTCCGAGATAGCTGGAAATGCACAAGCTCAATGGATTTTAATGGTATATCTGCCATTTAATTATTACTTAAATAAATGGTCTTTTTTTTGCCTTTACATAAGAACATAAGAAATTTGTAAAACAAGAGGAAACCACCATCATGTTTGTTTACTTAGCTAATAGCTAAGCTGTCCCAATAACTCAACCAGATACTTCTTAAATCTTTAAACTCATCCCCATAGTTTTGGACCTGCCTGTGGGACCGAACAATAATACAAATCAAAAATGTATTTTAATTATTTCAGAACTGTTATAATAAAAATAGAACATTTTACAATTGAAATGCCACATTGCATACTTAATACCATGCTAAAATGTTTTTCTTCATTCCCTCAAAAATGGCCAAATTGCTATATCATAGCAACCACTGCCCCAATTTGGCATTCTTGACCATCCAGATTTAATTGTACACACTTTGGTCGAAAGAATGTGATCTACTAAATGAGAGGGGGTGTTTCAACATTTTGAAATGACACTACATTCCACTTTCTACATTTTCCATTTTTTATATTTCAGAATTTTTTTTTTGTTTAGATGTGCTTGAATCTTGCAATTAAAACTGTAAATTAGATACACACTATTATTTCTTTATCAACTATATGTTTTTTTGTACTACTTCAAAACAGTAAAACTAGGCATATTACTTGTAGATATTTCATATTTCTTTCTGGGAGTTCCCAACACATTCACTGACCATTTCATAGTGTTTCGAAGCTTATTATAACAGCTACAGAAAAAAGAATAACATTCAAAATGCATTTTTTGGTAAAAAAAAAAATTACTTAATTTTGAAACTTATTCCGCTGTAGCATATGGGTGCAACATTACGAATTCTCCATTTTTAGAATTATGAAAGAGAAATGTCTGACCTTTATTTTGATGGGTAGAACATGAATATTAAGTGAGGGATGATTAAGTTATATCCAGTTAAACCCAAGCAGAAGCAAACTGAAAACATGAGGCTTCAACTACATGATTCGGTAGTCAGTTTATTCATGAAGAACAGAAACCTTACAAAGAAAATAAAACTTAGATATACTTGAATACCATAAGTTAGTTTCATAATAGAAATTATTGAACCTTTCCAAAAAAAACAGCTTGTGACCACAATGGGGTGCCACTGAGCCCCAAACCTCAGACACAATGCTACCCAACACAATTTGGGCTTCAAATAAAACATTTTTAAAATTTTTCACCAACTCTTTTACACACAAACACCAAAACAAATACATTTCTTCTTCCTTCTCCCTCCAGGCTGGATGGCTTCCTCTTATGTTGGACCCGGGAGTACTTCTGGTGCCACAGTACCCAATGATGGAAGCACTTCCGGGTAATGCAGAAGCCCTCTGGAAGCACCCAAGGACTCCAAAAGAGCTGTCCTTCAGGACTAGGATTCCCATGAATCCCTGCAGGTATCCATACTGGGTCACACCTGAGGAGCACCATCATCTATTGCACTAGAGGAGGAACTGCTCTTGACAAACAACCCACGATTCCCTCTATTAATCTTTCATCCTGGCCTCCTTCCATGTTGTCCAACTGTTACGGTTCCCCGGCCGGGCAAGAATCCACCTTTCATCCCAGTTGGTGTGCCAGCCCATCCATGATGGCACTTACCAGGTTTAATTAGGAGGTATATTTAAATTATTAAACTAGTTCCTAATGCAAAGTAGAAAAAAAGGTTGTGTGTAATGAGGACAAACAGAAAAGATGGACACACTTTCCTATACAGTATTTACAATTTTGAATTATGTATGGTGTCCAGAACAGAAAAAAAAATATTCAAAACATTATAGCCAACAAAGTACTGAATAAAACAGTATCATTTCTGGAGTAAAAATATATGCTTCTTTTATATGTCTTGCTCATTTTTCTGGCCTCCTAGTGTATACATGGGTGTTTACAAAGCATCTCTGGTGGGTGGCATGGAGATGCAGTGGTGGTGATGCTGCCTCACAGTAAGGACACCAGGATCACATCCTGGGTGCTCCCTGCGTGGAGTTTGCATATTCATCCTGTGTTTGATTGCCATTGCTGAGACAAATACATGAATCTCTTGTACAAGATGTAAGTCCCCAGAAGTCCTGATGTTACACTCCTGAAGACCTTCATATAGTCATTTGTGAAATATTTGCAGTTGTATGCTGAAAAAAAGCATAACTGGAAGTACTGAGGAGAAGATGTATTAAAGAGGTTTAATTGCAAAATACTGTATAATAATGCTCAATTCAAATTTTTGGAAATACTGGTGTAGAGCGATTTTTAATTCAGAGCTCCATGCCATACTGAAAACAGTCATCACTCAGTCATCATCCAACCCGTTATATCCTAACACAGGGTCACGGGGGTCTGCTGGAGCCAATCCCAGCCAACACAGGGCGCAAGGCAGGAACAAATCCCGGGCAGGGCGCCAGCCCACCGCAGTACTGAAATCATGTTTTAGAAAAAAATCTGACGTACCTTACTGTCCAAGATGTATGCTTTTGTTTCAGAATTTGATAAACACAGCTTTCTTTTTAGTACAAACTTCCAGCATCATGGTGGCAGATTTCATTGATGGCAGCATTCATTTTTTCTTTTATTGAGCTATTTATTTATCGTTAATCACTGTTAATCAGAAGCACATGCACAAGCCCTGCAAGATGTCAGCTTTTATGAGGCGAGAACTTAATTCATTCTTAGTAGTATGTAAATTCTGCAGTTGAAGGCACATACTGTATTCTATTCAGTTACCAAATTGCTTGCATTTCTAAATGCACAAACACTGTATACTGAGCTTTTGTTTCATTTACTATATAAGCATACATTTAATAGTGAACTTTTATTGAATTAACTGCCTCAGATGTACTAAAAATTATATACATTTCCAGACATTGGCAATAAGAAACAGCAGTAAAATTGATAAAGTTCTGAATTTATGTGTACTGTGCTGTAAATTTCTTCACAGTCTCATTTTAGTATGGAGTGCATGTACTCTTAAGAATGATTTCTACCCTAAACAGTGACCCATAAGCTTTTTCCTGATCCTTTGGCAAACGTGGTTCTTGCCATCTTCATAACGTCCTTTTCTGGATGCTTCTGAAATATTTTTACTTTTGCTTGTGCTTCTTACTTGTCTTTTGCTTTCTGGTTAGCCTGTATTTTTACTTTATGTATATCTTTCATATTCATTTTTACTATTAAATGTCCTTTATTTTAAATCATTTAATTTTAATGTACCTAAATGTATTAAGATATTTTAAATTTATTACAAGATTCCATTGCCCATTCTGATTAGTAGCATTTTTTGTGAAAAAACTTGTAATGGATATTTTGAGTTTTAATAAAATATTTTTTAAAAGTACATTTTTAGGTCATTTTTTAAAATTGAATGTTTTAAAGTAGATTTAATAAACCTGAAAAACAATATTGTTAGCATGCACAACTGAATTTGGTCACAATAAAATGGGAAATTTTTTCTAATATTGGCTAAAGTGCTGTGAAATGAACACATGAACACAGGAAGAAAGGTTGGGGCACCAGCTGGTGATGCCTGTTGATTGCTTGCAATGAAACAATAAATACTGTACATGCAATTAGCGAAGAGTAGAGATGTCTTCTTGGATGTTAGTACATGTACTGAATGAAGCCATGTTTTTAGGATTCATATCACTTCAGAAACTGGAAGAGGTGGGTCTAATGGGAGGAAACAGAAATGCTATCATAGGTCCTCAACATTCTGGGCTTCTGGTCAACAGAGGAAGGAGAACAAGATGCGAACAACAGCACCTGCTCTTGACTCTGAGTGTAAATGCAATACATGCAGCCTTGGCCTTAATTTCTCCACATATGACTTAATAATAATAACGATAATCAATTGCATTTATGAGGTGCTTTTCTAACTGCTCTAAGCATTTTACACAGACAGTGATGATCCACCACCAATGTGTGGTATCCACCTGGATGATACAACAGCAGCTATCCTTGGCACCAGTCCACTCACCACACATTAGCTAATAGGTGGTGAAGGGGTCAGAGAAATAGTTAGCTAATAAGGGGCAGGACATCAGTAAATACCCTACTCTTTTTTAGAAAGATGCCCAGGGCTCTTTTATGACCACAGATCCTCACAACCTTGGTTTTACATCTTATCTGAGAAATAGTGCCAATTTGTATAGCCCAGTGTCCCCAACACTGCACTGGGGTATTGGGAACCACATTCAGACCACACCCCTTGCAGGCCTCACCAACACCTTTTCCAGCAACCAACCATGCTAGACTGGTTGGTCTCCCATCCAAGTACTGGCCAGGTCCAAACATGCTTAGCTTCAGGTAGATTACCTGTTCTGAAGTGTAGAAGTTATGGTTGCTGGCTACATGACAAGGATTGAAATTGGGAATCACTACGTATGGGGGTTTATATTGAGACAACACATACTGTATTAACATAACATAGAATCTCAGCAATGATGCAGTGGTTAGTGTTGTTCTCTCAAATATTCAGTACCCTCGGTTTGAATCCAATGTGTAGAAGAATACTTAATTCTCCTTCTGTTTTTTGGGGTTTCCTTCCAGATGTTCAGGATTTCCTTCCACGTTCAAAAAAATTGTATGTTAGGTTAGTTGGAACTACCAAATTAGTGCGGATGAGCAGATGTCAACAAACACAAGCGAGAAACCAAATCAGGATGAAACATTAGTCAGTCACAGAGCTCACTTAAACTCCCACACTCAAACATGTTTTGAGATATAGGAAGAAAATCAGAGTATAAGGAGGAAAAAACTCACTTAAACACAAAAAAATGCACACATTCCATATATACAGCAGCCAGACATGGGATTTAAACCTAGAAAAATAGATTCATGAAGAAGTACTGATAACCACTGTAATGGAAGGCAGCTGTGGACTGATGTTCCAATCTGGATGTATTTTTTTGGGGTTCCCAAATGGGACTATAAAATTGATGGACCAGAGGAAACAGCCTTCCAAGACTGCACGCTCCCCTGTCACATTAGGTGGCAGGGTTCTTGAACTGGTGTACCATTTGCACACACCCAGAAGGCATACTTGAAACTGTAGTTTCATTGGGCAGCCCTGCTGGGTGTCATGGGTGCCATCAAGAAAGGGCTGTCCCTGTTTTGAGGGCTTCCACCTGACTCAGAAGGGCTTCCTTCATGTAATGTCATGGCACTAGAAGTACTCCCAGGTCTTACATAAAATTGTTGGAAGGAGGAGGACAACACATGTCTGTAAGGAGTGGAGAAAGAGAACTCAGAGAGAAGGAAAGGGAATAGTGTTCGGCCGAAAACCTGTAAAGGTACTGTTACAAATAAAAGGTAATTTGAACCTGTAACTGATGATTGTGCAGTTGTGTTGAGGGTTTGGGGTCCTGAGACATTCCCTCGTGGCCATGCCAACTTCTATTTTTTTTTCTTCATTTTCATGTTGTACTTACTGAGATGTATAATTCTGAATTTGATTGATGCCTTTATATGTATTCAGTAGAACGTTTTCAGGAACCTCTAGCAGACTAGGGGAGGATCAACTACATAATCAATAAAATCCAAAAGCTTTATTTGAGGCTGTACAAAGTGTAAATCTTCATTACAATTACTTTACACTACATGCACCCATAGTTGCATGCTGGAGGTGCTTTGAAATGCATAGAGCTTCTTGGTTGGCTAATTACTAAATCTTTCCTCCATCATTTTTTTTTTCCTGGTTAGGGTTATGAGGAACTGGGACCTGTACAGGCTAAAATTGGTGCCAGGACCTCAGTCCATTGCATAGCACACTTATCCATACACTAAAGATCAGATTAGAGTCAACAATTAGCCTAGTTGCAACTATTTTGACTGTGAGAATAAAAGAATAATTCATTAGAAGTAACTTTTACAAACAGAGGTGAACATACAAACTCCAGACGTGCAATTAACCAGGCAGCAGCTACAATATATTAAACAGAGATGCACTCTTTTTCTCTGTTTTTCTCTTACATTTTCCTTAAATCCTTCCAACTGCTTTTTTCAAAGCTCATTCTGTCCCATTTGGAAACAGAGCACATTCATAAGGAGGTGGCGGTTTCTTTAATCTACACAACCACAAATAGCAAGAAGAAAATCAGTAAAATGTATGCATAATTTTAATAGCTGAATTGAACTGGTTCACATAGTAATTGGCCAGCTGCTCATATTCCTAGGGAATGCATTTTTAAACCCATTATTTTCCAAGTAGACTGTCTTGAAGAGTTTTTCCAAATTTTTCTTTCTTTTTTTTTAACTACCTATTTTCTTTGGCAAAATTGACTGTTTAGAGTTCATAGAACCCATAGTGCTTATTACCTCTTTCTGCCCATGCATTGGCAGTTTCAATTTTTATGCTCATTTGCTTCATTTTTCTTTAGTATTTATTGTATGATATAATATGCTTTTGGCTGATGGACACTTTGAAAGGCACACAATAAAACCCAAAATGATTGATTGATTTTGAAATGTCCTTGAAGAATCATCTGCAACCTATTAAAGTTCAATTACAACATTTTTGACAGTCTTATAATTAGGTTAGTAAGAATGGACTGGCTCCTCCATATTGTAACTATAGTTGATTTCTTGAATGGATTGAAACTGTTTATTTTAGATTCTTGACTGTTTTAATCTGTTATGTTTCTTATTTGTGGGCAAAACTAGCCATATCAGAATACAGACAAATTACTTATTTTATAATTAAATTAGACTTACAGAACTCATCCTAATGTATTTAACATTCAAATTGAGTACAATTATTAGGAAATTGGGTGGCACTGCTAACCTCAGAGTTTCAGAGTCCTGAGTACCATGTGTGTGGGGTTTGCATATTCTCCACATATCTGCAAGATTTTCTTCTCCATCCCAAAGAGATATCTTCTCCAAGCGCAGGACAACACAGAAGCCCTAAGTACACAAAACTAGAAACTTTAAACTGGCCTTGATTGGGTGAGTGTGGGTTTGTAAGTGACTGTACCACGTGAAGTGTTCTGCATTCCCTTAACCTCGTGTTACCAGAATTGGAATGTGAACGGTTAGTAGCAAATCGTGCAGAAAAAATGCATGTATGGCTCCTCATGTAATACCAAGTTGAACAGATGGGCCTTCAGTTTGGCTTGAGGCAAGATGGAGGAACCGAAAAGGCTGGTGAGATTTGTGGTCCATCATACTGTGTGATGTTTATTCTACCTGTGTACCTTTTATGTATCCTTACAAAAATCTTATTATGCTGTACATAAAAGGCTTCGGGATGGTGATCACCATGGAAGGCATTGTAAAGCCATTATCTATAGTAGTTATTTTTTATCCTGCCATCACTTCCAACATAATTCTGAGGAAGGAAAAGAATTTTGAAGAAAATCAGATTGCATTTTATGAGCTATGGTTTATCCAGTCATAGATCATCATTTCAAAAATGACAAGTAATCATTATTGCTGTTGAACAATACACAATTTCTAAAATCATTATGTAAAGACAGTCTTGATTTTAGTAATAGTAAATTTAGGTCCGTTGATCTGGAATGCAATTTCAAAGAATCAGTACACTTAATAGGAAATTGCTTGAATGTATGAGTAATGTTGACAAATTTTCACCCAAGACATACTGCATTAGCTTTGTTTTCTTCCGTTTATTTCCTAGAAACATTTTGGTTTTTGGGTCTGCTACCAGACAGGCCATTGTATTCCAGTTACTAGATACTTACTGTTGTTATCAAATGCATGTTTTATTTACACAAGTGAAACATTACATTTAGATTGTGTTTGCCCTCTTGATAATAACACAAGGAAGCTGAAATATTACAGTATACCCAGCACAGAATAAACAAAATAAAGTAACATGTGATATGTTGCCACATTATAGTCTCATTTGTAGTAGAAGTAGTATTGTTATGTGTACAGAGTACAGTGAATCCTTTCTAACATGTCCGATTAACATGCAACACATCACCACTCTCCTGTGAAATGATCGACAAGAATATATTAAAATGCATATACATACAGCACATCACATAACACATACACACTGCACAGAGTCTCAATTTATGACAGCTACTCATGGGAGAAACAACATCCATCCACCACATCGTCACGGCGGTCTGCCAGAGCCAATCCCAGCCAACACAGGGTGCAAGGCAGACAGCGCCAGCCCACCGCAGGACACACACACACACACACTAGGGACAAATTAGGATCACCAATTCACCTAACCTGCATGTCTTTGGACTGTGGGAGGAAACCGGAGCACCCGGAGGAAACCCACACAGACACAGGGAAAACATGCAAACTCCACGCAGGGAGGACCCGGGAAGCAAACCCGGGTCACCTAACTGCAAGGCAGCAGCACTACCCATTGCACCACCGTGCCATCTAGGAGTAACAACAGTTTTTATAAATTCATGTTCAGAGCTTTGATGTGGCCATAGTATTTGCTGTACCACAGGCTTGAGAAGAGATGGCATTGGAGTATGTGGAGTTTTACACCATGGCTCAGATATACTGCTACTCTACTCAAGGTCTTTCACAACCTTTTAACATCCATCCATCCATCCATTATCCAACCTGCTATATCCTAACTACAGGGTCATGGGGGTCTGCTGGAGCCAATCCCAGCCAATGCAAGGCAGGAAACAAACCCCAGGCAGGGTGCCAGCCCACTGCATGGCACACACACACACGCCCACACACCAAGCACAAACTAGGGACAATTTAGGATCGCCAATTCACCAAATCTGCATGTCTTTGGACTGTGAAAGGAAACTGAAAGGAATCCCACGCAGACACAGAGAGAACATGCAAACTCCATACAGAGAGGACCAGGAAGCGAACCCAGGCCTCCTAACTGCGAGGCAGCAGCGCTACCACTGTGCCACCCATCATTATTTTAAACTGAATATTCCTGCTCCTTCAATTTCACATCACTGCTCATACCCCAAAGTCCAAGGTTCATTGCAGTAGCTCTTTCACTACACTTTCTTCAATGCTGGTATGTCTTTTTGTAATATGGAGACTAGAACCTCATATAAAAATTTAGACAAGGCCAAACAAGCCAATTGCATAGCCCAAAAATTCTCTGTCCTGCAGTATGTAATTCAACATTTGTACTCAGAGTAATGGACATGCAGGAGTAAGGTGAAGAAATGCTAATTAAGGATTTTTTTTTCTCAGAGATTTTTCCACAAGGCTTTGTGAACTGGGAGCATAACTGAACATTTGTGTTTACTGTTACGTTTATTATGGCACCAGACAATGGCAAAAACTTTTCACTATCTTTTGTTCAAATGATAATACTAATGCTACTACTGCTATTAGCGTAGATCTTCATAAGTGATGATAGCTCAGAACCTAGTACTTTTTTTAGTAAATGACTTTTATGTACAGTAGTTTCTTCAGAAGGCATTCTTTTAATATAGTAATAAACTTTTAAGAGTATGGTCTGACTCATTCTACCTTTGTTGTTTCAGTGGACCTTGATGTTGTGAAGTCTAACCCAGATCATGGGATATCTACAGTAGATCCTTTTAAACGTAAAGTAGCTAACAATTCCAACTAATTTTCTTTTGATGTTAACCAGGTCTACCTCTGCATCTTCTGCATGTCGCAATCAGTTCTTTTGTCTTGGCTAAGTTCAGATATGGTTGTCACCAACACACTGACATTGCTTTGCATGGCCTGCCACCTCAGGTAGTCTTGTTAATGTTGTTGATCAGATCAGCCTGTTTACTGAGATGTCTTTAATGAAATTATTGCTACAGTAAGTGGTTGAAATCAGCTTTAGTGGATCTGAATATTTGATTTTTTGGGCACTTTCTTTATTAATTGTGTCCTGTCAGCTATGAAATCCAGTATGCATTTACACAAGAAATTACACAGGCCCTGATGCCTACATTTCAGCACAAACTCAGCGCTGAGAATTGTATTTAAACATATCAATAGTTAATAAAGAATATCCCAACACAGCTGTCTGTCATGTCAAGGTGTTCAAAGGCAATGTGTAGGGTCAGAGAGATAGTATTATCCACTGACCTGTTAAATTCAAATAACAAACTGGAATTGGTCTAGGGATTTTACAACAGTGCCATCCATATGAGCCAAAATTATTATTTTCAAGCACTTCATAGCTACAGAAATAAGTGCCTCTGGGTAGTCAATGAGGCATATTTAGCTTTTGGTTGAATTTAAAGCACACCTCTAAGGCCATGAGACCTGATGGAAAAAAAGTTATGTAAAACCATTTAGTATGAGGCATCTGGGGAGAACTACGTACAGCATGAGTTTAACATGTGTGTATTTCCCTTGGGGATATGAGAGAAGTTCAAGGAAGAGCAGCTGGTAGTGTTAGTGGGTGGGTGGGAGTATCTTACCAGGAGACTTTTTCAGTAGTCATACATCTGTCCATAACCTACGTTCATTTTATCCTATTTCAGTCTTACAAGGAGCTGGTAGGATAAAGCCCCTGAATTAGACAGCGGTCCAATACAGAGTATCCTCTCTCACATATATCCCCCCCTCTACACTAAGTCAATTTAGAGATGCCAGTCACCCTGGGATGCACATGTTTGTTAAGTAGAAAGAAACTTTACCACCAGGAGACACCCACACTGACCTAAGGACTAAATTTTGTAACCTTCTAGGGATCTGGACCCAGCACTTCGGACCTGTGAAGAAGAAGCCATTGCACTGCCATGTTCATGAAGTTCTTCATGGGCTGATTGGCTCTTGCTTTAGGGTGACTTTGGCAGTCAAAGTAGTCAAAGCTGCTGTTTTGTTTTCAGGTAACCTAATGCAGTCAAGTGGTATGTCTTTGTCCACCCTTTTCCCTTGCTGATGACGGTTTTTATCTAACCACCCTGCTAAATTCACTTTTACATTTTTTAAATTCTTGTTGAGGCCCTACCTCAAACTTTGTCACTAGAGCACCTGTCATGGACATTCCAGCAGTTAGTGCTGTCCTGAAGTCACTGAGATTTCTTCAATCTGTTTTGGTCAAACTAATGAACAACATGGTTTGCCCAGCATTTTTGTTCATTTTATTCATCGCAGTGGTCACATTTCACTCTTCGTCCCTTGTTGTGCTGGCTCCATTTACAGTTGTCAATGAACATAAAAGCATGTCTTTTGAATGTAAGGATCAGCCATTCAAAGAGAGAGAGAGAGGAGAGAACTTGCTGATATTAATTTTCTGGTTTATTTTTTTGATTATCAAGCCATATTGAACTGGAGCCTACTCAAGTACAGAACAAAATTAAACCCTCGGACACTAACTTTCACAGGGTAAGTTTACAGTTGCCAATGAATTTAACACTAAGTATCTGGACTCTTGAGGTATACACAAGTACACTCTGAGAAAACATGCAAATGTAATCATTATAAGAAAAATTATTAAAATAATAGTTACCCTCTTTTATGAGAGGATTCTTCCGGGAGAGTTTGGAGTCTTCCCATAGTCCAAAGTCTTGTGGTCCAGCATGAGTATATAAGGGTGGATGCATGGGTGTGGATTCCATTCAGAACTTGTTCATTCATCATCTTTCTTGCTGTTGAGCTAGTCTCTTGTTACCTTCTATGATGGACAGGAGGCCAACATGGTATAAAATAATGAATGGATGACTAGATCTATAGGAAAAAGATGGAGGAGAAAGTGCAGGACCAAGCTACACAGAGATGGTTGATCAAGTACATAGACCCTACATAGAAGTGGGAAAAGATGAAGAAGAAAAAGGAGGGTTGGATGAATGGAAAGTTAAAGAAGAAAAGGGATGGCTGGATGGATGGATGGATAGGTTGTTTTAAACAAATGATGATTCTGCTGGTGGGTCATCAGTATGAACAGCTTTCTTAAAAACAGTAGCCAAGCTGAATTGAAGATATTTAAACCATCTGTGGAATATGTAAGTGTTTAAACATTTTTGTTTGTAATGTGTTTGTCCTTTTATGAATAAGAAAGAATAAATCTTGAAACTGAAATGTAGCTCTAAACTTTCTGTGAAAGGAAAAACTTGCTCCTTTTTCATAAAGTCTACAATGTACCAGAAAGGAGCTTGTCATTTTTATGCTGTAACAGTAAACGATTAACCTCTAATAAACAAAAAATACAATAAATATACAATAATCCTCTAATCCCCATCTTTACTTTAATAAAATAATGGCTGAAAAGATCAATACAAATAATATTAAATGACTGCTTAAGAAAAATAAGCCAGTGTGACACTTACTATTGGCAATTACTGTAAATGGCAACATACAGGGATCAACTGTTAGTTAGTTACACAAAATCTCATAATTGCTTAACAAGATGTTTAAAGATGTTAATTTTTTAAGGGTAAATTTTCCACAGAAACCAGAGACAACTTGTATAATGCATCAGTTAGTACAGTGGATAGACTTTAGAGATCTGATTTAATTTTGGTGAAGTTATGCACATTGGTTTGATGAGCTCTCTTTGGCTGAATATCCCGTCTTTGTTAAAATTGTAAATGCATACCAATTGTGTATTAATATGAACACAGAATATGGAAACAACATAAGAAACTGAGTCTTGTTACACCACAACTGACTGTCAGTATGCCACCTTTTAGACTAAGACTCTAAACACGATTTGTTTAGAAGGATTTCTGTGAAGGATCTTCACCTTAGACCCAATTCTGCTGCTTATAAGTGGCATTGCCATCTTTGTGCTTGGGCTATGCATTCTGTTGTTAGAGACATGTAACTCACATTTGGCCATGCTCTTTGGCCCTTTAAATTTCTTACCTGAATTTTTGAAGTTCCGCGTGCTTAGCATTCACCAGTGGTACTATTCCACAGACACATCAATAGATTAGATTTGGCAACTTATTCTCAAAGAGAACTCACACTTTGGATTTAAAAGGCCACAGGCAACCATGGTTTAGAAAACTGTTTCTGGAAGATAGAAAACAGCAGCTATTTGACTTGTTGTAGATATTTTAATATAAGCAAAGGGCAAGTGGGAAAACAGCCTTTGCAAGTACTGAGATATTTCACCATGTATTTCAAGTTCATGTTCAGTTTTTTAGTGAACGCACAGGTTAGATGACAAGAAGGTGTTCTATTAGAGAGAGAGGGAGCTTGAGCTGATACACCGCATTGCCTCACCCACCACATGACAAACCACCTCAGGATCCCTGAGTGCAACCATTCAATGGGTGTCACCTCAGCATCACACTAGTTCAGCTGGAATAGAACAGTGTGAGGTTTTTTAAGGTGGCTGGAGTACCAATTCTACCACCAACACCCAGGTTTTCCCTACAGGGTGGAGGGCCTACTTGCAGGGCTGGATGAAGTGTAATGGAACTCCAAAAACTCACTGTGTGTCCCAGAGTCAGTCAGTTAATCTGCCTAATTGTACAATAGTATTTATATGTAAACAGCTAATTACATCCATGCCATTATAAATCCATGACATGTAATGGTGTTTCACTATAAAAAGATGCTATATAAAATAAAAGTTTTCTGTTTCTTGGTATTCTCTAAGTGCATCTGTAAACCTGAAAGTTTTACCATATGATACCATAATATTGTATATTGCAAATAGCTGTCTACAAGGCAATGATAAGATCAAATAGGATGTGAATGCCTAGACTTACAGCAACTTCCAGTTGAAATCATAGCTCCTTTCAGGTTGTGTTTTGTGTGAAACTCAGACTTGAACTCCTCTTCCGGATTTTGGTGCCTGCAGATATGACTTTTGAAGCTTAGCAAGAAAGGGCAGATTGGAGATGGCCTACATTTTTTTAATTTTTTAGGATCACTTCCTCTCTTTTTCAGAACAGGATTAATAACAATAGTTTGGAATTCATTTGGAAAGAAACTGGAATGAAGTGATGATTTGATAACTTCAGACAAAAGGGAGCTGGAAAGAAGACATGCGAGATTAGCACAAATCAGAATTCACAGAGTTAAATAGGAGCTCTTGACTTGGAAAAAAGTTGAGTAATAAACTCTACAACAATGGGGGAAATAAGTTTAAAAAAATGTTAGAAACTATGTCTGTAAAGTAGGAAGAGTTAAAAAATGCTCTCTGGAGATGGGAAACCTCTTTTCACACAGTAGGTTAAAGATTGATATTTTTCAGGTCAAAGTTAGTTCTTCACAATCATGGTATATATTAATCTTCCACATAAAATTGTGTTTTGAAGTGACACATCTATATCTATATATATATAAACATACAGTTGTGCTTGAAAGTTTGTGAACCCTTTAGAATTTTCTATATTTCTGCATAAATATAACCTAAAACATCATCAGATTTTCACTCAATTCCTAAAAGTAAAGAGAAACCAGTTAAACAAATAAGACAAAAATATTATACTTGGTCATTTATTTATTAAGGAAAATGATCGAATATTACATATTTGTGAGAGGCAAAAGTATGTGAACCTTTGCTTTCAGTATCTGGTGTGACCCCCCCCCCTTGCAGCAATAACTGCAACTAAACATTTCCGGTAACTTTTGAACATTCCTGCACACCGGCTTGGAGGAATTTTAGCCCATTCCTCTGTACAGAACAGCTTCAACTCTAGGATGTTGGTGGGTTTCCTCACATTAACTGCTCGCTTCGGGTCCTTCCACAACATTTCGATTCGATTAAGGTCAGGACTTTGACTTGGCCATTCCAAAACATTAACTTTATTCTTCTTTAACCATTCTTTGGTAGAACGACTTGCGTGCTTAGGGTCGTTGTCTTGCTGCATGACCCACCTTCTCTTGAGATTCAGTTCATGGACAGATGCCCTGACATTTTCCTTTAGAATTCTCTGATATAATTCAGAATTCATTGTTCCATCAATGAAGGCAAGCCATCCTGGCCCAGATGCAGCAAAACAGGCCCAAACCATGATACTACCACCACCATGTTTCACAGATAGGATAAGGTTCTTATGCTGGAATGCAGTGTTTTCCTTTCTCCAAACATAACGCTTTTCATTTAAACCAAAAAGATCTATTTTGGTCCCATCCATCCACAAAAATTCTTCCAATAGCCTTCTGGTTTGTCCACGTGATCTTTAGCAAACTGCAGACGAGCAGCAATGTTTTTTTTGGAGAGCAGTGGCTTTTTCCTTACAGCCCTGCCATGCACACCATTGGTGTTCAGTGTTCTCCTGATGGTGGACTCATGAACATGAACATTAGCCAATGTGAGAGAGGCCTTCAGTTTCTTAGAAGTTACCGAGGGGTCCTTTGTGACCTCGCCGACTATTATACGCCTAGCTCTTGGAGTGATCTTTGTTGGTCAACTACTCCTATGGAGGGTAACAATGGTCTTGAATTTCCTCCATTTGTACACAATCTGTCTGAATGTGGATTGGTGGAGTCCAAACTCTTTAGAGATGGTTTTGTAACCTTTTCCAACCTGATGAGCATCAACAACTCTTTTTCTGAGGTCTTCAGCAATCTCCTTTGTTCATGCCATGATACACTTCCACAAACATGTGTTGTGAAGAGCAGATTTTGATAGATCCCTGTTCTTTAAATAACACAGGGTGCACACTCACACCTGATATATATATATACTCAGCAAAAAAAGAAACGTCCCTTTTTCAGGACTGTGTATTT
>JANRMT010062849.1:12547204-12624934 GCA_026402145.1 Polypterus bichir lapradei
CTATCTATCTATCTATCTATCTATCTATCTATCTATCTATCTATCTAGTTGCCCGACAGGCTGTCTACCAATTAAAAATGACCTGTTCCCTCTATCAGTTTTGTAACTCAGAAGTAAAGTTGAAAAAACGGAAAGAGATATAAATATCGCTCATTAATTGAAAGGACAAATGTCCTGTTTTATCACTGGACATTACATTGTAATATTTATTTTATTCTTCTTCTAATTTTCCTCAAATACGGCCTGTTTTAAGGAAGTGTGATAGGAAATGTACAGTAGTATATGTTTCCTGATCCCACTCGTTCATGTATGTCCACATCGGAAGCTAGACAAACAGAAGGTGTGCACCTCATTTTCTTTCTTGTTTCTTTTCACCGTTTGTATGAATGGTCAAAAGGCGAGTTCTTTGCAATTAGAGGCTAATTTCCCAATATGGCTCAATTAAGGTGAGATTTTTCTCTGGTGACTTATAGCCTGACTACACCTCATTGACAAAGTTGATGAAAAAAAAATAACAAAGCGATCTATGTAATGTTAACACCGTTCTTGCATTTAGTTAAGTATCTAGATAGCGATTTATTCTCCAAAATACCTCTCACTGGCACGCAAAGACTCATAACAGCTACTGACTGTGTGCTTATACTGTAGTTTGATTTTTTATTTTAATTATTTCTTCCTTCTGCACACTCAGAAGTCTTTGAATATTCTCCAGCTTGAAATATGTTTTATATGCCTTTCTGACCGCAAAATGCGTCCATTGACACATATGACATAATGCGTTATTTGGCAATATTACAGACTTTGATTTTGTATCGTTCCTTTTTTTCGTTAAATAGAGGTCGCTCTTTTTAAAGAGGTGACCTCTGCATGCATGCGGGATCTCTGATCCCATTCAAGCCCTTTTCCATGGCAACATTAGGCATCCTTGCAAAAATTCATCTCGCCTAGACAATGCCATATTCTTTCCGAAATAAATAAAATAAAATAAAATGACACCAGAATCTTGCCACTTTATAATAACTTTAATGATTTCCATGGACATTACAAAAGATATATATATATATATATATATATATATATATATATATATATATGTGTGTGTGTGTGTGTGTGTGTGTGTGTGTGTTTTCTTTATTCACTGATTGACACCTTTTTCCATATAATTATAGCTATAAAACTATAAATGATGATGATGGAAACGATTTTTGGGTTTCAATAAGTTAACCATCTCGTCAATTAATTTTACCATTTCCTTTTATAATAACAACTGTTGGCAGGATGTTAAATTATTTTGATTTAATGATTACAATATAACTGGTTTAAAATGCACAAGAGGAAAAATAAAATACCTTTCATTTTGATAAACAAGTTTTTTTTTAAAATACATTTGGGTCAACATTTGACTGCCAATTTCACTTTTGGGAATCTTTAGATATTACGGAATGAAGGTTTAATTCTGAGACAGGTCATTAATTTTAAAAATGTAAGCATTTTGGAAAATGTTTTCAAATTAGACAAAGTACATGTCTATCTATCCATCTGTCTAGCTATTGACTCTCATTTTATATAGTGCCTTTCATATCTAGCTATTTAATTTTGATTATACACCCACTTTATCAATGGTTAAACTTCTACAGAACCCAAAAATATAATGCATAAATTACATGTTTAACTGTTCAAGTCAATTCACATTTCAACATTACTGCCTATCAGGAAAGCATTTTGTTTCTTTTAAAGTACTGAATTTGAGCGTCATTTCTTCATGCGGAAAAATCTTCAGAAGAAAGTTGAATTAGTAAATTTAACTCCAAAACCAGGATAAAGAGAACACTTATCATGTCTTACACTTCATCATCATTATCATCATCATCATTATCACCATCATCATCGTTCTCAAGCCAGTTAATGCCCCAAACAGCAAACCGTTAAAAATGTTTTCTTTAAACTTATACATTGATCCGTTGTTAACAGTCTATAATGGACTTACAGGTTCTGTTTGTAAATTGAACGTTGAACCTTATGTTTATTCACAAAGATCATGCTTTTATTAGCTGTTTACTTTGTTTTTTCGCATCTTCGTTTGTGATTCTTATTAACTGACTGCTTTACTTATTTTTAAAAAACTATTGATAATGTGAATGACAGTTACTCTGTTAGATAAATCTCAAACTGACATATAAAAAGTGGGCGATTAAAAAAGTATCTATCTATCTATCTATCTATCTATCTATCTATCTATCTATCTATCTATCTATCTATCTATCTATCTATCTGTCTTTTTTAAGCGTTGGCAAATTAATTTATGAGACTGGCTGAAATAACGCTACTTTTCACATCTTTTTCAGATGTATTCGCAAAACAAAAACCTTAAAGTCAAATGTAAGTAATCCATAAAATGATGTACTGATTAAAACTAATAACGGCTGGATAATCAAATTAACGTTCTTAATAATACGAAGTTCTTAAACAAAATGTAAGGGAGTATCAAACACCTGTTAAACTAGGCCTGCAGACTTCGAATGAATTAATAATAATAATAATAATAATAATAATAATAATAATAATAATAATAATAATAACAACAACAACATCCGGACCACAATCGTAATTGCATTTTCATGCCCTTAACGTCTCTTCCACAGGAGGTTCTTTTCGACTTTACAACTAAGAGCACGAAGATCACTGCCTCATATTTAACAGGCGTCTTTTAATTTACTCGTCCACTTTAAACTTCGTGAGACCAATACACGCACAGGCACAGCGGGAAGAATGAAAACCGTTGTATCTTTCAGAAGTGATGAGGCGAACTTCAGAAACAAAACCACGCCTATTTGCCAGAAGCTGGAAAGCTTCAGTGACCTCATGTCGTGTCAATCAAAATACACCCCTATAGCCTATTAAGCATAAGTACACATGCCAGGTGTTAATATAAAGAGCCAAGACAACTTACCTTATGTTTTGATGTAATCTGGTCTCATTTATATATATATATACTTACGGACATACATAATAGTTACAATAATTAAGAATAACAGCAGTATGTAAAAGAAATAAGACGTTTAGGTGAACGGATGCGAGCGATTGTGGAGGTTTAGGAGACTGGAGAAGGAGAGATGTAAGATTTGTTTAAAGCTTCGAATTTCCATTGAAGAACGTGATTGTATTTGTAAAGATCCTTTTCAATCTTCCCTCTCCCCCTGCTTTATCCCCACCCTCTGCCTCTCTGCAGCTGCTTTGCAATTCATAGAATTGGTAATTTGCTGTTGGGGACAAAACGTGAAGTGAAAAATAATCAGATAAAATGCAGGAAGAAACACAATCTTGAGGGTATTAAAAATCACTATAATATCGACTAAGTTCTGCTTCGTATTTTATACCTGTTTGCAAATGATTATTGCTGTTCTGACTTTTTTATTCATTCAGAGCTGCATGACATTTTCTTTACAAACAGCCACAATCTGCCGCACTGTTATTTCCAACGGATTTTTAATTTTTGAAATGAAATGCTTGCATGATTTTGCTCTTTAGCAGATTTGAGTGTGCAGATAAATGCAGCAAGCATTTCTGTGTGAGAAAAATCACGGAAACATTTTGCGACACTCACCATTATTTGGAGTTAACACTGTCAGTATAGACATCACTTCATTCTGAAAGTTGTTCAAAGCTGTATGTTCATGCAGACAAAAATCAAAGGAAAAAATATATAAAAGGGCAGTTGAAATACAACTTGCAAATAATTCAATAACCGTGATTATACTTGCCTTTTTATGAAAATATATAATTTGGTTGCATTTTTTAAAAAATATATAATATTTAAAAATTACAATGATAATAATAATAATCTGTACGCAGAGCTTAACTAAATACTCTGCGTCCGGCGCTGATAATTTTATTCCTCTAGATTATATATATATAATTATATATTATATTATAATATATATAATTTCTATTTTCGCGCTTTCCCCTAAAAGTTTTTCACTCTCAGCACAATTCAAAGAAATATTTATTAATGATGTTAAATTACAGAAACAATGAGTTACTCTAGCAAGCACCACGGAAATTCTTAATTTTGAATATTTGCGCAGCGCAAGACCTTAAAAAGGGGAAAACTATAGAAAAAACTCGGCTGTGTGAAAGTGAAGCACCGCTCCAATTCGATTCCTTTTCACGCGCATCACAAACCTGACATAAAAAGGTACCGTAATCAATCACAGGTAACGGCTCATCAATGCATGTATACACCCATAAATTTGAATTGTTAAACATCTACACCACTACTCTCCACCTGAAGGTTGGCGTTTAAAACGTTTAACTTTCACTAGCAGATTGCACTCTTATTTGGATTCCACCCCGAGCCCCTTAAAGTCAGCTATCTCCTTACTCCCCCACGTGGTTCTTAGCAAAACAACAAGAAAGCAAAGTAGCGAAATGTAGTCTTTTTTTTTTCGTTTGTTGTCATTTGACTTTTCCAAGGTAGGCTGGCATGAGAAATGGAAAACAAATTCGACCGTCCAATCATCCGCTGGCCACACTTGCGGCGACAGCCAATCGGAAGCGCTACCGGGCTCATTTCTTCCGAAAGAACCAATGCGTCGTACCGGGGCGTGCTCTGCACACCCAGCCCGCCCCAGCAGGTTGCACTACTTGCCTCTAAAGCTCGCACGTCTCTGAAGTGCCATCACTTTCTTAGTAGCAGCCATGGCTACAACAGCTCAGTATATCCCGAGGAATAACTCTTTGCCTTCCAACCCGTTAATGCATCCCGACTCAGACCGGATGCACCAGGGGACAACCTACAGAGAGGTGCAGAAGATGATGCACCACGAATATTTGCAAGGACTTGCTACTAACACCGGCCACCCAATGAGTCTTACCCATCATCAGTGGCTGCCGACATCAAATAGCGACTGGACCAGTGCAACCCATCTCGGACAGCCCGATCATAACAAATCCAGCGTGCAGGCGAGCAGGGACGACTTGGGGAGCGGCTTTCATCACAGGCCACATCTGGTGCACCAACAGACTCAGAATAACCACCACGGTGCATGGGCACCCACCACTAGCCATCACCTGTCTCCCCTCTCCCCGGCGTCCAACGGCCACCAGTCACTGGTCTATTCCCAGTCTGGGTACACGAACCTCAACGCAATGCTAAGCCCGCAGCCTACTTCTCTACATCACAACCTGAGGGACCCCCTCCATGAAGACACAGGTAGTCATGACAACCAAATGGAATCCCCCCAGCAACCTTTCAGCCACCATCAGGACCACTCGGACGAAGATGCTCCAAGTTCTGATGACTTGGAGCAGTTTGCCAAACAATTTAAACAACGGCGGATCAAACTGGGCTTCACCCAGGCAGACGTTGGCTTAGCCTTGGGAACTCTTTACGGCAACGTGTTTTCACAGACAACCATCTGCAGGTTCGAGGCATTGCAACTTAGCTTTAAAAACATGTGCAAACTCAAGCCACTTCTAAACAAATGGTTGGAAGAGACCGATTCAAACACAGGCAGCCCCACTAATTTAGACAAGATAGCAGCACAGGGCAGGAAACGAAAGAAGAGGACTTCGATTGAGGTCGGGGTTAAGGGGGCTCTGGAGAACCATTTCTTAAAATGTCCCAAACCGTCGGCTCATGAAATCACTAGCCTTGCTGGGACACTGCAGCTGGAAAAAGAAGTTGTCAGAGTTTGGTTTTGTAACAGAAGACAAAAAGAAAAAAGAATGACCCCTGTCGGGGTCCCTCATCCCAGTATGGAGGATGTGTATTCGCAAGCAGACACTCCACCAATTCATCACACACTCCAGACCTCTGTACAGTGACTGTTTTCAGGAGCAATTTAATTTAACAAACATATATATAAAAAAAGGAAAGCTATGGATTTTACAACACTGTTCAAGGACAGCATAAACTGCAAAGTGAGTACATCCCACGGCTATGAGTCTGAAAGGCAAAGCGAGCCGGTGGGGACGCCTAAAACTGCGAGAGAGAGCGCGAGAATGAGAGAACGAGAGATTCCTCAAGCTATTAAGCAAAACAAAGATTTCTTTATTAACCAAAATGATCTACTTTAAATTACATTAAGCCGGGCTTTAATGGAAAATTAAGCCTAGATCGAGTGTCTCCTCTCATATATAAATATGAGAAACAAAAAACTGGTACAACCCACTTAAGACTTTTCTGTTTCTTTCTTTCTTTTTCATTTTAATTTTCTTTTTTTTTTTTGCGATGGAGATACATTATTGAGTTTGTTCTATAAGACAGACGTACAATAGAGTTTTATTTCCTGTTCCTTAAATGCGAATTCGGGGTTTTGTAACATTGATTCTTTCTTTCTTTCTTTCTTTCTTTCTTTCTTTCTTTCTTTCTTTCTTTCTTGTGTTTATTTTCCCCGTGTGTAAGAAGTACTTTACTAGATATATTATCTAAAAGTATGGGTCAATTACCCTACCAAATACGATTACTCACTGGATATGAGTAGCAGTGATCATTTTGATTTTTTTTTTTCTTTTTGTTTTGGAAGATATGATCTAGTTATTAAAAGACGTTGCACCCGTTTGGCAACACCTCCTAAAAGGCGAACAGCTGCCAGACTTCTGAAAGTTGCAAATCAGGACATGCGACATAAAGAACAGCCTAAATTCTTTTTAATCACATTACATTTCTGTTTGCATCAAGCACTTAAAACTTTGTGTAATATATAATATATATTTTTTTCCTATTGTGCACGAATTTATTTTTTAATGTATATAAATTGTGTGTTGACTTCATAATTGCAGTTTCTATAGGCCAATCTTTTAAAAGCGCTGTCATTCACTCGCTGTCAAGACGCATCAGCCAGCGAAAGGAAGTGGGTGTATTGGAAATGAAAGAAAATTCTCAGGAATCCAAATCAAAAGCCCGGGCCGCAGTCCTAGCGTTCGACATAACGTGCTTTTCATATAGACCTCACGACATCTTTTTTATATAGTTTGTCTGGTTATATTTTGCAAAATACAGAATTTGCGAAATCCACGAGGGCATGCGAACATCCGACCTGCATAGTGTAATGAAGGGAACAGTTTCAAATGACATATATTTATTGGTTCTGTGTGTGTCTGTGATACGTATTTTATTTAGTTTTCTTTATTGTTTATATCTAAATATATATTTTTTTTTAATCAAAGCTACTGAACCCCAATAATGTATGTATTTAACTGTTTACAGTTTGGCGTATTGTAAGGAAAACACGGGCGTATAGGGTACAAGATATGAAATGTTTAATTTTTACAGAATATTAATATTAATAATAATATTAAACTTGCCAACTTTAATTATTTCCAATATGTAAATATGTCGAATATGTAAACATATGTATTTGTTTTATTTTTTCTTTTTTTCTTTTTTTGTTTGTGTTTTTTTGAACACTTTTGTACACTTACTAATTCCAAGAAAATATTTTAATATGATTTCATTTTTGAATTCGATGCATTATATATTTATTTCTTCACTGTGTTTGGAGTTTCTTTTTTTTAGCTATTTTAATGATTATGTTGGAGTGGTTTTTAAATGATTTGGTTACTACATTGATTGTATGTTTGTTGCGAAAATGTAGACTGAAAAAGTCGCATTTATATTTATGTTATAGTAATATTTTATTACTTACATAAACCATATACACAAGAAAAAATGATTTTTTGTCTTTTTTAATATGGGGATTTGCAGGAAGTGGTGAAGATTGGACAGCAATCAAGAGTTTTAAAAGCGCTGTTTACGAAGAAAAACAAAAGTACAGTTCAGTAACAATAGGGGTCGTGAGCTGTAACGAGACAGTGAAATGCGGGGTCTTTGTCGAGGCGTTTCACGCGCTTTGTTTGCCTTTGTCTCGCTTTTCAGGGTGCATATCTGTAATTTGTTCATGTAATCCAAATGTTCTTTTATGTGATGCTAATGTTTTAAGTTTTAAAAGTTATAGCTTCCAAACTAGAGATAAATCCAGACAACAATACATACATTTTATAACACCTAAGAAATGAGTTTCGTGAAAGTTTTGGGGAAAAATATTTCAGCAACACTACAGCGCAGAGAAGGCTGCTTTTTGTGTTTGCCTGATGGTCTGAAACTTTGTGTCATGGACCGCTATTCTACTTAAATTTAAGCAATTTAAATAAAAATACTATCAAGAATAATTTCAGACAATTGAATGAAACAGATAATAAGATCAAATGTTAAACTAAAGACAGCCGCAGTGTTAAGATTTTGTAAAACAAGTAGTTTTTAATCTAGCATGACATCTGGTGAATTGGATCTTTTTAGAAATGTTGGCACTCTTGAAAATAAAATTTTGAATTAAGGAGGTTTCTTTTTGCCCGTAAACTTTGAACAATTTTACTTCATTTTCAAAAAGAGTGAGGGTTAGAGTTCACTGCAAGTTGCCTTTCCTTTAATACAGAAATGTGGTTGTCTTTTGCTGTGATATCTTATATCGTTTAAATTCCTGAAGGCACCGATTCCCAGATGTACATCACCTCCTTGAACGCTGTCAGAAGACCCTCAAACTGGTCGTCCTTACCCATAAAAACAGGCAAAACTTTCTGCGCTTGGAAGAAATTAGTTTTGCAAAGAATGACAGTCCTTACACGCATAGTTGTACCGATTAGTGCTCTGACTGCTATTTATTAATATCATCTTGACGGCTGTTATATCCGCAAATCTCGCATGCAGATTTGTTCCGTATAGCCTGTGTGAAAATATGCATCGGGTAACTTTTCTGAACATCAATCCGTTGAAAATATAACTTGTTAATCCTTGGGTTAAAAGGATGTTCATCAGCTTCTTAATTCATCTATTTTCGTACCGCCACTACTGTAGTGTGCGGACTCCTAAAGTCACTCTTACTACTTTCGAACAGTACACGAGATCATTCCAGTACCTTGGGGACATGACAATTTAAGACGATCACGAGGCCATTCAAGTCGTATTTTTGTCTGCCTGTAAAAGCAAACTAGCATTGCACGAAAAACGGATTTCAGTTTTCAGCGTTTAGAAAGAAGGATATGATTGGTCACAAGTGTATAGAAATCTCCACTACAGAAAGACTTCTCTCAACTAATGCAATATTTTTGTGTTTCCAAAGTGAATGCGAAATAGTGACGTGGAAATGATGCCATGCATAATCAAGAATTTTGAGGTTTTTGTCATCGTCCTCATTTATTTTTGTTATATTTCTTTTTTGTTTTATTTATTTTTAATCTTAATCTTAAAGTCAGGGTACAATTGTACCTATTGCTTTTTACATTCAGGAACACACAAGATGATGTGTGAGAGATTCGTCGCTTATTTACAAACAGAAGAACTGCGCCTCCTGCTGGTTAAATATACGAAACCCACGAAACCCATGGGCTACAAGATGAAAGAGAGCATGTCATGGATTAACACGTAGAGTGTTTGAATTAAGATGAAATAACACAGTACTGCCTTTTTACTTCCGACAACAACACTATATGTTACAATATAAACGATTAATTTCTAACACAACATTTCAGCCTTAATACTACCACGACTAGTGCTAATAATGATAATTATTGTTATTATATAATACAGCCACTATGGTGCATATAATCAAAAATGGGTAGCAATGTTCACTAGTATTTATTAAGATGTTTAAAATATTCCATGGTGTAGAAAATATTTTTGTCTGCATAAACCGTAAATATAATGATTTTTAAGTGAATGAGTGTAGCAGGTAATACATTTTCAGGCCAATACAAAGTCTAAAGTACACACAAATTGCTGTTACCATCCATCCATCCATTCATTCACCCTTTCACTGAACCAACCTAGAATATTTAAAAAAAAAGAATACTGTAATTCCAATACAGTCTATAAATACATCTAATTCTAAACATTTTAACAAAATCTCCATTAAATTTTTTGTCCCTTCTATTGTTTAAATAAATAGCAAGTGCTGTACATTGAGAAATAATGAAACAAGTCATATTTTCTTTGCTTTGCAGTTAAAAGAAATAAAAGTTGTCCACATGTACAGAGAGTGACATGAGTACTAAAAAGCAGAGCTTGGGAATTTGTACACTTTCAAGGAATAAGGAATATAATTTGTATAAAAATAATGAATTGTGAATTATGGTGTGCAGCTTCAAGAGAAATTACACCTGATAATTTTTTAAAAACCAGGCTGCGTATCTTCTAAAGTGTAAAAGCTGTTTAACAGTTGATTTTTGTATGTTGTACAGACATGGATATTGTAGGGCAACTGTATAGTTATAAACCCCTTAAGTTTAAATCATGTTTCTGAAAAAAGACATCAGCAAAAAGTTACTTAAACATCGGACTGACAGCTGAGTTGAGTTCAATTAAATAAAGAGAACCTCAATGCCAGAAGAAACAGATGGTCTTCCACAAACTGAGTTTTGACACCCTTTTTTGAAAACCCCTATTTTATTGTAAGTTTATAGATAACGGAATATGTGTAATGTTATAGACTATTGCTTCATTTTCCAAGCTTTCTCTTATATTGCTTCTATAGAGCCACTGTAATGCCTAACTACCTTGACTGCTTTAAACAAAGATCTGCAAATTGTACATTTGGTTTTATGGGTGGAAATACAACTAATATAATTAGAATGCAAGTACATCACTGCCTTCAACGTCAGCATAAGCCCACTACCAAAGCATAATGTCACTGAGAGTGTCAGATTTCAGTATTAAAACAAAAGACAATATATTTCAAAATTTCAAATTTAAGGGAAAGAATTAAGCTTATTTTTTGTTTCTGTTTATTATCTATGTATAAAAAAATCTTACAATAATATATTAGGGCAGTTCAATCAGTTGGCATTGTCACATTTATTACATATTATTATTAGAAAAAACTGCTTGACTGAACTAAGCTAAATTACATTTATTAGTTTTCATTCTCTTGTAATTTTATACTACCACTACTGCTACTAATGATAATAATAGTAATAATAATGAGGATGATTATTATTATTATAGTTATTATAACATAGAGTTTCTGCTTAATCCAATTCTTGGTTACGGTAGTGAAAGCCATTAGGTGACAGGAAGGAAGCACCCAAAGACAGGACGTTAATCCATCACACCTCTACTCAGATAGGTCCACTTTGGAGGAGCCAGTTTATTTAATTCACAAAACTTTGGGGATGTCAGAAGAAAACCAGTCTACCCTGAGACTGCAAGAACATGCAAACTCCAAACAGAGAAAGAACAGGTATGGGGTTTAAGCTCAGAATGGATGTATGAGGCCGCAGTTCTGCATACTGCACTACCAAACCCTCATACATGGCAGAAACCAATCTGGGACCAAGAACACAAATAATAATAATAATAATAAAAATATTAGTAATACATTTGTAATCCATAGCATACATCACAATAGTATACAAGGCAGTAATGGTTTCAAATTATGATTATGGCTTAATTGCTATTTAGTGTGGTTTGAGAGAAGGTGGAATTTTTCAAAAGCAGTGCGAAACATTTCTTATGCATTCAGAACAACAAATAATTGAGTAGCTAGAGATATTCTTCGTTTAGCCTTAATATGTAGTATAACTAATCCTAACTAGCACTGTAATTCGACTGTCAAGTGGTGTTTCTCATTCCAAAATGAAAGATTTGCGGGATTCAGACTAGTTTCAGTTGTACCGTATAGAGCATATGAATTTAGCAAAGTGACCTAGCTCTGTTTTCATGTTATTCTGAGCTGTTCATGATTGTTTTTTTGCTAAAACAAGTAAAGTGCTCCATACATGTTTATTAACTGTAAAACCACCTGACTGAGTAGACTTTAAATATCTGTCGTCTTTCATCTATATGTTTTAATTTTTAGAAATTTTAACTGCATTATGGGCCTCATTGAACAGCATTACTTGGAAAGCTTAGGTTCCATTCACAGCTTGGTCACAATTTCTTTGGAATGTAAATGTTTTTTTCAAACATATATACATGTCTTTTTCTAGATACTCCATTTTACTAGACACATTCCAAACAAGTTTTAATGGATGTGAGTGTGAGTGCGCTCTGCCATGGACTGGAGTCTCATTCATGGCTTGTGTCCAGTGCTGTCAGGGTAAGCTCCCACTATTCTGTTAGGGCACAGACAGGGTCAGAAAATGGATTGAGATTATTAACAAATTCATTTAGATGCTACTTTGGTGCTTTGTTATCATTGACAAGTTCTATCAATGAGTCTTTTTACAGAAATGTCTTCATGCATGGATTCAACTGTGTTTTTATTTCTTTCGTAGTTGTAATTATAAGTGAACACTATAGGGCAGTGGGTCAAATTGCTGTGCTTAAGTACATCTGAAAATGTTTCTTTTAGGATGAACACATGAGGGAGACAAGAGAATGTTGAAAGTATTAGGTTTAGCATACCATCAAAACAAACCCAGCAGTGGTCCCTTCTTTGGATGTTGCTGCTTGATTTGTTAGAAACATTTGTCGTTGACTTCTGTCTCTCCCTCTTATCACAGGTAAATACTTTGAGCTCAGTGGAAAATGCATTTCTTTATCTTGTTATTATTATTATTAGTAGTAGTAGTAGTAGTAGTAGTAGCTTTTAAATGCATTTCTTTTTACTATCATAATTATTCATAGTAGTAGCAATCATCCAAATAACAAGAATAACATTCACATGATACAGAGTTTCTTCATATCTTGCACCAGATGCTGCAAGGACAAATGCTGTGTTCCTGAAACTCTGAACCTACAAGAAACAGGATCAGTATAAGAACCTAAGGAATCTGATAAAAGTGTGGAGACCACTGAGTCCATCAATCCTGTTTGTTTAGTTAATAACTAAACTGCCCCAATGTCTCACTCAGATTCTTCTTAAAGGTTTTCAAGGTTTCTGCTTCAACTACATTATTATTATTATTAGTAGTAGTAGTAGTAGTATTAGTAGTAGTAGTAGTATTATTAGTATTAGTATTGTGGCACAATGGTGCAGTGGTAGGGCTACTGCCTCACAGAATGGAGACCAGGGATCATGTCCTTCTTACGTGGAATTTGTATGTTCTCCCTGTGTCTGTGTGAATTTCCTCTCAGTGTCCAAAGACATGCAGGTTAGGTGAAGTGGCAATGCCAAATTGGCCCTAGTGTGGTGTCTGGATGTGTGTATATGTTCATCCTGCAATGGATTGGTGTGCCAAATCCAGGGTTTATTCCTGCCCTGTGCAAGCTGGGATGGACTCCAGCCCCAATGACCATGGTCTGGAATAAATGGGTTAGAAGGTGACGTGATGTTGTTATTATTATTAGTAGTAGTAGTAGTAGTATTATCATCATCAAAAAGAAGAAGAAATTCATTTTCTGAAATGGTCACGAGGCACCAAAGTCTGTCTCCACTGAATCTGAGGTAAAGAAGGAATAAGTTCTGCCAGGGTTTTAACCCTAGTATAAGACTCCTTCCCACACCCTCAGCTTTTTATAACAGACACATTCAGATGCACCAGCCGATCCAACATGCACATCTTTGGAATGTAGGAAAACAACTGGAGTGCTTAGAGAAAACCCAAATTCACACACTGAGAATGTGCAGGCTCCAAACTGACATGCTGGCCCAAGCGATGAACAAAGATCCCTGAAGGTATGAGCCACCATCCTGCATATTTTCATAATAACAGGACCATAAAAATGTAATGTGGTAATTAATATAATATTAATCTATATATATAATTCACTAAGGGCACGCAAGACGCACGCAAGACAGAGAGCGCATGCAAGACAGAGAACCACACCCGCTACAACTCTAACAGAGACCCGCCCACCAACTGTAAGACCATGGGATACTATGGGATACGCACGACAGGGCCAGGCCCACTAACTCACAGAGCCCAGCCCGCCAACTCTAATACCATGTGATACACTCGACAGAGCCCCGCCCGCCAACTCTAACCCTCCTCCCGTGCCATGGGATACGCCAGACAGAGCCCCGCCCGCCATTCACTAAGGGTACGCAAGACGCACGCAAGACAGAGAGCCCCGCCCGCCAACTGTAAGACCATGGGATACCATGGGATACGTAGGACAGGGCCAGGCCCGCCAACTCCTCTGATGGCCAATGAAGAGCACTGCAAGAAGTACATACTGCGGTAGGTAGGCCAATGTTATGTTCTTGGACAGGAATGGCGGTATCTTCTTGAAAAGCAGCGTAAAACTGAATGCGATGACTGTGCATGGGGTTTGTG
Source organism: Polypterus bichir lapradei (assembly GCA_026402145.1). Classification (NCBI taxonomy): domain Eukaryota; kingdom Metazoa; phylum Chordata; class Cladistia; order Polypteriformes; family Polypteridae; genus Polypterus; species Polypterus bichir. The sequence continues at coordinate 12,561,419 of JANRMT010062849.1, forward strand.
AGTTTACACTGAAAGGAATTGGAATGAGTTTGTAAGTGCTTCTTGAGAGCACGAGTTGTTTTGAAGCATTGCTGGCAATGTTCACCTTGCATAATTCGTTCAGTGGATTGTGATTTTAAATGTGCGTTAAGATATCTCTGCATTCGGAACGTTTTCGAACAAATAGTGCATTGAAAGACCTGTGTGGAATGCGTTTGTTCAGTGGGGTGTGTGTTTAAATGTGCTTTGAGATATTTCTGGAGCATGAAGGTTTTTGAGGTTTTTTTTGAAATGTTTCATTGAAATTCCAATGTGAAATGCGTTTGTAAATGATTTTTAAGTAAGAGGATAGTGGGAAGGTGACGTCACATCAGCGTGACTGCAGACAAATGTTTCTGTTGAATGGATTTGCACAGATTCAAATTTGCCTTTTACTTTTACACGCAGACAATTTCCTATTAGATTGGCGTTTGCAATGACAATTAATAAGGCACAGGGCCAAACATTCAAAAAGATGTGCCTATATCTGCCAAAACCTGTTTTCAGTCACGGACAATTGTATGTTGCCCTCTCCAGAGTTCCATCTTTTCATTCACTGACAGTTGTATCCTCAAACCTTCCCCATCTGGACAACTGTGTCTTTCAGAAAGTGTTCACAAATCAATAAATAATTATGCGGCGTATGCTACACCACGGGTTGGCTAGTATATATTAATATATATTAATATAATATTAATATGTCCATTTTCTTAACTTACCAGTCTATAACAGAGCAATTCCCACAATTACTGTACTTGTACCTTGCTAATTTAGAATAATCAGTCAGTTTGTGTCTTTGAACTGTGGAAGAAAACGTGTTCCTAGAAGAAATCTCACCAAGTGTAAGAGATTATGCAACTGCTTAACAGAAGGTATGACAACTGAGTGAGAAAGTGATGTTTGTGTGTGTAAGATAATAATAATAATAAAGAAGAAGAAGAATGGATTACACTATGACATAATGCTTAGCACTGTTACTTTTATAGAATTGGAATCCTATCTTTGAATCGTGTGCCCAGTCATTGTCTGTGTGGTGGTCTCTGAGTGGTCATACTCAATTAGTTCATCTTAATGCTGAGTATGGGTGGGTACCTAAACTGGCCCTGTGACTCTCTGATCCCTCATTCATGGTGGGTTCATGCCTTGTTTCATATGATCTGGTGTTGGCCACTGTGACCTTCAATTGAATTACTAAGAGCATCATACTGTAACAATAATAAAATAAAAAACATTTTGTTTAGGTATATACCATTTGTTCATCCTTTTTATGTTTGAAAGAAAATTACTTTAACAAAATGTATGAGTTGCCAAGCAAATGGTAAGAAACTTTAAAGTAGTGCATAAGGCGATGTCTTAATGTACATATGAGGTCTACTTAAGTCAAGTTGCATGGGTTCCTGTGTTATACACTCATCACATTTGTGTTTTAAATAAATTTAGTTTTCATGGGTGCTGGCTTCTGATTCTATGTGGCTTTAACTGAAAATATTCTCATTTGTTTGTCTGTCTCTGTTTAATTACAGTTTACTGAGCTTGTTAAATGGATCAATAGAGTGGCTGCTTTGGATCAATAAACATCAGCTGTGTACAAATGGCACTCACTGAATGCTGACAACGTATTGTGACTGACTGAATGTTTAATATGAGGCAATCAAGATAAACAGCGTAAACAATTCCACTTACTTCTTGTAATACTCTACACTTCTCATGATTAGCTAGTGTTCCTTGTCTCTCAATTAGTGCGCTTTTTTTATTCTTCTTCCCAATTATAAGCCAAGTGGTTTGAAAAACTTAAATCCAGCTGTCCAGAAAGGTAACCAAGGTGCAGCAGAGTGTGCAGAGAACATTCACACATGTCATGTAGATGAAGCTCAAATGACCTTTGTGCTTGAATTGTATTCTCTAACGTTTATTAAGGCAGATGTTAGCAGCATTGGATAAATATGCCAGTGCAATATTAAGACCACACACCTAAAAGGGGAGATGCAAGATGTAAAATGACCACATTTCTGGTAAATTCTCTCTCCTACTTACGCACCATTCCAATTCTAGTCATCATTTAATTAAACTCTACCATATACGTATTAGACAAATACTTAGATATTTAGGAGTGACCTGAGTCATATGATTAGTAGCCTAAAAATGTCCTGTATTGTAGGCAAGAAATTTTTTCACTCCTCTGACCACATTTCTATCTTCATGAACCTAAAAGAGAATGACCATCAGTCTAAAATAAGTTGCTAGTGTAGCATTTTAAGTTATTTACTGTATATAGCTAAAGGGAGAAAGTATTTTGTTCATATTTATATTCATAACAGTTTTGTTACATATTGTTCTAACAGTTTATGTTGATACTACCCTTAATTTCCTACATTAAAATGGTTACCTGTTTGTTTGCTGAGCATGCAAAAATACCTAAACCAATTTTGATGTAATTTTGCATGTGCCTTGTCATTAGTCTGGTTTAAAATGTAGGCTACAAGCACAGTATATGTAATATCAGGGAGAGGGGTTACCCAAAAACCAGCGCCAGTGCGGGGATGACAATTCCCACCAGGCAGCAGGAGTATGCTACAGCTGATGTAAGACATCATCCTCAAGATTACAGGCTTGTATGGTGTTTATTTCTCAACTAACCTGGATAACAATTTCATTATCTTGCTGGATTACAGCTTTTGTCTTCAACATTCAGTCCATTCGGCCCCTTTGTGGCTGCAGGTTTTTGTTTCAACCAGTTTCTCAATCAGTCAGTCATTGTTACCTTCATGTGATCTCACTGTTTAATTAACAGGACACAGTTTACCTTTTATTTTGTATTTATGAAAGTGCAGTAGTGATAGATTTACACTTATAGGGAATTAATACATATGTGTATTTTTTCTGTATCTTTAAATGCTTCCTTTGTTTTTTAATTCACTTTTCCTGTGGATTTTGCTTTATTAATTGTATCAGAATACAGACAAATAATGTTGTGAACAGCAGAGACCAGCACAAATGACTGTGAAAGAAGAAGCTACTTCAGTGTTACCCACTTGTGTGCGTGTTAGTAAATAGTCTGACAGACAGATCTTTGTCCCCTGGGGTAAATTTGGCTTTGTACAGAAGTTCTTAAAAATAGATAGATAGATAGATAGATAGATAGATAGATAGATAGATAGATAGATAGATAGATAGATAGATAGATAGATAGATAGATAGATAGATAGATAGATAGATAGAATCTGAACATACACCTGATTGACTTAGGAAGAACATTATATAGTAAAACTTCTGACCTGGTAGTTACAATCACAGTGAAGTATTATGCAACAACAACATTAGACATACTGTATATAAACGAAAGACCTGTGTGTGTCTGAATTGAGCAGACTGCTCTGCTCATGCTGAACCACAGCCATTAGATGGCACAAGCAAGCACATTTAAACTTTTTTGGTGCATGCTACAAAAGACCTGTGTGTAGCAAACACCGCTGTGTGACATCGATGTTGTGCTAATGACACAGATGAAGAGACACAATGTTGAAATGAAGCAGTTGCTATGGCTCAACAGCATGCAACTGAAACACATCAGCAATAGTGGGCAAGGCTTGAAGTTTTCACGAAAGACATTGCCTATTTGGAGGTATTTTCTTGATACAAAGATTAATAGGAATCATATGTCAGAAATACGGCTAAGATATGGTTTCACCAGTGTCTTCTTATGAAAGCCAATGAGGCAGCAAGCACAAGGTGGGTCCATGTCCTCTGCACTGGGTAATTGTTAAGAGTTAGCTGACGTCTCTCCAAGTTCACAAGCATATTAAAAATGAAAGTTACAAGAAAAGAAAAACAATTTAAATTAGGCAATAATATTAAAGAATAAGTAACAACAAAATAAGGTAAGGACAGATGTCTGGGAGGACAGAAAAAAAATAAACTCCAGTCTTGGAAAAAAAAAATCTGCAGGGGTTCCAAGGCCAAAAGACCGCCCATCCCTCACTGGGCATTCTGCTTAACATAAAAGTTACTAAATTTTGTCCTCTTTGTTTTTATGCTTCATATGATGCAGTTGGTCTCTTGGACACACACCTTTATTCCACCATTTCAGGAAATTTCATGGTGTCTTGATCAAGTGGTGATGGCGCAGATTACCACCACATAAGAACTGGAAAAGACACCAGAGAAGAGTGGGGATTAGTACAGATGCAGATCCCAGAAGAATATGATAATTTTATACCCATATAGTCTACAGGAATACAACTGAAATGTAGGCACTAAAAGTCAAATTAAAAGAAAGGGTTTTTAGCAGTTTTTTAAAATGTTCCACATTAGCCTGGCAGAAAAGCATTCCAAATTTTAGGTGCATAACAGCAAAAGGCCACTTCACCACTTCTTTTAAGCTTGGCTCTTGGAATTATAAGAAGACCTCCATTCGAAGATCTAAGGTTATGACTTAACCCCACAGGCATTCCAAAATATAGGACAGAGCAAGACTAATTAAGGCTTTATAAACCATCAGTAATATTTTAAAGTAAATCCTGAATGACATGAGTAACCAATGTAATGATGTTAAAACTGGTGAGATGTGCTCTGATTTTCTTTTTCTAGTTAAGATTCTGGCTGCTGTATTGTGCACTAATTGCAGTCAATTCATATCTTTCTTAGGTAGTCCTGTTAGGAGCGCATTACAGTAATCTAGTAGACTAAAAACAAAAACGTGAACTAATTCTCAGTGTTGTGTAAAGTTATAAGTAGTGTAATGTTTGCTATATTCCTCAAGTCAAAAAATAGAGTCCTCATAATCTGGTTAATAGGTGATGTAAAGTTTAGGTCAGAGTCAATGATTACCCCTAAATTCTTTACATCCACCTTGATTTTTAAACTTAAGGGATCAAATTTATTTCCAATGCCCTCATTATATCCATGATTGGCAACCTCTAAGATTTTTGTTTTTCCTTATTTAATTTGAGAAAGTTTTTACTCATCCAATCAGAAATACTGCTAAGACATTGGATCATCAGAGCATCAGGATCATCAGGTGCTATCGATAAATAAAGCTGTGCGTCATCTGCATAGCTATGGTAGCTCACCTTGTGCTTTGAGATGATCTAACCTAATGGAAGCATGTAGATTGAAAAAAGCAGCAGACCCAGAATAGATCCTTGTCTTACACCATAAACAATATCATGGATTTTCAAAGTACAATCACCACAAGTCACAAAGACTGAAACCAATTTAAGACTCTGCCAGAGAGGTCCACCCTGTGCCTAAGGCAATTTATAAGAATACTGTGGTTTATGGTGTCAAATGGTGCACTCAAGTCTAAGAGTCAAGTACAGATATATGGCCAAATTAACCCAGGAATCATTTACTACTGTAACCGGTGCAGTTTCTGTTCCATGGTTTGTTAGCTGCTTAATGACTGCCTTTTCTACAATTTTACTTAAGAAAGACAGGTTAGAAATCGGTCAAAACTTATCTAATTGGAACACACAGCGTAAGAATTGGAATACTTCTTGCCTTGTTGCTTTTTCTTTCTCGCAGATCTGACACTGTTCTTTTATGAATGTTCAGCTAAGTCATTTTGTTACTTCATTCTATAAAGCTGTAAAGTCATCTAACTCTTTTGTGTGTTGGTTTGGATAAAAGTGTCTTCAAAGTAAGTGAATGTAAATGTAAAATCAAAGTACATTGTAGGTACCAGTGTGAAGTCTCTGCTTATTCTTTACACTAACTACTGGCTTCTAAAATTATTTCTCACAAGGCTACTTACCTTACGTATGTAATGGTGATAGAAGTGGGATCACTGATTTTAAATTTGCAGTAAAACATCAGGCAAGGATAAAGTCTTACCATTAAGATCGTTAGGTGTTATATTCAGTTATTTGGACCTGATGATTATAAATCAATCAAAACATAATTAATTGATAAAAGGTATTAACTTTCGAGTAACTTTACAAATCTTATTTTATGCTAGTAAAAACAAGTGAGGCAGCACCCTAGTGCCCACAATGAATGAAACACCACTGCTTATTTGAATGCAAGGCCCTGACAGAGTAACAAGCTGAGCACAGCCCTTATCCATGGTGGAAGTATGACAACTGAAATGGTGATTTGAGCCAACTGTTTGGAGCGATGATCGAATATGCTACAACTGTATGTTATAGGTTACAGATTGGCTACCAGTTAGGAACATTACTGACATTGCTCATTATCACCAGAAAGCCTAGTACGGCATTACAAATTAGTGGAGTAATCTCCTTGTGATGAATTAAATTTGATCCAGCATATTGATCCAGCATAAGTGTAAATGCCCTTGTTTTGTAGTAAAGCCAATCCAGTCTGCAGATGAAACCGTTGTGTTGATTAGAATCTTATAATGCTCCACCAACAGTGGGAGAACGCAAACTTCTCTCAGCAACTCATTATTAACTTTAATACACAAGACAAAATACATAACAGTGGTGTCTTGCAGTTGCTTCATGTCTCATCAAAAAGCCTACCAGCAGGTAGTAAAAACTGACCAATGCATCATTTGCACTTAGCTACTAACCATACAGGGCACCTGTAAGAAATGATGCTTGCAGAAGTACCTTAACATCACCCAGGATATAACATCCCATCTATGGACTGTTCTCCCAAGTGCCATCATGGTGATGTTATAGGAAGATAATGACTCAGATGTCCAGGCACAGGAACAACTTCTTCCCCAGAGTGGTCATATTATTTAACTCTGCGTCTCTCCATGAACATACTCTCACAGTGGCCAGTTCAATGCCACAGGTAGATTAAGATGCAGTCACCTTCCAAATAGAACTAGTGATAATTGTTGTACCCACCTACAATTACCTGCATTTAATGTGTACTAACTTACTTGTACTACTGTTGCACATTACCAGATACAGTATATTTAATCTGAGTATAATAGAAATGATATATAATACCATACTTATATATGTCAGACTGCAATGCATATTGTTTAGTGTAATCTCTCTCTCTATATATATTTATATATATATATATATATTGTGGTCCCCGGCCGGGACACCCAGGAGGACCAGAGGAGGACTTGTGCCTCCTCCAGACCGTGAGGGGGTGTCCGTCCTGGTTATGTAGGGGGCCTCGGGTACAGAGCATGGAAGCCCAGCCCTGTAGGGACCCTTGGCCACCGCCAGGCAGCGCCCCGATGCCGGAACATCCCGTGTGGGACCTGATCGGGGCTGAAGCCCGGCCGGGACGCCCAGGAGGACCGGAGGAGGGCTTGTGCCTCCTCCAGACCGTGAGGGGGCGTCCGTCCTGGTTATGTAGGGGGCCTCGGGTAAAGGGCTTGGAAGCCCAGCCCTGTAGGGACCCGTGGCCACCGCCAGGTGGCGCCCCAATGCCTGCATATCCCTGGAGCCCAGCACTTCCGCCACACCAGGAAGTGCTGGGGGGAAGACGACTGGGGTGTGGCTAGGACTGATTGCCGGGGAGCAGCTGGAGCCCATCCGGATTCCCATTTAAGGGGCCGTCTCCCTCCAGTCATTGGTGGATGTCGGGTGGAAGAGGACAGAGCTGGAGAGAGGACGGGAGGCGGCCAAAAGAAAGGCACAGAGACTGTGAGGCCTGGACATTGGGGGAATCGGTGCTGGAGGCACTGGGGTGTGTGAGTGCACAAAAACTTGTAAATAGTGTAAATAAACGGTGTGTGGTGGAACTATGTTGTCCGTCTGCCTGTGTCCGGGTCCCAGTCCACAATATATATATATATATATATATATATATATATATATATATATATATAATCCAACGTTTGTCTATCTGTATGTCTGTCCGCTTTTCACAACTACTATTTAACAGATTTAGATCAGGTTTTTTTGCTTAAACGTTCCGGTTGATTTTGTGACTTCTTTCATCACGCTAAGTATCATAGATCAATTGCAGCAGTGATTTATTAATGCTAATCCGAGACAGAGGCTGCAGGCCAAGAGGAGGGGGAAGCGTGACATCAGGAGTGGGGAGCCAGGCAGGGCCCGCCTCACTCACGTGCCATCCTCCGTTCGAATCAGTCTACATCTGGCCACATTTTGGAGCATACCTTGCCTCCACTTAGCTGGCAATACCTGCTTGTTTATTGATTTTTAAAGTTTGTCCTGTTTCACTACTACGCGGGCGGAGCCATGGGGGACAGTTAGTATATTGTTACAAATGTGCGAATGGGAGGCACTTTAAGGGCTCTAGTGAATGTAGTTATTTGCCGAGACAGGGGTTGGCGCTGTTTTCTGATCTTTTCTCTCCTTCTCCTTCTGCAGACTGGGTGATTGACAGCCCTTTCATTACTGATGTAATTTCTGGTTTCTGTCTTCCTGGACCCACCCCTTCCTGCTGTCTATCTTCATAACCCATAAAACCAGCTACCTGCTTCAGTTCTGTTTTGGATTCACGTCTACAAATACATCTCAACAATTAACTGAGTGTCTGTTTTCCTCAAACCTGTAAAAGCCAGAATTGATTGTTCTCCATTGAGCAAGGCCCTTAACCTGCAATTGCTTCTTCCTCAGTATGATGTTAATCTGCATCCTGCCCTGCAGGTCCTCCAACTTACAGGGAAAACTTGGGGGTTGGTGGCAGGGATGGTACTTCAGCCACTGTAAAAAAAAAAAAAAAAAACTCACACTGTTCCAATGTAGTGCTGAGGTTTCACCCGTTGCATGAATGCACTGGGGCCGCAATCTGGGTGGTTTGCCGTGTGGTGGGTGCAGAAATACACTACAAATTCATTGCATGCTCCCAATCTCTCTCCTCTTTATGGTTAGTCTTAACATTATTTTACTTTCTGAGAGTTCACAGTACTTGTTTCCTTGTATCTATTTTTGTGCATTCAGAATGACAATAAATTGAATTGAATCACAAAAGACAAACAATCAGGTAGGAAATGAGTTTGTTGCCCCAACTCCAAAAGTAACAGCACCATCAATCACATATCCCAATGTGTTATATCTCACTCCAAAAAGAAATAAAGCTCACGGACAGATAGAGGCACAAACTGCTACTCAAGATGGACTTCCATATGCTTCCAATCAGCATGGGACAGTTCCCACTACAAGTCATCTTTTTCCAGCTTGCCTGAGCAATGCAATGTGAGACAGTCCATGTACTTCTGGGTTATAGGCCTACATTTCAGGGATTATGTTCTGTAGTACATTTTGACATATAATAATGTTACTGTAACTGTTCTATTATATACTAGTGACAATCATTTGTTATACTAAGAAACAAAGACATTGCAAGTGAGTCTTATGCATGATGTCTTTAAGTTATCATTATTATATTTAAAGTGAGAAAGCAGTTCTGTCAATTATTTATCAGAGTTTTATGTTAATATTATGCTTCATTATTTATATTTGAAATGGTTCCTGAGTGGAACAAAGAGAGCGGGAAGAACTGAAGTGGAGGGTCTTCTTGCTTTGCTTTTTCGTTTTTTTACTGTTGTTTCTATGGATGTTCATGTATGTCAAAGTGTATAGCCCTTTGTATGAAGTCTCTGTCTATTCCTTACACCAACTTAAATCTACAAAGTATCCTGTTTAGCAGTGTATTAATAAATTGTAGCACCACTGTTGATTAAGAGGAAGGTGATGATGATAAAGAACACTGCATTGAAGACACATTCTCAGCTAAATGTAACTATGCCATTGCATAACGATTTAAAACTTTCACTTAAGAATTACACTATGTAGCTTTACTTGATAAAAGGCCGTAAAGGAAAGTAGATTTAAAAGACAAGGTAAAATATAAATCTATAGAAATTGCAAAAACATTTCCATTCTTCATATGTTGTGGAGCTTGTGTTTTACTTACTGGAACAAAAGACTGCAACAAATTTGAATCTGTCTGCTTCTAAGGCAGACATCTTTATATATAACCTAAAACTTCATTTTATACCACTTTCATCTGAAACATTTGACATTACCTTGTCTCTGCCTTTCACACTTTGTATCAACAGATGACAGTGTAAAATGTATTGATTTTATCTTAGGAAAGCACCTTGTGTGGTTTTGATTCAAAAACTGACATAGAAAAGATGCATTGATTTAATGGTCAACATTCTGCACGGTTTCCTGTCCAAATCCAGTTTTACAACACTGATAAAGCAGATGCCAGGGAGATTTCTTCAGTTTCTTTCTAAAACTGTGCTGCTGAAAGTTTCAAGCTAATGTCAGGATCTTCCCAAGAATGAGAATTAACGGGCAACGGCTTATGACATTCATATACTAGGCATTCCTGTCTTCATGTGGTTTGATCATGAATCTCCATCTTTCCAAAAATTCAGTGTTTACCTGAAATGATCAGCTCAACAGTGGCATAGTGGTTAGTGCAACTGCTTATTAAGTTTCAATTGCAGATCAGTCATTTTATCTGTGGGGTCTTCATTTTCTCTTCATGTCCGATGGGTTCCTCTCTTGGTAGTCTAATAACTCAAAGAAAACTCATATTAGTGAGTATGCTCTGGAAATGACGACTCTCCAATGGAATGGATCATTGACAAGGAATGTATACTAAGGGAGGACATGGGTGTATAGGATCTGCCTTTTCTCAAAAGGATAGGTCAATTTTCCTTCCGCTTTTGCATGGCAGCTTGAACCTGAAACCATTGATAACATGTCTGAGGATGAACTGGGCAAATGAGGACATACACACTGTCAGCAAGAAGTAGGGGCAAGTACTTTGTGCTTTTATTTTCAAATAACAAAAACAGTCACACAGGTTCAAAAGCCCAAAGGTACAAAAGTGCAGTGCAAGTCCTTCTCTTAGTGTATAAATAATGATTGATAAAAACAGGTGATAGGATGGAAGTTAAAATATTCAAATAAATATGAACATATCCAAAAAAGGTTCAATTAGAAATCACGTTCGTTGCTGCTTCTCTTTAAAACCTGTGTCTCTGCCACTCACCTGAACGGGTCTTCCAACTTCCAACTTAAATCCCTCACTGCCTTCTCTCTGTGCCTGCAGGAACCCCATGAGCCCTGCTCCTGTCTCCCACCACTGTGCTTCTACCTCCAGCTAGGAAACATCTGGAGCGATAGGTTGCTCTTCTTCTTGTTACACTCAACGGAAGCGACCTTGACCACCACCTCGAGTGCCATCCATGTGCTCCTCTTCGGGGTCCTCATTCCCCACTGCTTGCCTTGACTCTAAAACAACACTCTGGTTTCCTCCAGCTCCTCACTTTCATGTTTTTTTTCTTTCACCTTATAGCTTCCATCTACTGTATCTCTAGGTCTCCACTTCTTTGTCCGTCTCTGTTTCCTGACCTGACTTATTTCATATATGGATAGAGATGCAGGTGTGCTGATGACAGACCCTGAAGAACTAATGAGGAAATCAACTGAACCACGTGTAACTGTATATGAATGAATGATCAGCCGATCATCCCCTTCAACACCCCAGAGCTGCTCCACCATGCTACCAGATATACCCACACCCCTCCAAAGCCCAAGCACCCTTAATAATTTTTTTGTTTAATCGTGCTTCATCACAGACCTCTCTTATCACAAAAAATATTCTTCAACCTGCTTAATCCAATTAATGATCAACGAGCTCAGGAGTCCATCCCAGTAGCACTGTGACACAAGGTAGTAGTCCATTTCATAGACCACTCATGTACACACTCTAACTGGGCCAATTCAGAATCACCATTTAGTCTATACTTCATTAGAGATAGGGGAAGAAATCATCTGTGGCAGAAACAGACATCTCTCAATATAAAGTCAGACTCCAATGATAGTTTTCAGTAAGTATTTACCAGTAGAAGCCTGGACACTGTTACTGGTGTTATGGAAGTCTTAATCTGTTTTCATGGTGACTCTTTCGGGAAGTGGTTCGTAACAAGATGAAATTTTCTGGTTCTTACGTTTAGTGTAGGTGTAGAATAAAGTGAGGTCCAATGGCCAGGAAGGACGGAAAAAACAAAAAAAAACTTTAAGGCTGGAGGAAATAAAAAAACAAAATCTGCAGGGGTTCCAAGGCCATTAGATCCAAATACAGTAGTAAATATTAAATAAGCATCAACAAAAATGGCATTCTGAAAACAAGACAAAAAAGAAACAAAAACGTGTGTTAGGAAGTGAAGCATCACGCATGGATTCACAAGGTACTGTAAGTCATTCCCAGTTCTCTGTGATCATCTATGTCTGTTGTGAGCATATATTATTTGCTTAATTTATATTATTGTGTCTTTGAAGATATTCAAGCACATCTCATGTGATTAATGCAAGCAACAAGCAACGAAAAGATATGGGGAATGTTCTATTTAGAAATCTGCTCAACCTCTTTAATTTCAGAACATTAAGGAATTTTTGACGAGAACAGGAGATTCAGCCCAACAAAGCCTACAAATCCTATCCACCACTTTTTCCAACACGACATGTACGTTGTGGTTATTTAATAACATCCTATAAAGTTATTGTTCCAAAAGTTGCATTTTCTTTTCTTTCAGATCCTATAGCTAATTCTTCATAAAAATCCCTACAGCATGTTATGTAAATGTGTGTGACTAATATGTACACCGTGTCTGAGCATGTCCCATAGGCACGCTTCTGGGGAAACTGTTAGGAAAGGGTGAGGACAGTCACAAGGCTGTTGATTCAATACACTGGAAATATGGGCCAAAACAAATATCAGCATGCAACCCTCAAATGTGTGAGCTCCGCAGAGGAAAGTGTGATTCATCCAAAGCTGGCAAATAGCCATTGACATAATCAGCTAAGGTGGCATATTTTACCTTCACAGAAAAAAATTATTTTTAGTTGTAACAATGTGAATGAATTGATTGAGAAATACCTGCTGTTGTGATTACAATTGGTAAAATATTTAAGGGATCCCAAAGGTGTGAGGAATATTTACCATGGATGGTTAGTAGTGACGATATTATTGAAGATATAGATCTATGATTTTTAGAAATATGGAGTATGGGACATGCTTATACACAGTCTCCAAGGCCAAATAATGGCCAATAAATCTAAAGGTATAAAAACAAGAACAATTGTATTTAAAGAAGGATAAACACATTAAGGAGAACGTAATGTACAACGTTAACGGTAAAAGTACTAAAGGTCACGTGCTCACTGGACCTGATTGAACAAACATAAACCCTGATTACCACATGGGATGGTATCTATCTACTCACTTTAAATGAACTATTTCTTCTCTACACCTTGGCATTGACTTCCACCAATTAGCCTTATTCACAAAATTCGGAAGTGACCCATTTATAGAAAAACCTTCCGGTTAGTTGGCCAGCAATGGATTGAGTTTTTTATCACCCCCCTCCTTTCACTTCCAAAAATTGATTTTTCTGATTAAAAAAAGCATTGTTGTAAAGCACTACAAAATGGAATGGAAAAGTGGACAAGGGCTATATATTTTTCATGGAGTAATTCCTTTATACTGTAATTATTAAAGAAAGTTTGTTAACTTTCTTATGCTAGTATGGTGAAAGTTTTAACTGATCAGTTTGCCTATATTTAACCTTAGATTGCTCTATTTCAATAAATGTCAGCGTGTTGTGATATTGAATAAATTAAGTAAATAAGCTGCAATCTTTTAAATTAGCTGTATCTGATCTATGCAAGCCTAGCTACCATTTTCCTTACTATTATTTCAAATGTTTTTTCTTTTGATGGCTTGGATCCATTTTGAAACTGTGAAAAATCAGGTAAAGTTGTTTTTGTTTTGTTTTGAACTACATGAGCTCTTGTTTCATGATTGCTTTAGAAAATCAGAAGAAATTTAATGTGTTAATGACATCTCCCAGAAGAAAAAATATGTAAGTGTGAAAAGCCCACATGAATCCTGACTCAATAGTGGGAAAAGGGCAGCTTTATAGCCCCAGCCTGAGGTCACTTCTTAGGCAATCCCAGGGACCACTTCCAAGATCACAACTGCTGTGCAGAAACCTTGAGTCCTCATGCCTAAAGCCTAAACTGGTGGTCTCTAGTGCTCTTGAATTTCTGAGCCCCAAACAATGTGTAAAGGGACAGTCTTAGCCTGTCCATCCCACTGACCAGATGTACCGGTAGTTTGCAAAGAATATAAAGAACCCATTGTTTTGACTCCAGTCAGGGTGAAAGGAAAAAGACTGCGAAGACCCGCAACAACACTTGATTGTAATGATTTATAGATCAATTAAATTCATTTAAGTAATCTCCTAAATTAGGCACAACAATGTGTAAAGAAAATTACGATCAAACAAAGCTTAAAGCTCAAAATAAACTGAATGAAAAACCATCAATAGACTGTTTGCCCAGATTTCAGAAGACTGCTAAACTCCAAGTTGTTAAATGAAACAGATCAAAAACTAGAATATTCTAATCAAACTAATGCTATTATGGAAACTTTTTTAAGAAATCTTTCCTTCATTTTGCAAAATTGAATCACATGGCAAGCATATTTAAAGCATCAAAGTCTACAGCGTTAGGAATGAAAACCTCTGGATCATCGTGGTTCTCATCCTAAGAAAATTGGCTTATTCTCTGTACATATGAAGGAAAATAATTTAATAATTAGTGAAGTTAAAGAGGATGACATGTCAGCATCAGAAACAAGGTGAAATGCATGCAATGCGAGGTGAAATGCATGCTGCTAAAATTAAAGCAGTATGGAGTTCTACAATTGGGAAGAACCCTGGAGTAACAGTGACGCTCCTCCCTATTGAGAGGTGGCAGTTGGTGTGGTTTGGGCATCTGACGCCTCAGAGAGATTAGATCTCTGTTTATCTGGATGAACCTGGGAATTCCCCAGGAGCATTTAAAAGTTGTCTCTGGGTGTAGGAAAACATGTTAATAGCTGCTCAGTTTGTTAACATGGCATCTTTCACCAGGACAGGCAGATGAAAAATGATCTTCTGTTTACTTAGTTATGAGAGCAGGACCTATTTGAATCTACATCTGTAGGAAAAGTACATAATCATCAACTTGAAAATAAAACAAAACTACTGCCAATCCAAAATAATCTGAAGATAACTTTAAAAATATAATAATTTTAATAAGTAAATTGAACAGAAATTAGAAAGACTCTGAACAAGAGAGACAAATCTAAACAATGTTGGCAGTTCCCGACAGAACACAGGTGGCGTCACCGTTTTTCTCCAATTTACAGATTTAATACATTTTATTATAAGAAATGTCTTTTCATTGTCCCCATTAATTACTTTTTAAGAACAAGTCTATTATTTATTATGAACACTAACCAAATGTTATTTACTATCCATCCATCCATCCATTTTCCAACCCGCTATATCCTAACACAGGGTCACGGGGGTTTGCTTGAGCCAATCCTAGCCAACACAAGGCGCAAGGCAGGAAACAAACCCCGGGCAGGGTGCCAGCCCATCACAGTGTTATTTACTACTGAAACTTAGTTCAATTTCATAATATTCCCTTCAAAAGAAAAAGTTTACAAAAATTAATAATTGTTGCTAAGAAATGTTAATCGCTTAAAGTATAAAATGTACTTTGCCTGTCCAGTCTGCAAGTAAAAAATTAACACATACAAGCCTATATACAATGAAAATAGGCTCATTATATTCATCTGGATTCTGGAAAATCACTTGGCCAGCCAATCAATCGTTTAAATCTATTTGAATTTCTGCACATCTCTTGTCACAGGTGTCACCATAACATGAGAAGCTTCTGAAGCTTTCAAAAATCCGTCAGTAGCATTTTACATTTGTGCTTTCTTTATAAATAAAGGACACATTTTGGGTCAAGCAATTGTGTTGCATAAGTTGTACAAAAATGTGTTTTGCAGACCCCAATTCATGTGAACACTTTCCCACTGATGCACATGGTAAAACAAACAGGGGCGCGTATTTGTTAAGTGAAACCAACAAGCAATGGTATTTTTAACAGCTGGAAAACTCTATCCAAGCATTTTAGCTACTGGATCACAATACATGAAATAAAAGAACTAAAATAACTCGTAATAATTAACTGTACTGACTCAGAAAGAGGCAGTGATCAATTTCTAATATAAAAGTATCAGAGACGAGTCGTAGTTGAAAAGTCAAGCCAATGTCGTTACCAAAGGCTAACCATTCAAACCACTTAAAAAAAAATCAAAGACCATAACACCAAAAGCAAGTTTGTTAACCAGGAGAAGTTTTGTAACACAAATCACACACCAACACCGTTTTTATCCAAATATAGGATACCCTGGAAATTCATGAGCTGACCTTTATGCCATCACTTTAATTGTTACAATGATCTTTTTTCTTAATTTTTGTTCCCTTCCTTATGAGATTTGAGTACATGTTATACATGGAATATGGGGGTGTGGACCTCAAGGAATATAATTTTCACATTTATTTCTTGCCTTATGCAATATTTAATAAGTTGAGTTTTAACATCTTGTTGCAATGCCATTTTCTTTAATAGTTTGTCGTTGGTATTTTTTGGCGATTGTGTCAACTGTTGCTACTGTGATCTTTCTCAGAATTATTCGGGAGTCGTGTTGTGTTACGTGATTCATAGTGTCAGCGTAAAGATTGGCACATTCTATTCCAAAGCTTCTGATTCAAGATTCCTGTGTTGGTGTGTGCTGCTTTATTTTGATCTCCCTAATCCTGGTTACAAACATTTTTTCTGGTTTTTAGATTTTTGGTTTGATTTTAAACGTGTTGTCTGATTGTCTTGTCTTTTACTATTACGATTCTTGCCTGTTTTTTGACCATGTCTCATCTCCCGTTCCTGTCCATTTAAAATCTCTAGTATCTTGTACTGGGTCAGTACACCAATAATGTCATACATTCCTGGAGCATTCCAAGCAGATTGTCATAGTAACTGGTAATGCTAACATTTCAAAATGACCGCTGCCTGTAACTAAACATCATGGTGGTGTTGCAGAGTGGAAAAATTATTCCATTTATTCAGAAACACCGAAAACAAAGATCAGAATTGAATTCTTCATTAAAAAATAGACACATGCTTTAGGAAAACACTTTAGGAAATCCAATAAAAACACCAAAGATATAATTTTCATCTTACATATAAACATTAGATATTACAAATTAGAAGAGACCCCACAGTTTTGTAAGACTGGGTAGGTTAGAGCATAATTATAGCCATTACAAGCAGTCAAGGTCTCCCCTTCATCTACACAACTGATTAGTCCTCTTCTAGATGCCAAACCTGTCATGGATCTGTTTTGTTTTTAATTTTTCTTAGAATCTACTGAGATTTTTCAGCTGTTTAAACTGCTATTATGTTATTTTTATTGTGAAGGGTCTATTTCTCCAGTTTATTTATATATTAGTTGTAAATGTAACATAGATTAAATTATTTTGCAGTGTTTCTGGTTATGGAAGTCACTATTTTGTAATCTCATCATCATGAGTAGGGTCATGAAACTGGGCCTCAATTATGTGAAAGACTTAAAAGGTCACCTCTGGCAGCCATTCCCTATCTGAATTTGGGGACAACTCTATTAAATGATTTCCTAATGATTTCTTTGTTTAAAATTTTTTTATTTGGGCAACAACTTCTTGCAACAAGTTTTTGTCTTTGAATTTCATGTTTGTTCTGTCGAAAAGACAGCAAGGGGATTTTTTTTTAATGGATCGGGAGAAAGCCATAACCAGATGTGCAAGGATTGAAAACCAGGAAATAAGCAAAGCCAGAAAAAACACAAAAGAAACAATTCCAAGCATTTTAACAAGGTTTATCCAATCTCGTAACACGACAGTATTTATTTGGTTGCATCAGTTACATCACCTATAGCACAACCCAGGAGAATTCTGGGACTCATTGCCATGGCAACCATCAACACCATTGTCAAAATAAGGGAACATCCATAACAAACAAAATGGCATTACGGCATAGAGGTAAAAATAAAAAACTTATTCAGGAAGACTTAGATCACAAAATAAAAGTAAAAAAATGAATTCCTAGGGTAAAAAAACTTCATAAAACATGTATAAATTGGTCTAAACATTTCAAAGAGACCCTAAAAATTAAATGGAAAAAACAATCACAACAGTGTTTTTTGTTGTTTTTTGTTTTCGTGAAAAAAACAGCTTGACATCCCAGTTTCAATCTTTGAAATCCTTGCTTCCACTTTCATTTAGTCCTCGCAAGATGTCCTCAGGTATGTGATAAGAATTTTCTGAAAGAATTCTGGTGAATCTAGCGGCTTAAGACAAAGAGCTGCATATTAATATGAGAATTTCAGGTACATTTGGATTAGTCAAAAAAACTGCAGGGGACTGCAAAATTTCATTTGATGAAAAAGTACAAGAAACCATAGTAAGAAGAAGTAAAGGCAACTTGAAAATTATGGGGTAACCGCAACAGATAGAATCTGACGCAATATAAAATGTTCTCAAAGGCTTAGGGATAGCTCAAACATGCACAGCGCAGCACTATGTCATTAGTCTAGTTGAAGCCAGGGTCAAATAAATGTCGACACTCCTCTCCAGGATTGCACCATTGCTGAACAATATGCCAAAATGAGATTTCCTTTGGTTAAAGGGAGAGACACCAGCTTAAATTCACTGCAGGATGTTGGCTAAGTTCAGAAATGAAAACAGCATGACTCAATGAAAAGTTTATGAATGGGTGAAAAGGTTTTAAGCAGGAAGAACAAGTGTAACCAACGAAGCTTGATTTTGATGACCATCAACATTGCACACACAAATCCACATTGACATGGCAAATGCTTTCACCAGAGAAGTCCGATGGATTGTGCTGTCTGCTGTTGCTGAACATTTGGATATCAGGTATTGATCGGCACATGCCATAGTATTTGATAACTTGGGGTAGTTTAAAATTTGCATAAGACGGGTACCCAAACAGCTTACTGATTTACACAAGCCATCCTTCAATGAAATTCAGCAGGTTTCACTCTCTTAGCCTGAAGAAATCTCACTGTGATGTATTGTTCAATAATGGTGTAATCACCCAATGGTGAGTCCATGTTCAGTTGACTTTGGTTTCGGCTAGACTAATGACAGAGTGCTCAAATTACCTTTAAGCCATCACGAACGTGTTGTATTGCGCCACCTTCTGTCTGTTGTGGTTATTGCATCATTTTTTAAATTTCCCTTACTTTTTGATTTACCCTGCGTCACACACGTGTGCATGGGAGACAGCTAAAGTGTCTAAATGAGAGTTATTCCACACCAGGCCAGGGGGTGGTGGAGTGTACTGACCTTTTTTCTCACTTTCCTGCAGACCGTTCACGTGAAATTCTGTCTGGCCATGATGACGTCACTTCCACTTCTGACACTTCTGACGATGTCACTTCCGGTTCTGGCCTTTGATGACACCATGCCCGGGTCCAAGCCTATGAAAGAGGACCCTTCCGCTTCTGCCCTGGATGACCTCCATTCCCTAGCTGGCCTTTAAAGCCACCATATTTTACCTAACTCATTAGTTCTGTTTTGGACTTCATTCTGAGCACATCAATGTGAACAATTTATCTTTTTGCAGCCAGAAAATATTATATGGGTGGTTGCCCCAAACCTTTTTATGACTCTTGCATCTGTTTTTTGTGACACCCGATAATACAATAATCATATAATTACAATAACAATAATATAATAATAATGCATTATTTTGGTCAATAAAGCATTCCTCTTCATTTCTGCAGTATACCCTTCAAAGCCTGATTGATTTCAGATTCTGTCTCCATTGGCATATTCATATGTCCTCTGGCTCCAATGCATATCTCATTATTTCAAATGAGGCCCCTTTACTCTAGCAGGTAAAAATCAGGAAACCTGTCCATCTGTATTCTGCGAACACCAAACCAAACAACACCGTTCTGTTTAAACGCAGCCTCTAAGACTTCTCACTGTATTCATTACATGTGCATTCCTGTTAGTAATTCTGATTGTAAAACATTATTTATTAATTTAAAAAGTACATCTTTGCTGTTCCTCCCTTTAATATTTTTATTTTCAGTCTGAATTGTTGAATATTTCATATTTGTAGATCACATCATGGAAAAGTAAATGAACTTGAAACAAAGCTATGTATTATTAATATGCAAAATTCTGTCCAATGACACAATTTTGAATGAATTTATTTTTTGTCTTCATGACAAGTAACATTAAACAAATAGAGTTAATGTCATTTAAGAAAAAGTCAGTGTTCTTTTTTCATCTGTACTTAATTTGGTTTATTCTTTTCTATTACACCTTATGAAAAAATGAAAGTGATTGTAAAAGCCACAAATTAACATTACATATGCAAAAATGCACCAAGGCTAGTCCTTCAACCCAGCTAGCAGACTGCATGACGGCTTATCATTTCTGAGAAAGTGAGAAAGTCAGAGACTCAAACATCTGTCAGGCTGACACTAGAACTGTAATTATTGCACAAGGTAAACCGGTACCATATGTAAACACGTGACAATTGCCTATGGCCATGTGAAGGGCTGCTTTGCACAACTGGTGCTGTTTGCGAGAACAAACCGTGTGTCACAAACAGTCTCTCCTTTCCTTCCTTGTCAAAGCAATTAATCAAATTTTGCATTATTAATGCCCTGCCCTTTTAATTCATGAAAGTGACAGGAAAATTGTGAAAACTGGCTAGCAGGTTGTTGTGGAAAGGCTCATGTAGAAAACCAGACCTTTAAAGGTGTTTAGGGAGCCAAAGAATCAGCAGCACTAGTGTGTTGCTCAGCTCCTTTTAGTACTTTTTTCCAAACATAATTATGTTTCATTATTTTCTTCCAATATTTAATTATTTCAACACAGAATGTCACAGAGATACAAAAAAATCTCCTTATCAAACTTCTGCTTTTATCTTAATAACACACGGAAGGCACTTAGAAGGGAATTATATATTTGATATGTAGACATAAATGTATTTTTCTGGATTTATATCTGGGTGACACAGTTGTTAGTGCAGCTCCCTCTTCACTCCAGAGTTATGAGACTGAATCCCGGACCAGGGGCTCCATTTGTAGTGAATGCACATTCACTCTTTGTCTTTGTGGGTTTTCTCCAGGTTCTCCATTTTTTTCTCTCTCACATCCCAAAGATATATTTGTCAGGATAATTGCTAGCAGTACATTTGCCATGTATGAATCACTGAGGGTGTGACTGCGACTATGCCCTGCAGCGAACCAGCACCCCTCCCAGGGGTCAATTTCTGCTTTGCTCAAGGCTGTCAAGAGATGCACCAGCTCTGGTGCCCCTCAACTGAATTATAGACATGTACTCCAGATTTCAAGATATTCGTGGTGCCCAGTGTCCATGATATTGGTGTAAAAGATGATGAGATGCTATTTTCTCTAATCTCCTCTGAATTCATATTCCATATCCCGATGTGTATCTTAACACTTATTTTGCATTAGGGATTGAACCAAACTGACTGGATCTTCTGAAACTTTACCTTTTTTAATTTAGGTGCTATCTAGTAATTATATTTTATTCATTATTGTAAATTGTTAAAAGTAAAAAAAAACAGCATCTGTAGCATATGACACCAGGCATACCCATAAATGTTAAACCACGAAATGTAAAGCATTCAAACCAAGTCTGCTCTCACTGAATTCCAACAGCTTTACCTGGCCATACTGAGATGGCTTATGTTTGTAAACTCCTCGCTGGTAAGCCATATACACATATATATGTCTGGTTCATATATTATATTACTTAATTTACTTACTTAAGCCTACTACTCCTTCTTGGGCAAGGGCCACAAACAAGAGCCTTCCAGGTGCCTTTGTCCTGAGCTTTTTTCTCCAGCTGGTTCCAGGTGAGACCCATGCTTTTGGTGTCAACTTAATATTTCATTACCAAGTGTTCCTTGGTTGCCCTGTTTTTCTCTTGCCTTGTGGGTTCAAGTTCAGGGCTTTGTGGGTAATGCTGTTTGTTGGTTTTCAGAGTGTTTGATGAATCCACTTCCAGCTTCATCCAAGAACTTCATCCTTAACTGGCAACTGTATGTTTCCTGCCACAGGTTTTTGTTCCTGGTATTCAGCTATTGGTTATGAAGAATACTTCTTAGGCAGTCATTCATTAATATCTGAGCTTTCTTCATGATTGTTTCTTTTGTCCACCATGTTTCTGCTCTGTATAGTAGAACTGAGTTGATGTTGCTAACAAACAGCAACTAAAATATTTAGACTGGCACTAAAATACTTCAAAATATAGAGTGATTATACTCACTTTACTAATATTTTATTTTTATTAGGCTGCTGCCTCATCCTTGTCCAGATACTATTAGAGTGGAGATTCCATGTTTTGCTAAAGTCTGTCTGGATTTTCCTCAAATATCCCAAAAGCACGTGTGATAGTTTGATTGTCTCTGAATTGTCCGGGTGTGAGTAAGTAAGGGGTAAATGTGTGCTGTGATGGACTTGCAATCCATTTTAAAGTCTGGTTCCTGCTTTGCACCTGCATATTTTTGGGACAGGCTAATAATCCCCATAAACTTGAAATTTGTTTCAGTAAATCAATTGATAGATTAATGTTCTTGTTTGGATTTGAATATGGTGTTGAATTTCAATTTGATAGGAAATATTGTATCATTTACTATATTATGAACCACATAGTATTGCACTTAATACTGTATAATGTTTTCTTATAAAACTAATGAATGAGAAAAAAATATAAATATATCTTTAAATATATACAACTCAACAGGAAGTGTGGTATATATAAATATAATAAACTTCCAGGTATAGATAAGATTTATTTCATAATAAGTTAACTTTCTAATCCATTATGAATTTCTATCAATGAAACTGCAGGAGTTCATCTTTGTATTGTTCCATTTTTTGACAAAAATAATGCTCAAGGATAAAAAAGAAAGGCAGTACACAACTCATTGAAAGTAAAACGAAAATTATTGCGACAGGTCGCCAGGCTCGAAAGAGGCAGCCAAGGGAAGAGAGAGCATAAGTCTCACACATGACAAGCAGAGCTGGGTGTAAGGCTGCAGAAAATAATGCGTTACTGTAATCTAATTACATTTTCCCAGTAACAAAGTAGTTTAACTCATTACAGTTTAAATTCTTTTAATTACATTACAGTTGCTGACTTAACATAAATATTTTTACATGTGTTGCATATACATGCTTAAGCAAACAATATGTAAATGTAAAAGTCTTCAAGGGCGGGCATTCCATTTCACATAACATTGCAGTCTGCGAGTGTGGCTACCCGATATGTGTACCCTGCCCCAGATGTCCTACATACGCACATTATTTTCACACAGACACAGAGTATATCAAATATGAAAATGCTGTCAAATTTGTGCTGGAGATATGTTATTTAATGACATCACATGATAGTTCTTTCATTTTAGGATTGTATTAAGTTTGACTGTCTTTATTAAGAAACAAAGATTTTCTGGTTTTCTGTGAAAGATTACAACTTTTCAGTTTTACAGTTTATTGAAAGGATATGATTAATGGAGGAAAAAAATGATTCTACTTTAAACAAGATGGAACAAAGTAAATTTTTGCAACAGGAACTTGTAAAATTAAATGAAAGGAACATTTATACTCAACAACTGAACAGATACATTAATATAGGACCCCGTTTTATTTATAGCACAATTATGTGTCTGTGCCTCTGTGCTGATGCAAAACTATTCCATGCATGCATGCTGGCCTTCTCTTTGAACACATCCATGTTTTGCTGTCTAGCGTATGCACAGTAGGTGCACACAGAACCATGTGGACACAAAGATTTGGAGGACAATAGTTGCAGATGAGCACATACGAGTGTAATGACTACTGACCAAGTTTACATCGTGCAGACGCTCTACACGGTGGTATAAATGAGCCTTTATTCAGTTCAGTTTGTTTTTAAATACCACTTTTCTCTGAGTGTAGGCTCAGAGCACTGTAACAAGATCACAGGTGAATGCAATTACAGACTCTACATAATACTAATTACACAATGAATATGCATAAAGTTGAAATACAAAAAAAATTCCAAACTGATTAACAAAAATATAATCTAATAATATCTGTCCATTAATATAATTAATGAAAGCTACATTAATATTTTTGTTCACTCAGATGTATAGCCTCTTCATCAAAGTGCCAATAAGGAAATATATTTACATAGGCAAAAATGTATGTGACATACAATCATATGAAAATGCTGTAAGCATCCTGTGTCATAAAATGTTGTGCTGTTCTGATTTTTTTGCCAAATCTATGTAATATTCCTGCAAAAATGGAGTAGTCTGTGTACAAGTAAATTAACTGAATCTTTCCTTTAATTGTTAGTGAATGTAAGGCAGTTCATTAAAAAATGTAAATGATTTCTTCTTGATTGCCACATACCTTTTTGATAGTGTAAAGAGCAACAAGATGAGAGAGACACAGAGACATGGGAGTAAATTATTGTGTTATACAATAAACTGCAATAAATTCTATGTGATCCCTCAGCATTCATCCTATGCTTTCTACAATGTCCTTGTATGTCTCAACTTCTCTTGGCTGGCGCTTCCTCTCTTAACTATGTCATTTCGAAGTGACTTGCTCACCTCCTGTCTGCTTTTTGACTACCGCCAATGGTGGACATGCCCTCATTTCCTGTTGTGAAAACATCATTCATATTTCCTTACTTCCAGTCTTTGAAGGCAACTCCCAGCCTTTCCTCAGTACCGTCTTATGTGTCAGCCTCCCTTGCTCAGCGTTTTATTACATTTGACTGAACAAGCACAGTAAAACTGACCAATCAGACAAAACCCAAACTGACCAATAAGATTTCTCAGAGGGACCGGACACACACACACACACACACACACACACAGACATTAGTGCTTTATTATACAGATAAGATTCTTTCTGTCAACTAAAGTTCTTTTCCTGCTGATTCATATGTTTAAAATGGTACAATACTAATGTAAGTCACGTAGTTTACTTGTGTAATTGCTGAATTTCATGTTTACTATTACGGATTATTTCAGCTATATTAAATTTTGGGGGTTATCCCTGTAGTTTCTAAAAGGTACATACTGTATGTGCATGAACTTAGAGAATCATCCATCCATCCATCCATCCATCCATTATCCAGCCCGCAATATCCTAACTACAGGGTCATGGGGGTCCGCCAGAGCCAATCCCAGGGCGTAAGGCAGGAAACAAAGCTAGCCCACCGCAGGGCGTGCACACACACACACACACACGGGATAATTTAGGATCTCCAATGCACCTAACCTGCATGTCTTTGGACTGTGGGAGGAAACCGGAGCACCCGGAGGAAACCCACGCAGACACGGAGAGAAGCCCGGTAAGTGAACCCGGGTCTCCTAACTGCGAGGCAGCAGCACTACCCACCGCACCACCGTTCCGCCCTTAGATAGTCACATAATGTAAAATAATTAGTAATGTGATAACGTTTTCTAGGTAATGATGAGTAAATTAATCTCATTATCATTTTAGTCAAATAATTTGCAATGAATTACTTTCTTTGACTATCTCAGTTTTAATGAGAAGTACCCCATGTCCTACTCAAAAGACCAGACATTTTTACTTGTGACTTAAAATATAGGCAACCTATCAGAATATATGAAAGAAAAATAATATTAGAAATAATTTTTCACCTTTAAATTGCAGTCTGGATTTTAATGTGACATATAAATGATTCAAAGGGAAATTTGTGTATAACAAACACTAAGTTAACACATTAACTTTTTCCCTTTAACTATATATACATATACAGTATATACAGTATCTTATTAGTTTTATCAGATCAGTTTGGGGTATAAGTTGACTAAAATCTTGAAAGAGTGAGACAGACATGTTAGCTCAGGTCGACTCCAATGCACCCTGTAGTTTCTTATCACCTGAAAGTGGACCTCTATACAAAAGCTCTTTCCAGGTCATCTCATAGATTTTCAAGTAGAAGAAAGATCAGGGACCTCATGTATAACACCTTGCACAGAATTCATACTAAAATAAGGCTTATGGACAAAACTAGAAATGTGTATAAGCACAAAAAAATTCAGATTGTCAGGGATGCCAGGGACGACGACCCGGCCAGGACGCCTTGGAGGACCAGAAGAGGGGGTGCACCTACCTCGGACCACGTGGGGGCTGCCACCCTGGTTGCTTTGGGGCCACGGGTAGAGGGCTTGGAATTCCAACCCTGTGGGGACCGCCAGGGGTTGCCCTGATGCCTTGGGAACCCTGGACCTCAGCACTTCCGTCACACCAGGAAGTGCTGGGGGGAAGAGAAGCAGATACACCCGCAGTGCTTCTGGGGATACAGCCGGCACTTCCGCCACACGGGGGCGTGTCGGTGGGAGATTGCTGGGAAGCACCTGGAGCACATCTGGGTGTGAATAAAAGGGGCCGCCTTCCCTCCGGGCCGAAGAAAGGCATTGTGTGAGAAGCCTGGACTTTGGGGAACTTGTGGTGGTTTGTGTGCACTAATTAACTTTGTAAATATTGTTAATAAATGTGTGGTGGTGGAATTACAACATGTCTGCCTGTCTGTGCCCGGGTCCCATTCACAAGATGTATAAAACTCTGCATAAGCAAAGTATTACACACTTTCCATTTAATAAATTCCAATCAATATGAATTTTAACACACATGCATGAACCTACTGCCCCACCTAGACTCCTCCCAGAATTTCACCTATTTGAAAATGCAAATCAATATAAATAGCCCCTTCCGTTCAGTGTTTTGTTTAATGACAATGGCAAAAGCACATATTAAAAAGAAGAATTTCAGTGACCGTGAAATGGAAGTCCTGCTTAGTGAAGTGGAAGCAAAGAAAATCCTACTATTTGGTGGCTTAAGCAGTGGTTTAAGCAACAAAAGGAAATTGTGGCACAGCGAGGCAGAGGCACTCATAAGTTCAAATTCAGAAAGTTGCACAGTGCCCGAAATGAAAAAGAAGTGGTTGGATATCAAAGAAGACGTGAAAAGATGAATCACAGCCCACTGTCTGAGTGTCAACACTACTGGAGGAGGTAGTGGAATTCCAGGGCTCACACTGTTTGAGCAGCGAGCTGCTGCAATTACTGGAAAGATATATATATCTCATCACAATCATCATGGGACAAGGAATCATTATGATCTCTAACTACAAACACTCTTCTAATTCTTCCATTTCCATAGTTGGAATAGTTTGGCCATTTCGTACGTCATTATATTAATGCAAATTGATTACAACCAAGTGCAATTAATTTTGGTGTATTTGGTAAAGCCCATATCATGGATGCGAATATGAAAAACAAAAGGAAACACATAGAAAGAGTAGCACTGCTTTGACACTGGGTGCCTCCCATTTACAAAACCAAGCACAAACATGCATATTCATGGTATGAGGCTGCCATGAAAATGTACATGGCATTATGCCAAGTTTAGTTTTTATACATCTCGACGTGAGCATGGAAATGGGCATATGCAAAAGTTTTTGTGCGTCCACACTATTTATACATGAGGCCCCTGGTGACTAGGGAGCTCACTGTATAATTTTCATACCATTCCGGGACCTTTTTCACTTCCCGATATGAAGCAATACCCTATTGAGAATCCCATTTTGAGATTGAAACTACTAACATAAAGAAATGATCTAACTGATCGGTAGCAGTGTCCAGATATGCTGGGCCTTCACACATTTCAAAGTCTTGTCCTGAAAACACACCACACACTTTCACAAAGCAATTATCAGCCCATTTTGTTAGGAGTTCCTCCCCTGGCTGGGTGTCAGAGTCTTCCATTGTGTCTTTTTTGTTCAATTTTAAACTTTTTAGGTATGTCAATGTTACTTTTGTTTATCATCTACTTTGTTGTCTATACCTGTGCTATGTTCTCTGTGGCTCCTTTTGTATCTAGCCTGGGTTTTTGACAGAGTTCCCCCCCACTAGGCATTTTGGAAGTGCTTTTGGAACTACAAATCATAACAGCAGGATCCATTAACTCAAGACATTTTCATTTTAAGTTGGTTCCAGCATCAATGTGAATGACCAGGAAGTGGAGTTGGTAAAAGTTTTACAATCCTTCAATGCTCAGGCTTCATATTCCTCAATCCACTGCAATCACACCTGTTGTGATTTTCTAGCTCAAAAATGTACAAAGTGTAAAATAAGGCCTATATATCCAAAATGGAGCCTGAAGTCTTTCCTACCTATAGGATCCAAACTCAAAATGGCCAAATAAGGCATTGACTCCAAATCGAGCTTTAGGCTACTCTGAGGCCTGGCATCCAAATGCCAAAACGGAGAAAGGCCCAACTCAAAAGCATCTTCATTAATTCTCTGCTAAAATTCAAAAAGGAGTAGAGGAAACTGTAAAAAACCTCTGTTACAAAGCTGATCCAAAAAAATACTTTAACAGTTTTTAACAAAATAAATTTCCAAAAACAACAAACAAAAGGCAAAAATATGCCTAAAATATGGAACCCAGCACAAACAAGATCAGCCCATAATCTAGTAATCTAAACAGAACCAAAAAAACTAAAAATAACAAAAACCAGGAAGTCACAATACTTAATAGACCAAGTTCACTATACAAATCTCTACACCAATCTAGCAATATGACCCTCTGCTTGGGAGAGAAGAATGGTCCTCCAGCTAATACATCACAGTTATCCCCCTCCTAAACACATAAATAAAGGGGATAGGGAACATACCTAAATACACAAATACAAAAATAAACTTAATACAGTATATTTATATATACTGAATAATGAATAAAACAATACTCAAGACATAACATACAAATGTACTAAAACAGAATCAGTAAAACAATATACACGATAATGCTTAAAGCAGGGGTTGGCAAAGTCATTCCTGGAGGGCCACAGTGGCCGCGGGTTTTTGTTCCAACCCAGTTGCTTAAGTAGAAAACAATCCTTGCCAATAATTACATTTCATGGCTTGTTAGTGCTTTAACGCTGCTATGTCAAGTCATTTTCATATGCTAGATTTTTTTTTTTCCATTCTAAGGATATCATCCAAATACTTTGAAGTGTAATACGGATGGGTAATTCTCAATCCTTCACTTTTTTCTCTTCTCTTTCCTTCCAAGTATTTAATTAAACCAAATAGTGCACGATAAATACACACAGGTGTAAAGGGTAACAAGCAAAATGGATAACTGCTGGTTTCTTTTGTCATTTGCATCTTATTGCTAATAAGGAGCAATTAAAAACTGAGGATGCAGCTGTTTAAGACTTAAATAAGCAATAAGGGTTCAAAATCTTAATGAGGGAGATAACTAAAATGAAGCAGAAGTGTTTCTAGAGCAATAAGTGCTTCTTATTAAGCTATTGGGTTGGAACAAAAACCTGCAGCCACTGCGGCCCTCCAGGAATGACTTTGCCCACCCCTGGTTTAAAGAATAACAAAAAGGAACACAAAGAAGGAAACTATAGTTAAGTCAATAAGAAGAGCCTAGCTAAAACATGACAACCCCTTCTTATTTTGTATTCTTGGTTAAGTTGTTGATTTCTATATCATATCCACTGCAAAATACATTTAATTATGCCATCAGAAACAGTTTGACTCTTTCAGAATCACATTTGAATTCAGTTGTTACTCTGAATAAATCATGTCACCCACTCCCAATTCCTCCTCTTATTGAGATCTTATTGACCATAGGGTGACTGTGGGCTCAATGTTTTTGAGATATTGGTCAAATTCACTATCACATGGCTCCTGATACACTC
This sequence comes from Polypterus bichir lapradei, assembly GCA_026402145.1. Taxonomy (NCBI): domain Eukaryota; kingdom Metazoa; phylum Chordata; class Cladistia; order Polypteriformes; family Polypteridae; genus Polypterus; species Polypterus bichir. Next base: position 12,591,051 of record JANRMT010062849.1, read on the forward strand.
AAATTGGAAAATCTCAAGCCATTTCGATCTTTAGTGTTGCCCATTTCTCTCTCAGATCATTAACTGTACCTTCCTGCCTACTTTATTCAGTCTCAAGTGCAAATATTAGAACATCACTGACAGTAAGGAGTTCATTTTTGAAAGTCAGAAATACATACAAAATAGGCCTCTAAGAATACTGGATATATAAATCCTTCCATTTTCTGCCCGTGGATGTTCCAGCCTGAAGCATTATCAACACGATTAAAGCAGAAACCCATCATCAACATGAGACTAAGCTGTTGCATACAAAAGCAGCCATAAATTTACAGTCACCAATCAGTCTTAGAAGAGATCCATGGACTGTGGGAGGAAATTGGAATCTTTGGGTAATCTATGCAAAAAATGCACATTAAAGCACATTTATGATCTGCTTGTAAGTATTTAGGACTGACACTTGTAGCCGCCTATAAGATTAATCATTTAAACCAACAATTAGTAGATTTTCATTTTCTGGCATTTTTCAAAGTAACATCAGAATATAAAGAGTTAAAAATGACAGACAAGATTATATCGACAAGCCGTAGGCCACAGAAGGTTAAGTGTATTGCACCAGGTGACACAGCGAGGCAGTGGCTGAGCTGGGATTTGAAGTTGTCTCATTAGCTGCTCTGAACCAAGGAGTGCTCTGAAGGATGGAGCACAAAAAGGTTAAGTAAGTTGCCACAGGTCACACAATGAACCAGTGGCTGATCTGAGGTATGAGCGTGTCTCCTTTACCAGCAAGATGCACAACATCTTCTAAATGACAGAGCACAAGGCAGTTAAGCGTCTAGTCATAGGTCACACAGCAAGTCAAAGGAAAGGCTGTCACTTGAACAGCCTTATTTGATGTTAGGGGCATTCTGTACAGAGTGTATTAAAAAAGTCATGTCAGGGTTTAAGTAGTATTTCTGCTATTATTTGCCATTTTGCCAGTAACATCATTACCAGCGACATTTGGTGCTCTGTTTCTTACAACACTGTGCATTACTAGGGTCCTTTGTGCATATGCTCCTTTCAGTTAACCCAGTTATAAAATATTAAAACACACTTAGCCACTGTCTGCACTTTGTTTCTCAAAGTAAAAGACATTCTGGTATAAAGTTAATTTGCTTTTTTAGATTTTCTTTTCAGGTTTTGTGCATTGCTTTTTAAGACTCTTTGATTTTGGTTACTTTGTGAAATTTAGTGTTTCCAACTTGTCCTGTCCAACTATTCCTTTTTTAATCTACCCTTCAAAAAACTTCCTGCGGCTCACAAATTAATAAACTAACTTTCTCCCCATGATTGCTTCTCAGATGATTGTACCAGAACGACAAGTCACAGAGTAACATTAGTAGCATGGCAGGAACCAACCGTATCAACTCATGATCATTTTACAGTAAAAGTGAGATCATTTTAACAAATGTGATCAGAGTGGTCATAACAGTTTAAGCAGGAATAAAAGGACATAAATAGCTAGGATGTTTTTGCCACTCTTAACGCTGGAATGATGTAGTTCCATTTATGGTTTCTGTGTCTCACTAACCAAACATATGCCATTCCATTAAGTATCTTTGGGTGTTCATGGCCTGTGATGATCTACAGGGTGGGCCATTTATATGGATCCACCTTAATAAAATGGGAATGGTTGGTGATATTAACTTCCTGTTTGTGGCACATTAGTATATGTGAGGGGGGAAACTTTTCAAGATGGGTGGTGACCATGGTGGCCATTTTGAAGTCGGCCATTTTGGATCCAACTTTTGTTTTTTCAATAGGAAGAGGGTCATGTGACACATCAAACTTATTGGGAATTTCACAAGAAAAACAATGGTGTGCTTGGTTTTAACGTAACTTTATTCTTTCATGAGTTATTTACAAGTTTCTGACCACCCTGTAGATATCTGTTCAGCTTGGAATCGTATATGCCTATTTATTGCTGGTGTGAAACTGTGATGGTCTGAGTAACATTTCTGAAGATTGACGGGTATACTAATCCTGGACCATGGAAAACATGTGCAGTAGGTGGAGTCTGGTGGCAAAGTCTCTATTTCACAGACACTCAGGTCCCAATCTGGGATCCTGAGTTGGTTTGTCATGTGGTGGATGCAGCAATGCGCTGCGCTAATGCTCCTAACCTCTCCTCCTCTCCTCTCTGATATATTATAAAGATGATTCAAAGGTGATTCAACATTGATTTGAAATTGCTACAAATCTGACTCTGCTTCATCATCATACAGAACTGCTTCATCATAAAATGGACTTCAGTAAATATCTAACAACAACAAACAAAAGTGTAAAGAAAAGCAACTCAGGGTGTGTAGAAAAAAGTGGAGAACAGAGTTGGCCTGTCCAAAAACACAAGATTTTGCTTTGAATGAATATACAGTGTAGTCGGTTAATTTCAGAATTATTATCAAGTGTACATATTACAATGAAATTTCCTTTTCCATGCTTAACCAACAAGCACCACACTGCCTTTATCAGACAGCTTGAATCTCGCTCCATAGGTTATGTAAACTATAATCTCACAAAACAAAACAAAAAAAAAAGATAGCAATGAGCAACTCTGCTGAGTTTTCTTTCTCATACAGCTTTTTAAACATGATGCTAAAATTGACTTTGCTCTTGATTTCGCAGTTACTGAAAAGGTTTTTTTGAGGTAGGAAGAGAAACATTTTCCCTAAAGGTTTGGCAATTCTGTACAATCCTTTTGGACCTATCAATTTCGCAGAAAAGTGTAACATAGCAAAGCAAAACCTGGAATGAGTCAAAAACCAGTGCTCTTAAGCTACATCCACTCTATATTTTGATTTAAAAAAGTCATTTTAAATTAAAATGATTTTCATTCATACTAGCGTTTTCACATTGTTTTTACAAAAGAATCTCCTCCCTCACTATAATCACTGAAAAAGCATATTACGTAGCCATTTGGCCACACTGAGCATGTATGCATTGACGGAAGCAGGAAGTGGAAGTGGAAATCCTCCTGGAATGGACATTGCTACATCACTGGCCATGGGATTCATCGCAAAATTGGAGCGACAAGTACATTATTTGTCTTTTGTGCACGTATGCAGCAATCAAACTGTAAAAAACACAGTTTACTTGCATGATGGTAAGCAAGATAATAAGCACCATGGAAACCGACTTTGTGTCCGCTAATTTGGAATATGGTTTTCTTCCATGAAGGATGACCAATCAGAAAATGACACATTGCACTGAGCAGGATGTGATTAGGGAAAGATCACGTAATAAGTACAAAAAAATCAGAGCACAGTTAGAGTCTGTTTTTTTTAAAAGTGTAAAGTTTTCACCCACCCACACTGCAATGCTGAGCCAGTGTTGTCAAGAGTTAAAAACTCCAGGGTAGCGTGGATGAAAGACAAAAACAGAGAGTAATGTTTGCATTTTTAAATAAAAATGCAGTAATGTGTATGTAGTCCAGCAAGGAAATTAAGCTGTTATTCAAAGTGGTTAAGAAAAAAATAATGCTATGATCTTAGATTGAATTTGAACTTTGTGCACACTGAAGAAGACATCCGCCGATTAGCCCCAGCGCACTCGTTCTGCCTGATGGGAATTGTAGCCTCCACATTGGTACTGCCATACAGATTAAAAAATATGAATATATACTAAACACGTTTCTGCTTGGGTTAATGACATGAATTTCACTAGTCTTGAAAAGGTAGGATTTCACGATTCTTCTTGGTCAATGAGATTTATTATATAGTTATATAACAACATTTTCATTCATTCATTCATTTATTTATTCAATTCATTATCCAAACCATTTATTCTAACTATAGAATCCCCATCTCAGCTCAACAAAATGTACCATTTACATGCAAACTGACGAAATTCATAACATATTGGATTTGTTTTGTTGAACTGGTCACACATATTGCAATGATGGAACAAAATAAATTGAATGCATTTCTTTTAGTGTTTTCTTTTTGTATTTATATAGTTATAATTTAGAATTTTGCATAAAGTAATTAATAAATAACAATAGTGCCATCATTCTTCATATCATCCCATAATATTCTGAAACCTGCTTAATTTAATATAGGGTTGCAGTCTGGTCAGAGCCTGTCTCAGCAACATAAGGGTCAAGGAAGGAACTAATCCTGGACAGTCTGTCAATCCATTTCAGGGCTCATTCGCATACATACTCACTGCCACACTCACAGAGGATCAATTTAGAGTTGACAAAGCTAACAAAAACATGTTTAGAATGAGGGAGGAAGACCATAAACATGGCACAAGGAGAACTTCATACAGCAACCTGACTCCACAACTGAACCCAAGACTCTGATAACTACGGTGGTAACTACTAGATACAGCTACTAAAGAAAATTAATTTATATGGTTTACACTTCTACAATGGTCTTGCTTCCATCCTAGGGTCTGCCCCTATCTTGTGCCCATCCTACGGGAATAGTCTCATCACTTTGTTAACTTCAAATATGATTTGCATTGAAATGGCAGCAGCATTGCTATCTAAGTGTGATGATAAATTTATTTATCCAATTTCAGATGCAGCTTACATCAGTCTGGCTTGTAGCCCCACTGCACAGGAGAAAGTTGAACACCGAAATAAACAATGTTAGGTTGATTGGTAACTCTGTAACTGCAACCATATAAGCAAGCTTGGGGTGCAAGTGAGAGTAGCCAACATAAGACTTTTTCTTTTTCTCATTACAGTCAGTCAATGTAACCATCAAATGAAAATAACACACGTTTTTTTTTTTTGTTTGTTTGTTTTATTTTTTAAACGCATGCTGGATGCAAATTAGGCTGGTGTACCAATTGGGTAATGATCTCACATGTGCATGTATATGCTATAAAGTGTTCCCATATGTGCAAAGCAGATTTGACAATGTCATAAAAAAAGACAATACATGCGCGATAAAATTAGCCTAGATTGGGTAGTGATATCCCCATCTAAAATGGCTGCTACAGGTCTGTGATATCATGCTGGTCTTGCAAAGCATCATGGGCCACTGGGAAAAAATTTGATCTAAGTCAGCAAATTTGTAAAGAAATATTTGGCAAGCAAGGTCACTGGCTAACCAAGCAAATTTGCTGTGAAATATGCTTTGATGAATTTCACAGATCAGCACTACTTGTAACTGAGTAAGCAGCTTTTTTCAAATAGGGTCATGATTTTGCATCAGTTGACTTATGAGAGCAATATGTGAGTACAAGGTACGCATTCAAAAGTGTGTCACACATGTGCATGTGAGGATTACGTTGTTGGCTCATCCTTGGTATGCAACACCACACCCAGGATGTGAGGAAGTGCTGTTGCGAATAATGTTGTCTCTTTCTGTTCCAACAGCACAGAGAAGATGTCCAGTGAGGAAAAATGACTCTACCGCTTCCAATCAGGGAACTATATATTCAAGGCGCTCCCCGGAAGGTGACGTCTCATTTGGACAAAAGCTCAGTACAAAATGGAGCACCTACTCCAGACCTGACACCTAGAAAAAGAAGGCATAGCAGCCCTGTATTTTGTTTGCTTGCACCACTGAGCACAATTTCTGTTGTAACTCATCATATTGATTAAAAGGAGTGACCCAATTGATGCCCAAACATTTATTTTGGATTCCATGACTTACCTCGCACAATCACAAGTGATTTGCAGCATGTGTTTCAGTTGCTGTAGTATATTGTAATGACAACAAACTCTTCTCTGTTTTTCTAGCTAATTACACAAAGAGTATAAAGATATCTCAATATTCCATAATCAAAGGTTTGTGTTTTTTTAAAATCAACCATATTACAGACCAAGACTATGTCTATGATCGCCTATTTAATAGGTTGGACTGCTCAATAAACTCATTTGTATTTTGGTTTCTAACCAGCTATTTCTTCTATTGAAGGAACTGCATTTTTGTATTCTGTATTTGAATCTCAATTTAGACCACATTTTTCAAATGAGTTTCTTTAAACATACCACACAATTGATAACCTGAATAGCTTACCTTTTTTAGACGGCAGGCAGAAAAGCACTAGGGGTAAGAAAAAAAGTATGGGAAAGTTCTTTGAATACACCAGTCAGACTCTGCCAGGGTCTTTATTTTATAAGAAGCAGATATGCATTATTCATCCCGTTTGTGCCAATTAACTCACAGCCGCCAATCAATAGCGTTAGCATTTGATTACCAGCTGGACACAATGAGTGTGTGGCTGTTAATTGCCAGTTCCATAGCTCCATGAAATAGGCACGGAGAACTCTAGAAACAAGGAGTGAGGAAAGATCAATTAAGCATGAAACCTTTGTTATTGATCACCTTTAACCTCCGCCTTCACTGATGTCAAAACTACCATTTAACTGTCCCCAAGGCAAGGATCTCATCAATTGCATCAGTGCCACATAAATCATTATAGGTCACAACGCATTGTAAGAGAGGCCAACAGCTGATGGGCCTGACATTCACAAATCCTGACTTCCAGATTTAAAAGTGCTTCTCGAGGTCGCACATGGACTATAGATTATAACTCTCGGATCTGCTGTTCCCTGTCACATGTAAGGCCATTTTATGCAACTTGGGACAGCCTTTTGAGGTCAGTGGCCGTTAAACAATTAACAGTTATGTCTCACACTTGTTTCTATTTCATTTATTTTTATCCTCATATTTTTATTTTTTTTTATTCAGTTTTATTCATTTTGGTTAATCAGACCCTAATTAAAATGTTGAAAATATTTTAAAAATATATCAAAATTAAAAAGTCTGAATTAGCGTAATGTAATTATTTACTTTATGAGGTATAAATGCATAATAAATAAGAATAGTTGTGTCAGTATTGTAAAATATTAAAGTGTGTGCTTCAATTTAAATGGTTAACGCCTAATTCTCAATTGTAGTAGAAATTTGTCATTTTTCTCCCCCTTACAAAGACCCGTAAAGGGCTAGATCCCTAATAAATGGCAGTAATTAAAAGTAACATCATATTTGTAAACACAGACCTTGAAACTATATAAAATGATACACCACATTCTTATGTTTTAAATTTTAGCATTCTGGGATAGGCTTGTAGAGGGCTAGGACCACAAGTAAAAAATCAAATATCATAAATGTTATCAAATTCATGATCAGCAATCTTGAAACAGCAGAAAATGACATTCCACATACCTACAGGTATATTACCAATCCCCATTTTTTTCAAAGTTTTGTGAAAAGGAGTAACATTGACCCCTCATACTGTATCTCATTAGAGGGTGAACTCCTGAGGTCAGTTGATGTGGCATGTACAACTTCCTAGCCCTGCTGATATTTTTTTTCTGAATACACCAATTGGTTTATTGTTTATCATAAGGGTATGATTTCCTGCACAAAATATGGTCCAAAAAGTGCCTGAAAATGAGTTGGTCTCAGGTCTAGAGAGACAAAAATAGGGGGAAACACCAAAAACATTGATATCTTACCTAAGTAGACATCATGATGAGATGGACTTTATATCATATATGGGAAGATTCTGGTACTGCTGAATCATAAGTAATTCTTCTAAACACAATATTCTTTGAATTGTTAAACCATCAGGCATGTATAAAAGGAAAACAAATGTGATGTCCACAAGGCATTTGTGTGTTGTTTTCCTGCATTTGGAGCCTAAACTATTAAAAGACTTTTCTTTTATATTGATCTCTTCTATTGAGAACATTGTTCCAAGGTGCTCTACAAGTACATAGTTACAGTTCCATTGGTTCCATGCATAATCATGAAGTGACCGATTCTGGGATGCACAATGGGGCATAATTACAGATTGAATTAGTAGCCTTGTAGTTTACAGTGTAATGCCCAGCCAGTAGGATATGCCATAATGTATGAAAGCTGCTCATACATCTGATTTCTGGATGTCTAGGCTGGCTTTTTTCATTTTTTTATAATTGTTTTTTGCTGTCTATTGTTAATTTGAATTATCCTGCACAAGTTGCAGTTTTTGAGAAAGACCAAACCAAACTCATTGACACACCTCACTCCAGGCACTGATAGAATTCACTCCAGTGTGACCATCCTGCTGATGAAGTGCCAACAGCTATACACTGTTAGCCAGAAAGGAGAAATAACAAAAGCTACTGTTCACAATGCTGAAGACTTTAATAATGTTTTTTGCCTTTCTAAGGTAGAGAGTGCCTTGTATGCCCAGAGCAAAAGGCAGCTATGTGCTGGTAATACTGAATGCCACTTTCACCACCCTCTGCACCTTTATGATGTTGAGCTGAGCAGATACCATGCTAGAGTCTTAGGCAGCCAATCAGAATGAACTCCATTGTACAGCTGGTTAACATAGATGGAGATATCTGGGCTTTTCTTAGACATCTGAGGAAGTAAAGGTGTTGGTGAGCCCTATTGACAAGAGCAGATATGTGTTGTTCCTAGTTCAGTTTATTAACAATGGTCACCTTCAAGATATCTAAAGCTGCTGACCCTCTCAATGGCATCTCCTCAAATCTAGATGGAAATACGCTCTGACTTCTCTGCTTATCAGCCTATGACAAGTTCTTTAGTTTTGCTTATATTAATAGTGAGATTGTTGCTCAGACATCACTTTGTCAGGTAGTCACTCTTCTGTCACCTGTCTCGTCATTGCTGGTCACCAGGCATATGATGGTGGTATCATTAGAAAATTTAATGATGGAGCTGCAGCTGTTTTGGCCACTTATATGTAAGTATATGTACAGTAAGTGAACAAGGATTACAGAATGGGGCCTCAGTTTACCATTCTGTGGAGTCCATGTAGATAACCAGTGTTGAGGGTCAGGCTGGAATATTTTATTTTGTTAATCTGCACAAGCTGAGGTCTGGCAGTTAGGAGGACCAAAATCTACTTGTAGAGGTAGCACTAAATTCCAAACTGAGGAATTTGGAGGTCAGCTTTGTTAAATGCTAAACTATAATCTATAAACAGATCTCTGTCATAACAGTTTTTAATCTCTAAATGTGCCAGGATGGCATGAAATGCAAGGAATATGGCTCCTCTGTGAATTGGTTGTGGATGACATGAAGACCTGAGGTAATTATTATTAGAAACAAATTAAACAGCCAGGTGTTGTTTCTCATATAGTTTCAAGAATTACCTGTAAAACTGATTGTGTTAGATTTCCAAACTGGCAAAATTATTTTTTTCTATAGTTTTAAAAGTTTTATAGGAGTCTGAAAAGCAAGAAATATTGCTCGTAAGAGATGTTTCCTGCTACTGTCACCCAGATCCCGAACTCAAAGTTTCCTTGTGATTTCAGTTTTGCTCACCACGAATCATGACTAGATTTTTGTTTCTTGTGTCCTAGCAATAGTCTCTCAAATCAGTTCATGGTGATTGGAATGAGTGCATATGGTCTGTAGTCATTCAGACAGTCCATTTTTGTTTTCACAGGTCATAATAAGATCATTTTGATCCTTTTGATTTAGGCATGGACTACAAATTCTCTCAGTGAAATATTAAACATGTCACTTTAGATATCTGTTCATTGGTCACTACAGTTTCTAAAACACACTCTGAAATTCCTTCCAAACTAGGTGCCTTATGGACATTACCTTGTTTCAAATTCCTCCTTATGTCATGCAGAGAAATGGAGAAGCATAAGTCATTTGGGGCTGTAAGCAATCAATGGCAGGCTGCTTGTTAAGGCGATCATAGTGGGTGCACAAGACATGAAATTTCATCTGGGAGAGGAAATATGGATAAGATTGAATTAGGTTTTGCTTATCACGATCAAAGCTGGAGTAAAAGACACAATGCCCATTGGGGACAGAAATTCAAATCTAATCAAAATGTATTTGTCACATACAAATTATACCTACAGTACAGTATGTAGTGAAACACTTAGTTGCTCAGTTGTCAATTACATTGAGTTAGGTTTTACTTTGTAATCAGTAAGCATCTCTAAACTCTTTAGGGCTGCTATACTATTTTTTTCAGTTTATTCCCAAATTAACCTTAAGCCACAATAAAAGCTTTACTGGGCTCTAACTGCATATCTAGTATGTTTCCATATCACCACCATAAAATCTTATATATAAATGTCTACGCGTGGAAGTGTGTGTGTCTGTCCGGCCTGGAAGTGAGAGGTGGAGTCGGGGTAAGAGCTCCACCGCAGAGGAAACAGAAAAATCGTTTAGTCGCTAATAACACAAGCAATGCCAGCACGTCAGCAAAATGAAACCTCAGAAGAAAGACAAAGTCGCTTAACCGCTAACATTGTCAAAACGGTATCCATTTTACTTTTCTTCCCGCCGCTAATGCACAAGTGAGTCGAGCACGTCGGCAAAACGAATCCTCCTAGGAGAGAGATGCCCAGAGTAGTTACTTTCAATTATCTGAGATTTCTACATTTCAATTTTTTTTCTGACGATTTCAATAGTTTCTAGGACCCCGGGCTTTTTACAGCACGGGCTTACACAGCTAGTATAGTATATTGTTGTATGCGTTCAGTAAATTCTTGGTGTGACCAGTGATCCATGGATTCACATTACAAAATATGCTAATTGTTTTCATTGTCTTCCACACATTTTTGATTAATCCTGTCCCAATGTTTGCACACATATATACAAATTTAATGAGGAGTTTCTAAACAAGGCAGTGCTGCAGTTTTTTCTTTGCCTCTTTAGTCCACCACTTTCCTTACTAATCCTCATGTTTCAGTTTCTGTTTGTAAACTCAGAGCAGGAGTACTCTCATGTTCTTGGACTGTCCAAGGAGGGGAAGCAAAGTAACAAGTGAAGTGGTAAGCATCATTTATTAAGGCATAGTAGTGATCCCGAGCTTTAGCATCCTTCATGAGGGAGGTGACAGGGTGATGATATTTAGGGTTAACATTCCTTAGCTTTGCTTTATTGAAGTCCCAGGCAACAGAAAACAATCCCTCACAAATATAAATGTTCATACTCCATAATAATAATGATGTAAAGATTGCTCAGTACATTTTTGGTATTGACTTGTGGAGAAGTGTAAACATATTTTTAGAATACTCTTGTAAACTCATCAGGTTAAAACAAACACCATGGAAGAGTATTGTAATGCTCTCTATGTAATGATTTATCTTCAGCTTGTTGTTTGTCTGATTTAAGGCATCTTCAAATATGAAAATTGTTCCCAGACTCTGTACAGCAGTGCTCACAGTTGTTGTTAATATAGATTTAGAATTTTAAATAAGTATTTTTAGTAGATTCTAAGATATTAGCACCACTGATAGAAGCATATGAAGTCTCTTTTTACTTACTATTCATGATACTTTATACACTATATCGGGGTGCCTAGCTCCAACCCGAGAAGGCTACAATGGCTGCACGTTTTCTTTCCTGCTACTCAGTGACCAATTTCTGTTATCAATTGACTTCCTCTCCCTTTGTTTTATCTGCCTTATTTTTTAACAATCAGTCCTCTGAATTGCTTCTTTTTTCCATGAATGGCAGCCAACGAAAAGAGATGCACAGTGAGCCAACAGGTGACCAGCTAAATTAGGGCCCCAAACTCCAACCAATTTCATTCCAATCAGTTTCTTAATTAGAAGCCGATTTGTGTTGTTAATTAAACCCATTGTTTAATTCCATAACTTGTTGGTGCTCTCATTCTGCCACAGCAGACATTTCCATTTTATTTTCTTTTTAAAGAGCACCTTCAAATTCTTTTCTTCAGATGAGCAGATCAACATTACTTTACCGAGACCCTTACATTTCTTTATTTTCAAATACTGTATGATGAACACAGGTCAGCTGGTAATGCGTTGACTCACTTTGTATCTTATTACTGTTTGGTTGCTAACTGAAGAAATAATAATAATTAAGGAGTCTGAGTCTTTAATAGTAAGTCAATTAAAATTAAGGCAAAAATTAATTACATGGAGTAATTGGTCAGTGATTAATAAAATGGCAGAAATGAACCTGCAGCCATATAAGTATAGCCTCTAATAGTCCCTAAACCAGCTTCTAAATAAATACCAGTCCATGTGTACATAAATAGATATTCTCGTCCACTTTAGGGTAAACAGAAACCATTTTGATGATTGTGTTCACTCTTTTTATTTGTTCCCATAAGAACCTAGACCCAAACTGAAACACTCCTCATGCTTGTGTATGGGACATGATATATACAGTATATCAAGGTACCTGGGAAGGTAAGCACTACCACCCGGGGATGAAAGGGGGCACTGTCACCCACATCTCTGAAGGACTGCAACCAGAAAACACCTGACCACAGTCCACCAATCTCTAAAGCCTCATCCCTTTGGGGTGGCATCTCATTTGTAACTCGAATTCTCTACTGATCATAGCTCTTGAGATAGATCCCTCTTTTTCACTGCAAGTGGTACTTTGTGTTTTTGTGCTGCCATACGCCCATTTATTTCCTTGATGCGCGAATGTTTCAGTCATTTTGCAATTCAACAAAGTGATCTGGCTGGCACCCCAACTATATTTTGGACTCTGCAAATCACTTTGTTTCACAATGGGGATCACCATCTGGTGCCCTTTATCCTCTCTCTTGTTTGTTTCTGATAATATATAAATTCACATATACATAAATTTAAATCTATACCTATACCAGTATACTGTTCATATACATATACTTACTGCATATTTGTGTATGCAGATTTATACATGTAATCATTTAACGAACATGCTTCACTTTATTAAAATGTTATAACCAACTATGGGTGGGGAATAGAAATAAACACACATCTGTTAAACCAGTCAATTTAGAGACACTAATCAATCTTAAATACATGACTTTAAGAAATGAGATAAAATTTTCAGAAACCCAATTCAGTATGGGGAAAACATGCAAACTATTTCTGTTAATAGTGACCTGATCAGAAATGTCATGTAGCTTCTTGGAGCTTTAAGGCAGCAGTGCTAGCTACTGCGCTAACATGCCATCCACGGTAGTTCAGATCTGACCAAGCTAAGCATAGAAATGAGATTCAGTATTGAAAGTTGCTATATATGGAATCTTATAGTGTCATATCGTTTTGGTTTAGTATTTTTAATATAATGTGTCATTGCCTAAAAAGCATACACTTTGGCTTCAGGCTCTGAAATGCCTCTCACGCTCCCTATTTTGTTTAATGTCATGCTCATAATAACCACAATTAAAAAGTGTCTCTTAGCCATAGAGAGCCGGAAATTTTATAAATAAAATTGGCAGGCTTTAGAAGGTGAGAACAGTGCAGCTCTCATACATGAACTTGGAAACTGTGCCAGCCACACTGTGTTTTGAAAAATAGCGTGTAAGGACACTGATGGAATGAAACCACGAGAATACATTCCTTAACACAGATAGTAAATTTGGGTCTTTCACATAACCTGTTTAGATATTTCTAGTGTATATTATTTGAAGGCGATATCAGGACAAGTGGCCTCCCTTTCCAAATAAAAGATGTTTACAGTATGACACTGTCATGCAATGTTTAAAAACAAATTACATATTTGCCAGGGGCTATTGAGCAAATTCTGCCTTTATATTAGTTGTTGAGATCTATGCTGAAGTATTAAAAGAAAGCAATAATAACCCACCTGTAATAAAAACTCAATGGTTTACTATTGAACTATTTAAAGTGCACATAAAACATGAGATCTTAGTCTAAAGGTTTTTATGTATTTTCTTAACGTAGCAAGCAATGCTCAATAAATAAAGTTTTGGTGAACACTTTATAACTCTTTGGTAATATCCTGTGACGGTGCAGAAAAAGAGTCAGGAAAGACAACCCGACATTTACTCAGAGCTGGGAGCTCCTTCTGCACACCACACTTATCTGATAAGCTTCTTCTCGTTTAAAAACTATTATTTCTTCAGTTCACTTAATTCTTTCAGGCAGTTGAGCAATCTATCAACTGAGACACGATGTGGCTCTGTAGGCTTACAAAAGGGAAATGCAACATTAATTTGTAATCAATACTTTTTAATTAAGGAAAAAACAACATATTTTATTGGCTTTACCTTGCTCTGTATTACTGCATTATATAAATATAAGCACAGCAACACTTGTTAAGTTTGAAAAAAATTCAGAAACCAACTCTAATACTGTAATACAGCAAAATGTCTTAACAGGTGAACCTTTTGAATTGGCACCACTCATGTACATATAGTATGGATTTGCATCTCTCTAAGCTCACAATGAAAGAATGAAATATAAAAAAGTATACTTTTATTGTGCATATTATTTTATATTAACTTCATGTGATTAAATAAACTGCCTCAAATGGCAGCTCAGTAACTTTGTTCTAAAATTATATTGTGCTTGAGTCACAGAACTTGGTAAATCAGATGCACTCATTAGGACCACAAATATCTGTGTATCCAAAAATATCTAGAGATGTGGGACGAACGATGTCATCTTTTTCTGTTTTTTGTGTGCCATTTTATAACATTCAGATTATAGAGTTCAGGTCATCTAATACTGTGTTTAGGTAATCTAAAGAGTGACAGCATGATAGTTTAATGGTTAGTGTTTCTCCTTTATAGCTCCAGAGTGATTGGTTCAAATGATATCCCCAGTGTTGTACGTGTGATGTCTGCACATTCTCTCTTCTACCCGCTCAACATAGTTAGTGGGTTCTGCTCTTCCTGTACGGTGTACTGAATGCCTTTCCTCCAAGGGTGACTGCTTTTCTCCAGCAGAGTGGCAAGAAATGAGGGAAGGTGTTCTGTTTGAAATGTAGCAGGAGTTTTTGAAAGGGATAACTGACTGGAAGAGACAGAAGGAAGAAAGAAAAAAGGAAAAAAAAACAGAGCACGAACTGTTTTCTGTGCCTATTTTAGGCAAAGCCCAAGGATTTACATTTCTTTGGCTTAGTTTGGATTTTAAAAAAGACCAAAAGTGGAGCTATATTACACCTACAGTACATTGGTAATGTTGCTTTAAAACCTGCAGGTTTTCTGGGGAGTCATTTAACTAATCTAATGGTAGGAGAAAGCTGCTTTGGGGACCAGCATCAGGACATTTTGTTCAGAACTTTTTTTTTATTCCCTTTGATGATGGTGAACTAGACTTGTTATCATTCTCTGTGGATTTGTGTGTAGCTGTGTTTTGTGCTGTCAATATGTCCAGGTAATATGTGCTATGGTATAATGCCTTGTGTTTAAGCATTGTGTCCTTTCTTTATTGTTGTCAATCATATATATCATTGAAGTTAATAAAATCTGTTTAATGTTTATGTCTACTTTCTAGGAGAATAGGGATGGTGATGTTGGACCATGGCTGTGGATTTGCCTTAATGTACCATAAAAATAAAAAGAGCAGTACCTCTGAACATACAAAATCTTATTGGATCAGAACTAAACCAGGGTGTCAGGATAGTCCAGTTTCACCTCCAAATTTCATGGATCGGTTCCCTTTCTAAAGCTTTTTCTTGTTTGTTTTGCGTCCCATCCTACCAAGATCAACTGTGCCCCTGTCCCCTGTGTAAAAGGATTTGTAAATTGAATGGATAATTTAAAGCCTGGGGTAAATTATACCTGTTCAGGGGGGTAAATTTGCTTAAAAAAGCTGAACTCACGAAGATCTTGATTAATTCCCAAAGACAACATGAAATTATTTCTTTCGACAACTGTGCAAAGAATATCCAAAATCATTGATGAAAAGCACGAAGAAGCGGCTCACTGGTTGATATGTTCTAATCAACTTAGTGTGTTTCATTCTGGCATACCAGTATCTGCTCATCATTAGTTGCTTTTAAATAAGTGAAATAGCATAATTATTTGCTTTTATTATTATTATTATTATTATTATTATTATTATTGTTGTTGTTGTTGTTGTTGTTGTTGTTATTTAAAACTAAAATAAAAATGTTGAAAGCTGTATCTTACAATTTCCCATTTGTAGATCAGTTTATTATGGAAGAAGTACAAACTCAAATTACTGAACAAAACAGGGAAGGGGAATTTTACTTTCAAAAAGTCCCCACAGGGTAAATAGGGCAAAAAAGACTGAGAACCCCTGATCTAAAGAAACCATCACAGTAATCAACATAAACTACAGTTGTGACTCATTCTCAGAAACCTTCAAATACCACTAAATTGTGTATGATGCACTCTACCATTTTATCAATCTAGTTGGTTATCATGTTAGTATACTGTACAGTATAACAAAAACATTATTATCAACTGGGAGACCCCAGGTTTAAAGATATTTCTCCATTTTTACCAGACTTGCCTTTTGCAGCTGCATATAGACATAAAAAATCTCACATTTATGATTTTTCTGACCGTATATGAAAACTATTGTTACTCAGGTTACATACGCTTTTTCCATCACAGAAGACATTAATATGCTTTTTCAAGTTCAAGAGTCAAACTTTTTGTCCAGGGTACAGTCAATGAGTTTTAAGACTGGCTGCCCTATGGCACTGATGTGAATGAAAGCCATTGGCACATGTGTGCTACATATAATGACTATATCTATAGTGCTAAGGGTTTGGTCATTTCGAATTTGTTTAGTGAAATTGAAGAGCAGTATGTGCAGCACATCAGCAAAGAGAAAAATGCCCACTTATTGAGCAATAAGCTAAAATTCAGATGTGAAACCCATGGTACAGCTGGCACAAGGTGTGAAAGCAGTTGACCAATCTGACCAAACATTTGTCATGTTAAGACCATACATGAGAACTGCTTATCATCTTCCATCTTGTGCAGCAACGATTTTCAATTAAAATTTGTTGAAAGTCCAGGATATACTGTTGATTATTAAATCTTGCTGGATAACCACTTTGACTATCATCTTCAAGAAATTCTCTTCCTTCTCTGACCAGCTAGTGCAAGGAGCATGTGGTCCTGAGACTAACTAATTGGTCTAAATAAAGAGATTCCGTTGGATCAAGATTTTGCAGAAATTATATATTTTAAATGCCACTTAAACCATGTAGTTTGTAGTGGTGGCAGAAAAAAAATCTCATGTTTTAATGCAGAACAAAGATAATAAAGATTCCAATACAATGTAAGTCAGTGGTGAGTAACTTTGGACAACAGCAAACAATATCAAAAATGTTCATGAAAAAAAAATCTCATGTTACTTGTATCACACAAACCATGTATCAAGCTGTCCAGCTGTAAGCTGATAAAGTCCCAAACACATGCATTTTTATTAAAATATTTTTGAATAATCTATTTCTAGAAAATGCTCTCATGAACAAAAGAGGAACACATTTACACAAGTGTTTGAATTGAAGACTCTTGTCCACCACTCATTTATTGATTACAAGTCTAGCCCAGTAACAACTTATTCATTATACATGATAGGGACAGTGCAAAGTTTACTGACAGATGTGTACAAAAAGGGATTAAAAGTTAAAGAAAAGTAAGTGAAAAAATTATCAGGAATCGAATATGCCTCATACATACTTCAACAACCAGAAGGGCAGTTCACCTTTGCAGTTTCACAGACTGCCGCTTAATAATCCCGAGTTGTGGCTATGAATATAAACGTAATGAAGGGAGTTGGGTCAAAAATTCAAATACTCATTCAATTTTTGCTCACAAGAGCATTTTCCAAAAGTGATTTATTTAACAATATTCTTGCAAAAAACATGGCTTTGGAAAGTTGTAACCCATTGACTGAATGACTTGACATGTGGGATATGCGACATAAGTAATTTTTTCATGGATTTTTTTTGGTTTTGTTTGCTCTTGTCCAGCGTTGGTCTCCACAGATGCCTGTTTCATCAGAAAGTCCATCAGTTCTGCATGAAAGCATGAGTTTAAAAATCTTTCTTGGCTATCATTACAAACAACATGAAGTAAGTAAAACATTAAAAATATGTTTTTTGGGTAGAGTATTCCTTTAATAGGATCAGATCTCTTTCTGTCTACTTTTTGCTTTGTTTTTTGCAGCACTGATGTTAGGCTTATTTTTAGTGTCTTGAACAGAAGCGTCCAATTAAATAATTTAATAAATGATTGTGACAGGTTGCATCACGAGTGGATAAAAATAACTATTTATGGCTTGTTTTTTCTTTTTTATAAACAGTTAAGAAGAGAAGAGTATACTTACCTCTGAGGCAGAGGAGGAGGTTCAGCAGCAAGACAAGAGGCTCTGGTAACCCAACGGCTTAGCAGCTGAGCATGTCTCTGGTCAGGTGAGGGCAGCAGCCTGTGCAAGGTGGAGGCTGTAGGCGGACAGAACTCTAGTTACAAGAGAACCAAAATAGCTGAAGTCTCGGAAAAAGAGTGTTGAAAGAATGCTTAGAGGAATGAGAGGGAGAGAGTGAAAGAGAGAGCGTAACACATCCATCTGTGGATAAGTGTGTGCATGAGCAAGGAATTCGTAGAAGAGGAGAGTTCCGGGAGAAGAACATGGCGTACGGCCGGTGTCACGTTGGCTCTAATTGGAGGGATGAGTTACAATGATTAAGGGACACGGGCACAGCTATCCATTCGCCATATAAAGCAGATAGTGAGACACTAGAGTTTGTGTTTCTACCAGTGTTGAGCTAGGAAGAAAAACCCGAAGGAGAGAGAGCAATTGAATATGAGCATCGTAAGTGAAGACCTATAGATCGGGAAACTGGGGTCAAGAACTAATTGTTCACTGTGATTTTGTGTAAATAAAATCAAGCCTTTTTCTTTTCTTCATTTTAGTTTTAGAGAAGAAAAAGAGACAGTACTTTTTATACATTTT
Organism: Polypterus bichir lapradei; assembly: GCA_026402145.1. Classification (NCBI taxonomy): domain Eukaryota; kingdom Metazoa; phylum Chordata; class Cladistia; order Polypteriformes; family Polypteridae; genus Polypterus; species Polypterus bichir. Next base: position 12,609,673 of record JANRMT010062849.1, read on the forward strand.
TAAGTGATTTATTACCTCATGTCGTTTGGACTGGGAGTTTTCTTTTAAATATATGAAGACACATAATTGTATTTTGATTTTGTATTTTTGCCCTGTAAATAATGAAGCACTTATCACTTTTACTTTGAGGGCATGTGCCTTGTTGCTCTGTCATTGACATTCATCTATGAACTACTAGATGCCCAGAGTGAATCCTGCTTGATCAAATGCACAGGGACATCACAGACATATACTTAAAAAAAAAGACATTTTCACACTAAAAGTCAAGACATTGTACCTTCTTAGTCAATTTAGGTGATCATAGTAATGCTAAAATTATTTAAATTAGTTTCTCTTGATCGGCAATGTCACCATCATTCTTTCTTTACCTTTCCTAAGCATCTTTTATAAATCTCACTGTGGTTCATAGATTAATATCCTCTGCTTGTAATGAAGAAATTTTGATCCATTGTTCTGAACTGAAGATTGTTTTTTAAATTTCACTTCGATGATTTGCGTATTTATAATTCTATCCAGTCATTTGCTATCAAACCTACTTAGTACAGCTCAGGGTCCCAGTGGTCACAGCTTATCAGGGTGTCAGTCAGTGGCATTGCATATTGACACATATCCACAACTCACTCATACAGGGCCAAATTCAAGTCATCAGCTGATTTAAAATACACCTTTTAGATGTGAAAGGAAATCCAGAATACCCAGAGAATGGCTTCCTCGGACATGAGGAGAATGTGCCATCTCCACACAAACAACTGTATGGCTGATGTTTCTACTAAGGACTATGGAGTTGCGAGAGAAAAACACTGACCACTGGGAGATGGTGCTGAAGAATTAATTTATAATTACTTTGGAAAAATAATTCTACATTATTTTTGTCATTGTTAATAAAAAATGTATAAGACATGTCAAGACTTTCATATGCATAATAGCATATAACCAGTCATGTAACTGTTGCATAGATAGTTAACATGTGCTTCATGCTTAAAAGCTATGTTTCCAGTTCTGCTCAGTGAAAAATCAACACAGGATGGCAGCAGTTAAAAGACTGCCCCCTGAAAGCAATGTGTAGACAGTGACATCTAGTGGTCAAGCAGCAAGACTGGTGTGATACAGTTAGCCGGAATCCTATATCTGGCACAATTCAGTGCTGCCAAAATCAATACTCATCACACCAGCCAAAAGGAAAATATAGACATTATCTAATTTTGCTCTAATTGTGACTAATCATTAGAAAAGATAAATGAATTCAGATTTGATGCTTCACTTGCTCTACAAACATTGCTTCAAGCAGAATTGTGTAAGCTACACAGATGAAACAGGGTTCACATTTGTGTAAAAAAATAAGTCTTGTCAAAATAAGTCTCAAAATTTAAAGCAGTACCTGCATTAATTAATGTCATAATATTCCATTTAAAATTGCAGTATGATTTGTTTTTTTTGTCCTTAATCAATACTGTTATGTATCTTTTAAGTTTAATGGAACAGAGTACAGAACCTTTATTTGGCACATTTTAAAATAAATTATAATTCAAATATAATATGGATGTGTCAGTAAGAGTCTTTGATCTCCAGTTTTTACAGCTACTTTTTAAAAGACTGATTAACCTACTGCAGCTATAAGTAGCACAGATGGAGTGTCATCTTGTCATTCTTTTCAGGTTTCTTTGAAAATGATAACGCCAGCAATGGAGAGGTGAATAAATCCCAAGCAGTGTTACAGATACAGTATGCCTTCTCCACACCTGCTTGTGTTTACTTTCTCTGCTTAGGCTGTTTCTCACATACAGTATGTACTATGTTACACTACCTAAAGCATGAGACTCCAGGACTTTCCATATGGAAAATTTGATTATTTTTTTAATTATTATTTGCCAGTCAAAGGTGGCAAGTAAAAGCAGGAATGGAATGTGAAATGCGAACATTCTGCTTAATCAGCAGATATGATCTTTATTCAATTATGTTTGATATTAATATACTTTGCCAGATGCTGGTGGGATTGGCTGCAGCTCTCTACAATCCCGAATGTGATAAAGCAGGTCCAGGATATAGTAAATGATATATAGATGTTGAATATTAATGTACTATATGTTTCTGCATACTTGGACTAAACATAGTGTGCAAAAGTATGCACATCTTCCCATAAATGAACAGTTAGATATGAATTGGTTTCGAACTGAGAGAATCAAAAGAATATCCTATATATATATATATAAAGAGATATATATAAAAATATATATATATATATATATATATATATATATATATATATATAGGGTGAGTCAAATTTATGTTAACACTAATGGTACTGCTACTGTATGTATATACTTATATACAATTTTTGCCACATATGGTACATGTGTTGAACATGATGGCGCACAGGTTGAGACATTCCTGTAAATCATCTTGCACATATGAAGTATGTTTTGTGAATAAATTGCTTTTGCCATTCAAATGTTAACATAATTTTGACTCGCCCTACATAGATAGATAGATAGATAGATTATATAGTAAAAGAAATGACACCGGAAGATATCAAAGGGACCCTATTTAATGTACACAAAATAAAAAATAGTTTATTTTGGCATCTTTCAGTGTCTCACTCTCAGGCTAGAAAGCTGCATAGCTCTGTTTGGCTATGAATATCAGCTTTCAGCAAAGTTGTTCTTTAAATAACTTGCAGGACAGAAGAGGTGGGGTTCCCAGGGGGAAGACGGAAGTGATGTTCGCGGTTATGATGGGACTTATCCTTAGGTCTTCAGGTAAGAGAAGATAGGCTGTTAGTGACCGCACTTCCTGATTACTGATGTAGTTACTCTTATCTTAATAGCACCATGTGACTATATCCATACACTTTTCTGTCTGTCTGACAGTTACATTCTCTTGGGTATATTTATTCAGCATTAATGTTTATGATGTGCCATCTACTGTAATGTATTTTTAATGCACATAGTATAAAATGAATTAGATTTTCATTCCAACAAAAGACACATCAAAAACATTTGAAATTGAGTTGAGAAACAAAACATGTCCAAGCATTACGGTGAAAGAGGGGGAAAAAAAGACCAGGAGATATGACAATAATTATTTTCACTGAGTGACAGTTGCGTTTATATATAGTTATTTCCATGATGCCAGCAATACAATGATCATTGTCATGTGATGCCCGTAAACAACATCACACATAAACAGAAAAAACAAGACAAAAGTCAAAATAAAGTTTGCTAAATTCAGTTAAAATAAAAAGTAAACCATGGAAATGTAATCCTCATACACAAAAATGCACATATAACAATGTGTTAATGTGACACATAGTGTACCAAATACTCTACAACTGACACTTTAACTTAAGTGTGATTAGTACTGTCTCTAACAGCTTTCTTATTTCCAAATTTTTTTCCATTCATAACAGACATCTTAGAACCACTGGTGATTGTTTCTACTTGGTAACCTTGCAGTTATCTAATTCTAACACACTCTCAGCACTTAAAGGGATTCTCATCCCCTTTTTCTTACATGGTGTTTTCTTTGCCTTGTCCCAATCTTATGTTATTCTCTTGTCCATTCTGCTCTGTTGAGCCTTGAGAAGCCAGTCAACCATTTATGCATAAGCTGTGCATTGCCTCATAGCTCCAGAGGCATCTGCTTATATTACTGGCTCATAGAAAAATATATACAAATCTTATTAGACAATTTTGCTTATACCTCATATGTAAGTGTTAATCAACATGTTTTTAGTTTGACTGACAGAGGTGTGCAAAAGCATTCAATCCCCTTGAAAGTCAACATAATTTTCTGCATAAAAGCTTTTAGCACATATTTACCCTTTTAGTATTTTTAAATCCAGGTCAGTGTGAAAAGTAACACACATGCAAATGCCTAACGCCACTCCCCAATTCCTCCCAGAATTACATCACTTTTAATATGTAAATCAATATAAATCGCTCTTAAGCTCAGCATTCTGTGAAAAGACAATGGTAAAAGCATGGGGGAAAACAGAAGAATTTCAGCAAATACCAAGTGGAGGCAAGGAAAAACGTACTATTTGTTGGTTTAAACAGTGGTATAAACAACAAAAAGAAGTTGATCAAGTGACATAGAGTGTCAGAGAAACTCGAAAGTTCAAGTTCACAAAGTCTCACAGTGCCCAAAATAAAAAAGAAGTTGTGAGATATCAAAGTCACCGTGAAAAGGTGAGTTGTAGCCCACCATCTGAGAGTCATATGGAAACTTATGGAGAAGAGAAAAGAAAAAAAAATATTAACACAGTGGGGAAAAAAGCTTGAAATGTCAACTTTAATGTAGAAATTTACAATTTAATCACATAGTTTATTTTGTCATTAAAGTAGAACGTCATAAACTTCATCTTAAAAGCTTTTGATTTACTAGTTTCTCAAATTCCATCATAACTAAAGTAGCACGTTAAATGCTTTGTATTGTATGTGTTCTTCTACGTGCTTCCTAAATGGGCTTTCTCTTCCTCTGACAGGACACAGAATCCATTACATTCGTGATATTACAGTTCTCTGCATAATTTAAATACTGAGATATATCCTTGATATCATTTTCATGATGATGGGAATTAAAACATGTTGTTAAACATGGGAACATGGTGGTGCAGTGATAGAGATGAGCTGGCGCTGCGTCCAGAGATTATTCCTGTCTCCCGCAAGATGCTTTCTGCGCCATGCAGCAGTACTATCTCTTTCAAACTTACTAACCCCCAATTACTGTCCTTCCTTTTCTTTCTCCAAATATCCAGTCGCCACACAATCAGCTCTATGATAGATGTCAAGCCATCTGTAAGCTTAAAACGCCAGTTCTTCAAAACTTTTAAGGAACATTGAAATATCTTCATAGTACATGTTTAATTTTCCTATCCATCTATCCATCCAGTGTCACGCCAGTCCCAGCAAGAATACTGTGCGAGACAGAATCAATCCCTGAATGGGATGCCAGCTTGTCAGTAGCATTGCGACACCGTGTCCTCACATGTTTAATTATAAACAATATACAGTAGATTTTTTCAATGATGTTAACATTTTATCTGTATAATGTAATAAACATATTTTACTGCATTTCATCTTAAGAATTATATTGTCATCATATGTAAATATGCGCTTTATAAAGTGGCACAGGTTGTGCAATATTATAACTGTATTGCAAGTTTACAGTGAGGTAATTGTACTTATAAGTACAAACAGTTCTACAAGGAGCACCTGATGGACTGATTGAGTGCGTTCATAGTTCTTGGGATGAAACTGTACTGCGATGTCCCTACAGGAAAGGCTCTGAAGCATTTGTCATATGAGGAAAGTTCAAATAGACTGTGTGCATGGCTGAGGCAGCGTGTGCTTGATGCTGTATCCCAATAATTCTCTTTCCGATCAGCTGCTGTAGAACTGTGATTCCACACTCAGATACAGTGGGATAAATACTCTGAGTGGTGCATTGAGAGTAACAACACTAAAGCAGCTATGGCATTTGGAATATTTTGGCCATTCTGTGGACCATTATATTGTTACAAGTTAATTACAATCATGCCTTAAACTAATAAACAATATGCGGTTAATTTCAGTGTATTTTATAAAGCCGTGTCAGGGATGTGGATCTAAAAAAAGAAGGGAAACCACACTGGATAAAAAAGCACTGCTTTGACACTGGGATTCAGCTGGCGTGAAAATGTGTGTGGCTTTACGCCAAGTTTAGCTTTTATACATCACTATGTGAGTGTGGAGATGGCGTATACAACATTTTTGTGTGTATACACCATTTATACATTAGTCCCCTGGTTAAAAGGCTTCTGTGAGGGACAAAACATCAGGTTCGTGGACAACTGGGACCTCTTCTGGGAGAGGCAGCATTTCTTCAAGCGGGAGGGTCTGCATCCTAATAAATTTGGTGCCCGGGTTCTCTCCAAAAACATCCCTAAGGTAATTAGTATCTCTTGACTCTGTACTTTTAATCCTAATTCTTTCCATAATGCCTTGCTAGGACATGATAATTCTGTAGTGAAATCTTCCTCAAAAGTGCACTGCATCAATACTCTAATAGATAACCTCAATTCATGTAAAAAATCTAGACAGTGTGGCATAAATGTGAATAATTTAATTATCATTTCACCTCTAGATGAGCACTTTTTTAAAATTATAAAAGACTATAGATTCAATAAAAAATATGGACACAGTGGCGCTAATACGTATAACTTAATTATCATCTCGAACACCTACAATGCTCCTACAATTCAGTTCTGCTCTTCCATGACCTTAAATATGGCCTTATTAAATGTTAGAGCATTAACCAAAAAGAGGTTTTTCATCAAAAATCTTATTAGTGATAGGAAAATCGATTTTATTGCATTAAGTGAAATGTGGCTTAGTTATGATGGTTCTGCACCTCTGAATTATAGCTTTGCGGATCACCAAGGTAAGAAAGGTGGCGGTTTAGCAAATATGTACTCGAGACAATTAAAAAAAAAAGTGTAAAGCGTTACCTGAAAGCAAAAGAATTCATGAACCTCCTTGATCCTTTTGATTTGAGCCAGCATGCTAGTCAGCCAACACACAAAGCAGGCCACATGTTGGATTTAGTAATTAGTAAAGGACTGAAAATTGAAGTGAGGCAGACCATTGATATTGGTTTATCGGACTATTTTCTCTTACTATTTAATATAGAAATAATGATAGAAAATATTCATGAGAAGCATATTGTTAAAAAACACTTCTTTGATTCATCTGCAGCTTCAAAGTTTACAAATATTTTAAGCAACCAGTCCGTTTGTAATGCTTACTACAATAGTGCGAATAATGTAAATAGCAAGGTGGAAAATTTTAATATTAAAATGAGAGCTGCTGCTGACATAATCACTCCTGAAAGGACATTTAAATAATCCTCCACCACTGTTACACCATGGAAGACCCAAAGAGTGTCTGATCTAAAGAAAACTGATTATCCACTATGAGGTATTAAATAACAGCCTAAAATAACAGAATACAACAACATGGTCCATCTTGAGAAGTGGTGCTATTTCCCTAAAATTACAAATAACAATGCTAGTAATCCAAAGAGTTTTATTCTCTACAATTGATCATCTGCTAAACCCAGGTCACTCAATGGAATGCCTCCAAAAAACATCCAAAACTTGTGAGGCTTTTTCTATATTTTTTAATCATAAAATTAATGATATTAGAAATAATATAGTACATCTCCCCAGTACTAATCCTCTTAAACCCAGGTACTCCATTTTAAACAAATTAAAGTCTTTCACCAGATAGATAGATTTATCTGATTTATATAAAATAATTTCTCAACTGAGACCCTCCACCTGCGTCCTTGGCCCAATACCAACATGTTTTTTCAAAGAAGTATCTGATGTGCTAACTGAGAGTATTCTTGACGTAGTAAATTCACCATTAGATATGGTGGTCTTCCCAGACTGTCTTAAGACTGCTGTTGCTAACCCTACTCAAGAAAAATAATCCCGACTCCTCTGCTTTTGAAAATTTCTAACCTGCCTTTCTTAAGTAAAATCTTAGAAAAGGCAGTCATTATGCAGCTAAATGATCACCTGAATAAACCTTCTGTTCTTGACAAGTTTCAGTCAGGTTTTAGAACAAATCACAGTACAGAAACTGCACTCGTTAAAGTAGTAAATGACTTGTGGGTAAATGGAGACTGAGGCCATTTATCTGTTCTCATACTCTTAGATGTAAGTGCTTTGATACCCTTCATCACAATATTCTTAGAAATCGCCTTAGTCAATGGGTGGGCCTCTCTGGCAGTGTCTTAAATTGGTTTGAGTCTTACTTGGCAGGTAGAAAATTCTTTGTTAGTTGTGGTAATTATACTTCAAAGACGCATGACATTCTATATGGTGTTCCACAAGGCTCTATCCTGGGTCTGCTGCTCTTTTCAATCTACAGTACATGCTTCCATTAGGTCAGATTATCTCAAGGCATAACATGAGCTACCACAGCTATGCTGATGACACACAGCTGAATTTATCAATAGTGCCTGATGACCCCAACTCTCTTAATTCATTGATACAATGTCTTACTTGTGTTTCTGAATGGATGAGTAGTAATTTTCTCAAACTAAAGAATGCACTTTCCAGAATCTTAACTAGGAAAAGAAAATCTGAGCACATCTTTCCAGTTCTGATGTCACTACATTGGTTACCTGTGTCATTTAGAATTGACTTTAAAATACTGTTTATGATTTACAAAGCCTTAAATAATCTCACTCACTCCCATTTTTCAGAATGTCTTTCACCTTACACTCCAAATCATAACCTTAGATCTTCAAATGAGTGTCTGTTTATAATTCCAAGAGCTAAACTTAAAAGAAGTGGTGAGGCGGCCTTCTGCTGTTATGCACCTAAAATCTGGAATAGTTTACCGAAAGAAATTCGCCAGAATAATATGGTGGAGAGTTTTAAAAAACTGCTAAAAACTCTTTAACATGACATTTTCATAACTTCATTTTAGTGTACCCCAGATATTCTGTATATGCATTTAATTATCTTATTTTTTTCATGGCTCCAAAATCCATACTATCCCTTACTTTCTCTGCTGTTCTTTTTCCGTTTTTTTGTGGTGGCGATCTGTGCCACCACCACCCGATCAAAGCACCATGCTGTCCCCACATTGATGGATTGAAGGCTAAATGTCCACATGACCATCATCATCTAGTTCTTCCACATGAAGCCTGAAAACCATGAGGACTGATTGAGATCATTTATCTTAGGTAGAATGCCTAGTGGGGTTGAGTGGTCTCATGGCCTGGAACCCCTGCAGATTTAGTTCTTTTTCTCCAGCTCTCTGGATTTTTTTTTTCTGTCCTCCCTGGCCATTGGACCTTACTTTTATTCTATGTTAATTAGTACTGCCTAATTTTATTTTTATATTTTTTATTTTTTTCTTTCTTCATCCTGTAAATCACTTTCAGCTGCATCATTTGTATGAAAACATGCTATATAAATAAATGTTGTTTTAGTCAAAAACAGTCATATCTAACTTCCCACAATTTTGTTAAAGGTACAATAGATCAGCGCTATAAGAAGAATCTAAGAGGCATCATTAATGAAACAGATTGACAAAACATATGCTTTCAGAGCTGTAAATTACAAGGAAACATTTAATTACATAAAATTTTTAGCTGCCCTGATTTTATTCTTTCTGACTTTCTGCAGAACTCTGAATCAACAATTGAGATGGAAGCCACTCAACTTGTATCTAATATATATGATAGTCACTGATCACAAATAGAAGCCACTTCTAACCTGATGCTAAACACCACAACTGAGTAAGGCATTCTCCTTCTGGTTGGTCTCTCTAGAGGAACATTAACTTGGTGCAAAATTAGGTGTGTTCTGCTAACTAGCAATTAATGATTGCCTTGTAATGTTTCCAGTGAAGATTGTAACAGTAAATCTTAATTTCCATAGTAAATGCTCCATGTTAACTAAACACTCTGATGACTGTGTCAGCTAATGAAAGTATTATTTGAATTTAATTTTTAAAATCCCCTATAGACAACAGTGCAATACAGCGCACTCACTTACTGTAGATTATAATTTACACATAAAATGCACAATAGATATATGCTACTTAGCTGCACATGATTCATTTAACATTATTTAAACATCTAGATTTTTTTTTTAAATCATTAGTTCTAACATACCTACATTCAGTGGCAACCCTTTCTCCAAAGTAACGGGCCAAGTTTTATGCAGCTTGAAAAATGCATCTTGGTGTGCATATTTGTTATAAAACAACAAATTTGGAAATTTAATCAAGATCACCCCAATTCCTAAATTTTACAAATTATTGTTTTACCTTGCTTGGTTCTTGCTTGTGGTTGTGTAGAGTTGGTTCTTTGAATTTGCCGCGTAAGGGCAACTCATTGCAGTGCAATCCGTAAGTTATGAACTGGAGTGGAGCGCAGTTTTTATCTCCCCCTCGTTCTTCTCTTCTGTTCTTCTTGACACTGCTTCTTCAAATTACATTTCATATAATCAAGGGGACAATTTCTCCATCCCATCTCCAATATTCAGAGGAATTATGTACTTATTCCAGAAGAAACTGTGCTTACTGATTTAGTAAATTTGAATGCATTAAGCTTGCATCAAAGTACTGCTGGTGATACTTTAAGTGTATTTAGTTTTAGATATAAAGTTTTATATTCAGAAGTACATTTTTTAGGTGTAATCATTTTGGGAGTGTGACTAGAGGGCAAAACATTGTGGTGCAATGTGCAAAATTAGACAAGATTCCAATATTATGTCACAGAGGCTGATGTCGGTACTATGCAGTGTACTCCTGGGGCTGAGTGTGAGATTAAGATGATGTCATCAACTGTTTATAATGTCCAAGGACACAATGTGAGTACGCTTTCTTTGAAATATTCCCTATTGTTCAGGTCTTCATTTTGTTTCTAATCACATAAAAAGTGTACATTTCCCTTTATGCTGCTACAGAACAATGGTAAAGTTTCTCCCTGTTGTTATGATAATCCCAGAAAAATGAAAGCTTCTAAATAATAAAATATTGAAACTTTTCAGACAAAATAATAAGCAGTACAATAAAGAATTATCTTTGTTGCTTTTGGAGCTAATATTCAGTTGCCACCAAATCACAGCAACTATCGATTCAAAATTTTGAGATATGTTCACCAGTCAATATACTCCTTATACCCAGGTCCTGATAAACCTTTTTCTTAACGTCATTTGCATATTTTGGATTTTGCCAACAACAAAGAAAGGTTCTCAGGTCCTGAAAACAAGTCTTTCCAAGAAGATATATTAAACCAATTTAATTGAACGGTTGACTCCTTAAGCTCATGCATGCAGAAGCAATATTCAGAGGAATTAGTCTTATCTGATATACAACATTTAGCTTCTACCATGAGACTGATCGTGACCCCCAATGTTTAAATAATCTGTCAGAGTCAGAAATTACATGCTGTTTTTGAGAGTGTCGAAGGTGTGCCAAACCACTCTGATACTGCATTAACAGCCCCCTTTAAAAAGAGACTTAATCTTTCCTTTTATACAACTGTAAATTAGACCCAAGGCCAAACTTTAATGAGCCCATCTTTTTTTACCCATGGACAACTTTAAGTTGGTATAGCTTGGGTTTTTCCTCCCAAAATTGAAGCTGTACATCAATTGTTGAATGTTTTTGCATGGAAATGCTGTGCCTCATTTGTGGAAAGACATTGACGTAAGTAAACACGTATCCCTCTCTTCATTCTGAAATTCTCAAATCACGGTTATCCATGAAAACCCTCCCACTGCATACATTCCTGGCTTACCTTTCATGTTAGCAGGTTTTTTATGCACAGATACAACAGTAATAATTTGGCTCAAAGCAACAGCTACAGTCTTTCATTTTCTGTTTCTCAGTCTTTCCATATTAAGCAGTGCACCAGCCAACCTGCTGTTGGTATTCATGGTGGTCTGATGGGTTATATCTGTCTGACCAATTTGTTTTTATTAAATTCAATATGTTCAAGTTAGATTATCTGTACACACTCACACTGAATTTGGATCACTTGCAAAATTTACTTGAACAGTCAGTAAATCAGATATGAGCTAATAATTGGAATCATGTCACTTTTAGTTGCCTTGTGACTGTAGCCTAAGATGGCTTTGATAATTTTGTGTGCAATATTTATTTATTTTCTATGTATGTCATTATGTTCTGTTATGTACCTTCAGTTTTGTGGTTGGAATTTCCCATTCATATAGATGACCAGTCCTCCTTCTGTCCTTTCTCCAAGCTGCACTGGGTCTCTGTCTACTCAAACAAGATGAAATTCATTCAACAGTAAAACAGTGTCAGGTATATCAGGTTTAATCCAGCTCTCCGCAAAACACAAAATACTTGTATGCACCATGACTTGTCATGAGAGAAGACAATTTATCCACTTTATTTTTTAGCAATCACACATTGCTCAATATAATTGGTGGCAGACCAGTTATGAATCCTTTTTGCCTTGCTTTTATTCTCACACCAGTGAAACTGAACTACTTAGTGTAGCTGAATAGGGGAGTATTTATTACACCATGTTTTTATTTTCTCAGTGTTTCTTACATTTCCAGATGTTGCTAACATAAGGTAGTTTTCGGATCCTCTTTGTGACTCCTTCCAAGTCTGCAGCCTGTCCCAAAGATAGTGGAGATTATTTGTAAATGTCTCTATTTCAAATCCAGTTACCCAGTTTCTAGTGGGTGCTATCAATGACAAGACTAAAACGTGTAACTAGTAAAACAAGTTTAGAAATAAAGAGGAAAACAGAGAGAACACAGAGCATCTTTGTTGCTTGCACAGCAAAAAGAAAAAAAAAAGTACAATAATACAAAACCTGTAATCTAGGGAGACAATGTGATTGTTATCCAAATTAGTTATGAAGAAAATGCTATATCTGCGGTCTTAGATGAAAGCTTTTTTTGGCCAGTAAAAAACTTTGTCCACGATGAAGGCATTCTCCCATCGGACCTAGCATACCCCAGCTGCGTGATGGGAATTGTAGTTCCTGTATCTATACTAATTTGTGGGTTGCCTTCCTCCCATCATAATTCCTCTTCCAGATACACCATATAGCCTATATATTAAGTTGTACCAGTGGCAACATATATAAAAAAATTTGTGAAAATCAGTTCAGGCATTTTTGCATAATTGGTGAACAAACAAACAGACAAAGAAACAGGTTACAATTCTATTTCTGTATTTGAGACAATACACTTATTCTGGAATACAAGTTATATTGCAGTTCAGGCTTCACTATACTGTATTCCCACTAATTGTAATGTTCATAATAGAAATGCACTGTATATTTATTGTTGCTTATTATTAGATATTCATAAATCAAAACACTGCAAAATAAATTCAAATCAGTGTGCAAATACACAAAGTCTAATGAAAATATATTTAATCAAAAGCAGGAAATTTTTAAATTTGATTGTAAAACCAAAACTAAGGTATAACACAACATACTACACTTTGGCAGATACAGTGTTTATGTAATGATGTGAAGGTGAAAGTTGTCTGCGCACAATATAGACATCACTGTATGTAGAAGTGGGCTGGGACTGCACGTTAAGTGTTTCACATAAACATTTAATTTAGTGAGTTGCAGCCTTGTACGAGTACAGCAAATCATAACAGTGTTTCATAAATGAATCCAAAGGCTCATATTCAAATTTAACTCTATTGGAACCAGCAAAGCAAAAATGTATTATGTTCTCATGATATAATCAAATGTTACTGGGAGCAGCAAGCTGTAGCTACTACAGCTCTCACAAGGCATGGATGTGGGAACGAGTGCCTGAGTCATTAACTCTTCTATCATTAATACTGATTCAGAAATAGTGGCATACTGAGGAGGAATTATACAGCAGTAGTTCTTGTATTTACCTTGACAGTTTCATTTCAGTAATTTGTTAACGTTATACAATACACAGTACAAGACCACATTTTGTATTGGTAGTATTTTGAAACAGCAAAATTGATACAACATCATTTTGTTTCATTTCTAATTTGAAACAATTAAGGCTGCTAGCCAACATCAGTGCTGTAACGCTGCCTGCTCTTAATTCATTGCCACATTATGTGACTTCTAGTCATTGGGTATGTCAGACCTGCCGACTGCATTTGCTGATCTTATCATCAGACCATGTCAATGTACATGACTGAAAGTCATTGGTTATATGAAATTTTGTAACTGTTTGCCAGTCTTTCAGCACAGTTGGACTTGCTCGTTTTTGTGACAGTCAATAGAGCTGCCTGACGGAGCTGGTTCTGTACAAAAGACTAACAAGTACTGAGAGTTCAGCAGCAATTTTGACCCCTTTTTCTTGCTGCAACCTCATGGTATGAAAAACATGAGGCATTACATAGAACAGCTTCTGATCTGTTTGTGAGGTCCAAAACACCAGGATGCCATATACCACATCGCTGAATTATAAGCATTGTACTTCCAGTTGTCAGTTGTCATGCACACAGAGTCCTCTCCCTACAACTAAAGACAAAATCAACCTTGTTTGATTATATCGGAGCGAGTCGTACACTAGTTAGAGTGAGTCATTGGATATGTCACACCTGGTGACCAGCTTCACTGGAGTGCACCAACGACTGCCTCCAACTCTGAGATTATTTAAATGAAGGCTACAAATGAAAATTGCTGGAAAAGTCATCAAATTTGAAGTGGCCTTACTCAGTCTTACTGGATGGCTTGTTGAGGCATCATTTTCATCGAGTAAGCAATGTCCAGAAGCAGTTAAAAAGGCAAATAAAATGTTAGGTTATAACATAAAATTTGTTCAATATAAGTAAAGGGATGATTTGCTTAAATTATATAATGCACTAATAAGACCGCATCTGGAGTGCTGTGTGTAGTTATGATCAGCATGGTACAAGAAAGACATGATCCATAGCAGCACTTGAAACTGTGCAGAGGAGAGCCACCAGGTACATCCCAAGACTTGAGGCCATGTCCTACTCTGACAGACTCAGATAATTAAACCTATTTAGTCTCGAGCAAAGGAGAACGTGTGAAGACCTAATCCAGGTATTTAAAATCCTCAAAGGCATTGATAAAGTAGACCCACGAGAATTCTTTCAGAGTCCACTTACTCGTGGACATCAATGGAAATTAAAAGGGATGGCATTCAGTAAAAATCCCATCCAAAAAAATGGATCCAGTGACCTGAGACGAAGACTGGACTCCTTCGGTACTGTTTCTCTCCGGAGAATCCTTGGGTACAGCTGATTTGACTTTATGTCAAATGAACGGTTGCTCATGGAGTCCTGAATGAGGCACATTACCTGCATTGCGAGGGAGCGTCAATTACAGCACTACAACCATGTGGCACGATTCCCTGTGGGTGATCCAGCTCGTAGGATCATCATTTTTGGGAACCCAAGTGGCTTGACAAGGCCAAGGGGTCACCCATGTAACACCTGCCTGCAGCAGATACTGTAGAAGGTCATTTCTGGAGGGTGGGACTTGACCACGTCTCTGCCTGGGGGTTTGCCAACTGGGATCCCAAGCTGTTTCGTCGTGTGGTGGGTGTGGCAACACATTGTACCAGTGCATGCTCCCCAACTTGACTTGACTTGACTTGGCATTCAGGGCTGAAGCTAAAAACACTTCTTTATGCAAAGAATTTTGGGAATCTGGAATAAGTTAGATAGATAGATAGATAGATAGATAGATAGATAGATAGATAGATAGATAGATAGATAGATAGATAGATAGATAGATA
>JANRMT010062849.1:12624944-12694980 GCA_026402145.1 Polypterus bichir lapradei
ATAGATAGATAGATAGATAGATAGATAGATAGATAGATAGATAGATAATTAATCCCAAGGGGAAATTCACCTACTCCAGCAGCAGCATACTGAAGAAAAACAATATTAAATTAAAGAGTGATAAAAATGCAGGTATAACAGACAATAACTTTGTATAATGTTAACGTTTACCCCGTCGGGTGGAATTGAAGAGTTGCATAGTGTGGGGGAGGAACGATCTCCTCAGTCTGTCAGTAGAGCAGGACAGTGACAGCAGTCTGTCGCTGAAGCTGCTCCTCTGTCTGGAGATGATACTGTTCAGTGAATGCAGTGGATTCTCCATGATTGACAGGAGCCTGCTCAGCACCCGTCGTTCTGCCGCGGATGTCAAACTGTCCAGCTCCATGCCTACAATAGAACCTGCCTTTCTCACCAGTTTGTCCAGGTGTGAGGCGTCCTTCTTTTTTATGCTGCCTCCCCAGCACACCACCGCATAGAAGAGGGCACTCGCCACAACCGTCTGATAGAACATCTGCAGCATCTTATTGCAGATGTTGAAGGACGCCAGTCTTCTAAGGAAGTACAGTCAGCTCTGTCCTCTCTTGCACAGAGCATCAGTATTGGCAGTACAGTCCAATTTATCATCCAAATACACTCCCAGGTATTTATAGGTCTGTACCCTTTGCACACAGTTGCCTCTGATAATCACAGGGTCCAGGAGGGGCCTGGGTCTCCTAAAATCCACCACCAGCTCCTTGGTTTTGCTGGTGTTCAGGTGTAAGTGGTCTGAGTTGCACCATTTAACAAAGTTACTGAGGCATGGAGTTGAAGCAGAAACCTTGAGAACATTTACGGAAAATCTGGATGAGATATTGGGACAGCTTAGCTATTAGCTAAACAAACAGGCTTGATGGGCTGAATGGTCTCCCATCGTCTGTCAAATTTCTTCTGTATGTTTCCAAACACTGGAATCTGAACCTTCTTTCATTAAATAAATGTAGGGAATGCAGCACAGAATTACACTAACTTGTGACTGTCAGATTTAAGTGGTCCACTGTTAGTTTTGACTTTAGAAAAGTGGACCTCAATCCAAAACACTGTGAATACCACTGGTTAATGGCATATCCAAGCAGCACATTGAGTGAGGCAGGAAACAGCCTTGGAGAGCGAGCCAGTCCATCACAGAATACATTCATTTCCATGCCCAAACTCATTTATAAAAAGATGGGAAGCTGGAGAGGACACAGCTCTAACCACTGTGCCATGCACTGCACATCACCTACGTTTTAATGCAATACTTTCAATTTAGACTGCATATTGTGCCATTTGCCCTATGACTGGACTTGAAAATGTTAGGTCATGTTGTAGCACCCTTTGCCTTTTTCAGTATGTTGGTAGTCAGAAGACATGAAATGATGATCCAACTCCTAAGTACTGCTACCATGTGCAGCAGAAACTACTTTAATAACAGCAAAAAAACAGAACCAGCAAATGCTCTGGTTACCCCCTCTCTTCCCTTATGGGAAGTTCTGTTCTAGCAAGGTACTTTGGTTTTGCATGGATGAAATCTTTGCTGAACCTATGCTCTACTTTGGTTTTGCATGGATGAAATCTTTGCTGAACCTATGCTCTCCCTCTGTCTCCCTTTCCATTTTTTTCTTCCTTTCTCTCTCTCTCTCTCTCTCTCTCTTTTTCTCTCTGGCATCTTGAGCCTGCACAAAGGGGTTTCAGTCTATAGAGGGCCCTGATGTTGGTGATTGCTTTGTACAGATGTCCTCAAGCAATTCCGTGAATTGTTGCTCTATAGTCTCTAAAGCTGTTTGGGAAAACATTTCAGATAACTGTCCTACGCATTGAAGTGGCTGAATTAATGGCATTTAAATGGTCAAAACGACAGTGTGAATAGAAAACAATGCCACCCCTGTGAAAGGGCCAGTCAATTTTTTTTTCGCTTGGCATTTTTATTGTTATCCACTGAAGCTAATCCTAAATGCTTCTGTCAGATGTTTAAATGTGTATTTCAAAGGTTTCCTTGCAAAAAGAAATTTGCAAGATCTGCCAGCAAATGATAAATTTGCTTTGAATGTTGACACCAGTGTTGAGCAGGAGTTTATTAGAAGGGGATTTTTTGTCTGTTAAATAAGTGAATTTTGCATTATATCAACTGCATCTTCAACAGCTGCAGCTGGAAAACCCCTAGCGTGTCATCGGCTGTTTGAAGCACGTAGGCCTGGTTTTCACTTTTCTGACTTGTAGAATAAAAAATGAGCAATAATGTCTGCTGCTTGTTTTATGCATTTTTTTCCCTTGATGCTGGTAATATACCCATGCTATAAAGGGAAAGACCTGCCAAGTTGTGGCTTTATTTTACATCTCGTGTCACAAAACAAATACTCTTGACATTTTGAATTAAGAAAAAAAAAAAAACATAGCTGCTATCAAGTCAGTGCACCACAGTAATAAAATCACCTACGATTACCTTTTCAAACAGTGACGATTTTACCTGATGACCTTCAAAACACCAAAACAGGCATTGTAACATTTTCCTGAAAATAAAACATCCATAAATGCATCCATCCATTTTCAAATTTTCTGTCCAGTTCAGGGTTGCAGGGAGACAGTACCTATCCTGTGAACATCTGGTACAGTGTAGGAGCCATTGTTGCATGGAACATCAGTCCAGGACAAATTTCACTCTCAGACACACACACGGGTCTAATTTAGAACCTCCATTCAGCCCAACAACACATTTCTTTGGAGAGACAGCAGAAAAATGGACTACTGTTTGGGAACTTTTTGTAATTTTATCTTTAAGCATTAGTCTGTATACTTTTTTATGTAGCATACACTTTCCACGATGGAGGTGATGAGATCATATTACATTTTAACTCTATGGTTAAATGTGGAGTGCATACAGTACAGGCCAAAAGTTTGGACACACCTCCTCATTCAATGTGTTTTCTTTATTTTCATAACTGAAGGCATCAAAACTATGAATGAACACATGTGGAGTTATGTACTTAACAAAAAAGGTGAAATAACTGAAAACATGTTTTATATTCTAGTTTCTTCAAAATAGCCACCCTTTTCTCTGATTACTGTTTTGCACACTCTTGGTATTCTCTCGAAGAGCTTCAACAGGTAGTCACCTGAAATGGTTTTCACTTCACAGGTGTGCCTTATCAGGGTTATTTAGTGGAATTTCTTGCTTTATCAATGGGGTTGGGACCAGCAGTTGTGTTGTGCAGAAGTCAGGTTAGTTGGACGATAATTTATTTTTCAACAGGACAATGACCCCAAACACACCTCCAGGCTGTGTAAGGGCTATTTGACCAAGAAAGAGAGTGATGGAGTGCTGTAAATGGTCATGAAAATAAAGAAAACACATTGAATGAGGAGGTGTGTCCAAACTCTTGGCCTGTACTGTATACTGTAAGTAGGATTTATTCAACAATAAGATGTTTTTAGAACATTAGAACACTCTAGACGAGAACAGGCCATTCAGCCCAACAGAGTTCACCAGTCCTATCCTCTTCACTTATTTCTTTCTATTATAATAAAAAAATCTTGTGTCGAGACATGATTTTTCGGAGACACTTTAACGTCCTGCGAGACAAGGAAATAAGATAAAAGGACAGCTGCTGTACAGGCTTTTAAATGTTCGATGCGCTGCGTGACATGCAGATCATGCTGCACGGCAAGCCAGCTGATCGAGGATAGAGGAGGTAAAAAAAATGTATTTGTTTCCCATTGTATCACCGTTTAAGAGGGGGTTTCAGAGGAGCGACCACATCTCCTTAGTGTGCGTTCAGCTCCCCTCTTCACAATGCGAGAGGCAGAGACGTGAAATGGCTGGCATGTAGCGTGCCCCGGGAGGGGAAGGGGGAATAACTCATTCACTACACCTTTATTACTGGCAAATATCAAGAAATAAAAAATTAATGAAATGAAAATAACAATCTCTTTAAATTGTATATCGGGCTAACCAAATTCGAGGTTAGGCGAGCAAAGCAAGGAGAGGGAGGAGCCCCCTAGTCTTCCAAAAAAACTTCAAGTCGAGTTTTGAAAGTCCCTAAAGTTTTACTGTCTACCACACTACTTGGTAGCTTATTCCAAGTGTCTATCGTTCTTTGTGTAAAGAAATACTTCCTAATCTTTGTGCGAAATTTACCCTTAACAAGTTTCCAACTGTGTCCCCGTGTTCTTGATGAACTCATTTTAAAATAACAATCTCGTCACCTCTTAATCTTCTTTTGCTTAAACTGTATAGGCTCAGGTCTTTTAATCTTTCCTTATAATTCAACCCCTGTAGCTCTGGAATCAGCCTAGTCACTCTTCTCTGGACCATTTCTAGTGCTGCTATGTCCTTTTTGTAGCCTGGAGACCAAAACTGCACATAGTACTCAAGATGAGACATCACCAGTGTATTATAAAAGTGGAGCATAACCTCCTTGGACTTGTACTCCACACATCATGCTATATATCCTCACATTCTGTTTGCCTTCTTAATGGCTTCTGAACACTGTCTGGAAGTCGATAGCTTAGAGTCCACTATGACTCCTAAATCCTTCTCATAATGTGTACCCCTGATTTTGCAAAGGTTTTAATAAAGACCTATAATCTATCCAGATATTTTGCTACATTTCACACCCATACAAGGTACAGAGTGTGAGAGGGATTAAACTATTCTCTTAACCTTGATTGGTGTAGAAAAATGCATTTAGCTGCTATGATATACAAATCATTTCAGTCTTTATAAGCTTAAGCATTGGTTTATTTGTCAGCATTTGTCATAATGAGCTGAGGTGTTCATATGACAGTGCCCTCACAGATCAGTTTAATAAAGGATGTCCTTAGGATCTACTGCTGGAGTGATCTCAGCTGTTAAGGTTATTTCACATAAGATGACATTTCCAGTGATTTTCAGCTATAGCCTTCATTCTTGTAATATTTGCAAGTTGGAGGTGGTCAGTTACATGCTCCCTTGAAGCCAGTCGCATAATGTGACATGCCCAGTGACTCACTCCATCTATTCCATGAACTGCCCTGGCAAAATGGCTTTAGTCGTAGGGACGGACTTGTGTGCATGACAGCTGACAACCAATGAATGCTTAAATGGAAGTACAATCTATATTATAAAACAACATGTTTTGGACTTCACAAACAGAAGAGAAGCTTGTCTCGTTGATGTTATGTGTTTTTACATAACATGAAATTTTAATAAAAAAAAAGGGCAGAGATGGCTGATGAGCTCACCATACCTTTCGACCCTTCTTGCAACACCAGCTCCGTTAAGCAGCTTTCTATTGGCAGTTACAATGAGGAGTGCCAGAGGGTTGGTTATGTTGGATTTACTGATACTAGTATTTGTATATTTAATTAATATAATAATATGATAACAAAAAAAATCCTTAGTGGGGTTTAGTTCTTGAAGATTGAATAGTATCACAAGGTTTCTATAAATACTTCAACATTTATTTCTATAGCACATTTTTATACAAACAGCTCAAAGTGCTTTACAAGATGTCAAAGAGAAATTTACAAGAAAAGATAAAAACAAATAAGATTAGGTAACAATATTAATTTGGTATTAAGTAAACTGTTAAATTAGTCTATATAAATAAGATCTTATAAAACATAGATATATACTGTAATTACTGGAAGGGTAGCATCCTTATATACAAAATCATAGTGTAAGTCTCTAAAAATGAGTCCGGTGACAAGGTCAGATGGCCAGGAGCCATACATTCATGTCATGAGCCTTCCATTCCACCTTATTTCAAACATGCTGTTGGATTGAGATATACTGTAGGCACTGTGCATGCCATTGAAGTAAATCAGTCTGCGATAATAAATACTTTGTGGTATTACATTTTATCCTGCTTGAAGTATCCATTTGAAAAACAGTACAACAGCAGTTCTGGGAACAGCATGTTTCTGTTACAACCAGTCTCACAATCAGAGAGTCATTTTTCCTTAACTGCTTTAACTTTAAGTCATCTTTTGTCATCTTCATATTAGTTTGCATTCTTCTGTGTATTTTGCTTGCACCCTTAATTGTATCATAATGACAATTAATAACACGTAGAGTAGACACCTGGGCAAATGACACTGAATGTTGAAGTGCTGTAGCTATTTCAGCATCAGACCCACTTACATGGTCATTAGTAAAGAATGAATTAAATAACCGGAACACTTTGAAAAGCAGAATGAAAATCATAATCATAATGAAAATCTTAAAAACCAAGTAAAAACAAAATACTAAATTACTCCTATGTAACAAATCTAAATGCTTTGTGCATTCTAATAACAATTTATCAAAGTCAATAGATTGACCTAAACAACAGTTAGTAGTCCACTAAAAAACAGAGGTTGGTTAGAACAAAACTTGCAGTCACATGGGGTCCCCTGGACTGAGTCTGAGGACCACTGGGGTAAACCATGGTCATACAGAGATGTGCTAAGGTATGCTATGTCATCCAAATCACGTTCCCTATCCTTTGCCTAAAGATAGGCTTCAACCCAGGCAGCCTCACCCCAAAGGCCTTGAAAGGTCAAAACACTTTAAATATTCCAAAAAAGCCTCTCAAGAGAATGGAAAACTGTCAGAGCATTGCCTTGAAGAACTAGTCCACCTGGAATCTTTATATACACTCATACACACACACACATCTCTATATGCAGGGTGAGTCAAAATTATGTTAACATTTGAATGGCGGAAACAATTTATTCACGAAACATACTTCATATGTGAAAGATGATTTGCGGGAATGTCTCAACCTGTTCGCCATCATGTTCAACACACAAAAACCAACAAGCAACAGTACCATTTAAAACCAGGACACACATTTTGCAAGGAATAGATGAAACCACAGTCCGTATTCAGTCCTTTAGGTGATTGATATCACAAACTTTCCTGCTATGCACACACTCCTTCACCATACCCCATAACCAGAAATCACAGAGTGTCAAATCAGGGGAGTGTGGAGGCCATGGCAATGGTCCAGTACGACCTATCTATAGACCTGGAAAGGTGTGGTCAAGATAAAAATAATTCATTAGTGTTAACATAATTTTGACTCACCCTGTAAATAAAATCCAACTTCTGTCTGTCTGTCTGTCCGCTTTTCACGAGAGAACTATTTAACGGATTTAGATCGGATTTCTTTCTATAATTTGCTTGCTTCAGCATTCCAGTTGATTTTGCGACTTCTCTCATCACACTAAGTATCATAGTTCACTTGCAGTACAGATTTTTTTGCGCAAATCCGAGAGAGATGCAACAGGCCGAAGGGAAGGGGGTGGGGGCTCATCATTCACGCACCAGCCTCAGGGCGTATCTTACATCCGCTTAGCTAGCAAACAAGAAAACTCCTTAATGGATATAGATCAGGCTTTTTTCTAGAGTTTGCTTGAACATTCTGGTTGATTTTGCGATTTCTCTCATCGCACTAAGAATCGTAGTTTGCTTGTAGGAGCAATATATTCACGCTATTCCGAGACAGAGGCTGTGGGCCGAGGTTTTTTAATTGAATTATTGCTTTTCCTTTACTCTGTCAGCGTTTACACGTCACATGACTGCTAAATACATGGAACCAAGTCACATAATTTATGTATGTTTTGCACTTACAGTGGGACCTCTGTACTTCACTGTCCCTGATTGATGGGATCTTTCACGTGAACCTGGGGATCAAGCCAATTACCTTTGAGTTAAATATGGTCTCTCCGGGAATGTGCATTATCCGTCAGTGGATAAAAACAAGCCTTTATTCATTAATTCACGTCAAATTCAATGTGAAAATGTAGCACGTAAGTTGCGATTGGTTCTTTACTTTTTTTGACTTTCATTTTGTTTTTCAGTTTACTTTTCACAATTCCCCCTTTGTTTTTTGTTTTGGTTGCTCAGTATTCATCTGTCTTTCTGGCTTCTGACTTCTTGCATGTTCCTTTTAACTATTCTCTGGCAAAATTTACACACACTACACCATAAGACACCCTGACTGTAACATAAACGTTGCAGGAAATCCAGGGGAAAAGGTGAACCCAGGACTCTGAGGATATGAGTTAGCAACAACAACATGTATTTATATAGTACACTGTCATACAAAAAGTGTAGCTCAAAACACTTTAAAGGATGTCAAAGGGAAAGTTACAAGTAAAAAATATTATTACAAGTAATAATATTAATGAATAAATAACAAAAAAAAATACATTTTATAAAACATATATATAATTAGTAGAAGGGTAGCATCCTTATGTACAATATCACAATGTACGTCTGTAAAGATGAATCCAGTGATAAGGTCAGAAGGCTGAGTGGACAGAAATAACAAAAAAAAAATGGTTAAGCTGGAGAAAAAAACAAAATCTACTGAATTGCCAAGGTCCCCAGCCCACATGTGACATTCTACCTAACATAAATGTGTTTAAATCATTCTTCATTGTTTTCTGGCTTTGTGCCAGTGGATTCAATGCAGTGGGTTTCATGGACAGCTGGGGCACCCGCCTTCATTCCAGGGTCACAGGTGGCAGCATGATGCACCGGTCAGGTGGTCGTGCCACAAAACACCAGCATGGAAGAACAGGAAAAGTCGACATTAGTAAAGGTTGTAAATCCCTGAAAAGTATGATTATTCTATGCCAATATAGTCTATTAAGAATACAACTAAAAAAAATGTGATTTTAGAAGCGTTTTAAATATTCCACAGTATTAGTCTGGCGAATGTCTAATGGTAAAGTATTCTAGAATTTTGGTATGTAACAGTAAAAGGTTGCTTCACCACTTCTTTTTATCTTGCATTCTGGAATTATAAACAGACCACCGTTGGAAGATCTAACATTGCTACTTGGAGTATAGGGGGACAGGCACTCCAAAATATAGGACAGCACAAGACTATTTAAGGCTTTATACTCCATCAGTAGTATTTTAAAGTCAAGTTAAAGTGGACATGAATAACCAAGCCAAGACTGGTGAGATGTGCACAGATTTTCTTTTTCTAGTTAAGATTCTTGCTACTGTATTCTGCACTGATTTAATGTAGTCCTATTAGGAGTGCATTACTGTAATCTAGCCGACTAAAAAATGTTTTTCACTTTTCAATTTTATAAGAGGTCTAACTTTTGCAATATTCCTTAAGTAAAAAAATGCAGTCCTTGTAATGCGGTTAATGTGAGATTTAAAATTCAGATCAGAGTCCATGATTGCACCTAAATTCTTTACTCTTCCTTGACTTTTAATCCTAAGAGATCAAGTTTATCTCTGATACCCTCACTATTTCCATGTTTGCCAATCACTAAGATTTCTGCCTTTCCTTATTTAGTTTGAGAAAGATACCACTCATTCTGTGTGTGTCGTCTGCATAGCAGTGGTATCTACTGCACAACCATGGTGCCCCTAAATTATATTTAATGCATTATTATTGTTATTATTTATTTTTATTATTATTATTATTATTATTATTATTATTATTATTATTATTATTATTATTATTTATATGAAGGCATTACAATGTTTAGTGGTTAGCACTGCTGTTTCAGAGGCAGGGTTCAATTCCTTCCCAGCCTCTAAAGAGTGCACTTTTTCCCTGTAACTGTGGGGTATTCTCCAGTTATTCCAGTCTATTCCCTTATTCTGTGTGTCTTCTCTGTGGTGAACAGGGGTCTAATTTGGGATTGGGTCACATGTTGTGCTGTTGTCTTATGGTCTACCATGTCCCAACCCTGCTTTAGAAAAAACTGTTTTTAACAAAGATGTATTGATGAAAGAAATGGGTATTCTTTGTGAAATAATTACAAAACTGCTACACTGAAAATCAATGAAATGAGAGTTTTAATGAGTCTGATTGGAATATATATTTTATTCTTCATCAAGGCTTCCTGTAAATCTCTTTTTACTTTGTAGCTGATTTTCTAGTGTAACCACTTAAACATACCAAAGTAAGTGCTTGACAGAATGACTCTATGGTGTCTCCAGTCATTTAATTTCATACTAAAGGCATTCAGGCTACCTGAAAAGGAAAGGAAGTGAACTGCTTTTTCCTTTATAATAACAATCAAAAGGATTTTCGTGCATTAGTGCTTGCAGAGATAAAAAAAAAAAAAAAATCAATCAATCTGCCCTCATTTACCATACTCATTTTCCTATGTGACAGCCCAAAAAAAAAGATTATGATTTGGCCTTCACAGTCATCAGCTCACAGAGGGAAAAAATGCTGAAAGTTCATCAAGGGCATGGTCTTGAATAAAGAAAAATGGTCTGTGAAGCAGACCTTGTGCATCTAAATGGCAGCGGGTAGCTGTGTTGCTTTGTGTTTTTGTGTCTTGTGCTTATTTATGCACATGTATAGTCACTTCTCACACAATGATGCTCATGCAACTGCCTTTCTTAAATCTATTGTGTTCTAAAGGTTGTAGAAACAGACAGCAAAGAGCCATCATCATTTAAAAAAAGAATGTTAAAAATTTCCCTTCTATAACTTGTGGAAAGATTACAAAGGTCTTTTAAAGAACTCACTTGATAGCTGTTACCTGTTTATGATTAAATATTCTTCAAAACAAAATTTCCGTATTGATATAGAATCTCACATGCAAGAAGTGACTTAAGGAGGCAAGGCTGGCAAGAACATAACATTCTCAAACCTGGCAGCATTGGACAAAAAGCAGCAAATAGACTTGGAGAGTGCATCAGGCCATCACAGAATCCATTTTTTTATACACATACACATATTAGGTTTAATATAAATGGACAGCTAAACCAAACCTCACATCTTTGGCAATGTAGGAAAATGGGAGTACCCGGACACATGAGCAGAGCAGACCTGGGACACTGTGAGGCAGTAGCACTAAATACTGTACTGCCAGTAGTATTAGTATTATATCAAAAGCAAGAGCTGTTAGACTCAGTCCTCAGGGAACTCCTGTGGTGGCTTGTTTTCATTCGTGTTGAATCCTTACCATAAGCTGAAAACAATATTCAGTTCAAAAGGTTCTTCATCACGTATTTACACACAGATAGTTTATATTGCAAAATGTAAATTATAAGTGCATACATCTTTTACACTGGAATACAATGCACCCTCTGAATGAAGTACTGTGTGATTTGCATCCATTCTTTTATTAAATGAACCAAGATTGGGTTGTAGGCAGCCAATCAAAACACAGCATCAGTCACAACCCTGAAAGAGATATCAGTTCTTTGCTCACACACACTCACAAAGATATAAGTTTTCGATAAGGCGGAGTGGTGGGTCTGTGGCTATGCCAGTTCAAATCCTGTTACTGCCAGAAGGGAAAATAATTTACTGGACCCTTAACCTGAAAATTGCTTCAGACCTGCTGTACAATGGCTGACCTTGTGCTCTGATCCCCAAAAGTCATACAAGAAGACAATTTCCCCTGTGGGATTAACAAAAGTATATAGAAAATGCAGAAGGTATCCAGACTCCTTCACTTTTTGCACACTTTATTTTGTTGTAGATTTCATTTTAAATGGATTCATTTGCCATTTTTGCACATCAATCTACAATCAATAACCCAGTGAAAACATGGTTTCAAAAACATTTGCAAATTTTCTAGAAATCAAAAACTGAAATCTTTCATTCATGTAAGTATTCAGACCTTTAATCCAGCTCTGACTCTTCTTGGTTAAGTCTCCACAAGTTTTTCACACTTAGATTTGGCCAGTTTGTCCCATTCTCCCAGGCAGATCTTCTCAAATTCTATTAGATGAGATGGGAATTGTCTGTAAACTGCCAAGTGCAGGTCTCTCTACAGATGTTTTACTGGTTGGGTTTTGGATGGACTACTCAAGGACAGTCAGCTACTTGTCCCAAAGCCACTCCAGCATTGTCTTGGCTGTATGTTTTGGGTCGTTTCCAAGCTGAAAGGTGAACCGTCACCCCAGTCTGAGGTTGCGTGCACTCTGGAGCAGGATTTCCTCATTGACATCTTTGTATTTGGCTGCAGTCATCCTTCCCTCAATTCTGGTCAGTCTTCCTGTCTCTGCTACTGAGAAGCACCCCTACTGCGTGATGCTGCCACCACCATGCATCACTATAGGGATGGAATCAGGCAGGTGATGAGCAGTGTATGGACATAGTGTGCTCAAAGAGTTCAATTTATGTGTCATCAGACTTTAAGTGGCATTTGGCAAACTCCAAGTGGGCTGTCACATGTCTTTTACTCAAGAGTGGTTTCCGTCTTGCCACTCTACCATTAATGCCTGATTGACAGACTGCTGCTGAGATGGTTGTCCTTTCGATAGTTCTTCTCATTTAAGCATAAGACTTCTGAAGCCTTTATTACAGTGACCACTGGATTCTTGGTCACTTCCCTGACCCAAAGCCCTTCTTATTGTTTTACCCTTTTAATCAGTTTGGCCAAACAGCCAGCTTTAGAAAGAGTCCTGATGGTTCCAAGCTTCTTCCATTTCACAAGGCCACTGTGCTTCTGGGACCACTCAAACTTTAGAAATGGTTTTATACTCTTGCCCTCATCTATGAATTACCACAAGTGTACTGCAGATGTCTACAGAGAGTTCTTTGGATTTCATGGTTTGGTTTTGTGAATTGTGGGACCTCATATACACAGGTGTGTTCCTTTCTAAATGATATCCAGTCTGTTCACTTTTCCACTGGTGGATTCCAATCAAGTTCTAGAAACATTTCAAGGATAATTAAAGCAAACTGGACTACAATTTAGAGTGCCACAGTAAAGAATCTGAATACTTGTACAGTATAATTGAGAGATTTCAGTTTTGGGTTTTTCAATAAATGTACAAACCTTTCTGAAAACATATTTTCACTTTGCCATTATGTGTTATTGAGAGTAAATCAAGGTGCAAAAAGGGCAAACTTATTCATTTAATACTAAATCTACAACACAATAAAATGTGCAGAAAGTGAAGGGGCCTGAATACTTTCTGAATCCTCTGTACTCATTCCTTCCAGGACAATTTAAAGATGAAATTTAATGAGAAATGCACCTCATTGAGATGTGTAGAGGAAACCAGAATACATCATGAAAACCTGCAGGTAAACAAAGATGATCAAAAAGATGACCCTGGAGCTATGAGGAAGTGGTGCTGATCATCATTCACTTTGCAAGTCAAAGAGAAGTTATAAAGATGAAATAATATTGCTGTGTATTATCAGAAGCACATGATTTTTCTGCGTACATCATAGTATATAAACACAGTGTATGTGTTTATGGTCATGTAGGCATATATGTACTGCCTAATACTGAAATTCATATCTCTAACATATTGCCTTCTAAATTTTTTATCATGTTTTATTCCTCTAAATATGGATTTAGCCACTCGGGTTAATGGAAATCAGTGCATTGCACCCTTTTCCAAGCCATTACTATTCTCACTGAAAGCCCTAGTGACCTATCATCCAGATCACAAACTCCTGCTCCCGATTTCATTTTTCTTTTGCCCATTGACAAAGTGTTAAAGGCATGAATAATCACACCTGAAAAATGAACTATTTTACGCAAGGTTAACTTAAAAGTAGAATTGAATTAATAGACCAAAAGCTAAGCCAAAATTATAAGACGGATAGTCCAGTAGAATTAGGCTCTTTGGGTGGCCATGTAAACATTTTAACGCACAGTATACTTGTACATCACACAAATTACATGCATTCATGTCTGAGACAAAAACAATTTGAAATTGTAATGTGACATCACCAGCTCCTCACTGCTATTACCCTGAAGATGATGTTACTCCCATCTTTGTCACATTGACCTGACTTCTCATATTCTGCCCATTCATCTGTTAAACGTTTATTTGTGGATAATATTAGTGGTGGAAGCAGGCACCATGTATATACAGTATAATATGCCAAGCCTGCATTTCAACCTACTAAAAAATACATGACAATGTCGAACCTTTCACCCATCTTCATATAGCCACTTATCCAGAGCACAGTCAAGGGAAACTGGAGCCTCTGAACACAAACACATACACATGGGCACACACATATATTTGACGGCAAATTAGCATCAAAAGTCCACTTAACCTGCATATCTCCGGACAGTGGGAGGAAACTGGAGCACCCAGAATAACATGCAAACATCACAATAGGAGAACTCAAGATGTAAACCTTGGTCTCTTTGTTGCAAGGAAGCTGCTCCACTTTGCCACCCAAACCTGCTTAATCCAATTAAGCATCATCTTAAGCCGAATCCTGTGCCGGCAGCATGGGACACAAAACCAACCCTCACAGGGTTCATTCAAGCACACACACAGACACAGACACACACTGTTACTCAAAAAGGCCCCTGAAAAAAACCCACATAAACGTGAAGAATGTGTAACCTTCACAGATATGAACTCGGGACAAGAGATCTGTGAGGCAGCAGCACTAACCACTGCACCACCATACCACTTCTTAAAAGTACCCTGTGTATTAAATCTAGACAAGAGCTTCTAGGCTAGAGAACATCTTTATTATATTAATGTTCTTAGTTACTCAGCCTATATTAGCATGAATAATAAATGCACTATAGTTAGGCAGCATATCTCAAACAATGAATTCCACTGTACTCTGTTGATTTAGTAGTTGCGTATTTATCTATTCTTTAATAATGTTTGCTTTTTCTTCAGGAGGTGGATTTTTTTCCTTTTCGCCATCAAGGGGACAGCTTACTTTTTATACACGTAATTAAGGATGCAAGTGATATTCTAATTTACATGTATCAAAGAATATTTTACAGTTTCCTATTTTTTCACTTTGTTTTATAGTCAGTGTGACCAATCCCTGGGTGATACATGCAACCATGCAATCATATAGATTTCACTTGCTAATTATACTCAGCAGAGTGCCATTAGAGAGTGTTTCAGGACTAATAAGATTCTTTGTACTCAGCACTTGGTGAAGTTGCACGTTTTCTACAATCATCAAGAGACGTCAGAAACGTTTTCCTTCAGCTAGGTGTCATGTCACTGCTCTTTTAGAAAACCATATTGGCACACATTTTTCAGTACCACCGTTTTTCCTTTACAATTGACTGTTCAAACAGTGACAGCATCATAATTGCAGACAATGTTATTTAAAGCAAGGAAGCAGCCAATGGATGCGGCTTGTGTGTTTGTGTATGCGCAATTCAGAGGAAGAAAGGGAAAGGCTAAAGATTTAAATGGCTTTGAGATCATCAAATGATTCTACACGGGTTTATCATGAAGAATAGCACTGCTGGGGTTTATTCACATGCCAGTATTATAGATGTTCCTTCCAAAAGTAAAGCCAATGGTGTTCTTTTTGTCAGAAACAGACCATTGATGAAATGAGTTGATGAAAGCTGGCATGACCTGCGCTGAATAACAGACCAGTCAAATGAGAGGCGAGTACAACAAAGGTGGCAGTCCAAGGGCATGGCCTGCTATGGTTAAACCTTAGCCTAAAGAGCTGAAAGCCACACCTCAAGCTACACCGTATAATGAACCATGAAAAAAAAAGTAGGACAATCGTTAGGAAATCATGAATAACACAAAGGTGTTAAAATAAACATGAATAAATAACATTGGTTTTGAAAGCCTTTTTTCATTACAGCTTATGAGTACATCATGATCTTCCAATCAATGCAAGCCTTCCTTTAGATATGTTTTATTTTGTTAATTTGCTCACTTTCCAATCTGGATCTACCAAATCTCAGAAAAATGATACATTCATGATAACATCGTTGTGAGATATCTCATTATTAAACATATGCATGTCACTCATATAATAAGGGATTGTAAATCTGTAAAGGACCACTTGGCACCACATATCACACAAAACTGTCTACAATGTTGTTGTTCAAAGTATGCCAAGTTCAAAATGATTTCTGGCAATATCGAGTTGAAAGACTGCAGGACTCACTGCTGAGCTAAGGGTTTGCATCTCATCGCAAGTGGATCTCTCTCCTTTTAAAACTTTGTGTATAGTCAGAGGAAACAGAAGGATTGGTTCAACAAAAGTTATTAAACAACTCCTACCATGCTGGATACCACACACAATGCACGTTGTAGCCCAATGAATAACCTTTATTGTATTCCATAAACCAGCAAAGGAGAAAATAAAGAGAGGTGCGGCTACAACTGAGCCTTGTGCAGAATGACTGGAAATTGTTTAAAGCCCATGAAATTCAGATAGGTGCGGATAGAATCAAGACACGGAAATTGTGTAATGCAATATTTTCAATATTGAAATCAAGGAATGGGTATATACTTGTTAAAGTCCAAAAACAAAAGTGTAAAATTGCCTGGACATTTTCAAGGCATTCTTAATCAGTCAGTCATTTTCTAATCCTCTTGGTCCTCAACAGGGTGCGCAAGGTAGGAACAAACCCTGGACATGGCACCAGTTCATCACAGGGTGAACACACACACACTAGGGACAATTTAGGAGTGCCAACCCACCTAATCTTCATGTCGTCAGACAGGAACCAGCATGCATTAAATCTTGACACTTAACACTTAAAAACCTTCCTATCCATCCAGGAGTTCAACAAGATGATTCACCAATATTTTGTGAGGTTGTACTGGAATGGACACAATTAAAAAACAACAAGCCTTCGAGGGTATCCGCCCTTTGAACACTGCACAATTTAATCATCAACATTTTGGAAAAAAAGCAGACCTCCCACAATGGTGGAGAGCAAGTGCTGTAAAAATATTTATGGTCAAGAGCAATAAGTCCATCATTGATAACAGCAGGCGAGTTACTCTTTGTACCGTGGAAAGTCTTGGTCAGAGTGATGCTGCCTCAGCTAGTGGTTGTCCAAAAAAAATCAGCTCTCTTAGTCACAAAGTAACTTCAGAAAAGGCATACGGTAATCCTGTGCATGATCTTTACGGCCCATTAGGCAAATGCAAGGATATGTTCTATATCTGAGCTCCCTAAACCAACTGACACAATCAACATTCTACAATCAAGATGATTAATTAATTTTTTAATCATTGGGAAGTCATAGATTATGGTTTCTTTTTTTTTTTTTTGGTGATTGTACTACTATGAAGAAAAATAGTAGCTACATTTATAAAGAATCAGGAGAAGAGGCAAAATTGAAGAACGAAGCCAAGGACAAGACTGCAAAATGAAGCAAGAATAATATCTAAACCCAATAACCAAAAACAAAGTGTCAAGAGTTCAAAACCAGAGAAAAAGAAACACAAATAATGTAAAATGAATTGTTGTTTGGTTGCTTATCTGCAATCTCTGGTAGAATAAAGACATTGGGGTGATCTTTAATCCCATTGTTCTAGTGACGTCATATGCCACAGAGATCCGGAAAGAAGTTCAATATGTAATCTGGTAAAAACTCAAACTGAGCTCGAATGACCATTAAGTTAAGCAACAGAAAATATATACAAAGCTAAATCAAGATGAAGTGTCACATAACAGTGATATTACAAAATTATTATTTTTTACATTTGTTTTTATTTTTCCACTAGCACAAAGCCATTTTGGTTTTGGTTTTGTAATGGGCACCACCATTTGTGGCTCCGCGTTACCTAGATACAGCTCACAGTCGTTGGAGTGTGTGACCTTGGAAGTCACAGAATCAAACCTCATCATCGACGCAATTCTTTAAATATTGGTGCAATGGTTCTTTAAGTATCCATGTCTGTGGATACTCTGCACATTTTGCGAGTGCATTTAAATTAAATTAATTCATTTATTTCCCAAACCAGCTTTGTCACACTACAGAGTTGCAGAATGTAGGATCATATAGCAGCAGCATGAGGTACAAGGTAGAGCAGGAGCCAGCCCTGGATAAGATGGCGCTCATACTCAGTTTTATATGGTAAACCCAGTTGTCCATTTACAAATGTCTGACATTCTGACTATAAAATTTGTTTACACAATCAAAAGACTTTTACAAACCAGAAAATAATTATTTTAAAAGTCTCAGTATTTGGTCCTGACGTTTTAAGGAATAATTCCTTTGTGCAATTAAAGAAAAGGCTAGTATTCTGGATAATGAAAAATAAAAGATTCCAACAGTCAGATGATGATAAAAAGTAAGAAAGGTAGGTGTATTTCATTGTAACAGATGTAAAGGAGAAGGTGTAGGAACAGGCATTTCAGTCAGGTTGGTTGGTGGCGTCTTTCCTGGATGGGAGGCCATAATGGAGGGACCGAGGAAGGATGCCTCCTGAGTAGCAGTATCCCTCTGGTATGGCTCCCATTTGGATACCCACAGGGCCACATAGGAATTGTACTTGTGGTGAACGTCTCGGTTGAGGTCCTAGGGTGCTGATAGAGGGAACTGCTGGGTACAGACTCCCCTACTAACAAGAGTTTATGTCTGACCCAGAGGTGTTTTATGGAGGACATCTTGTTACACCAGAGTTATACCAGGGTATGGCTTAAAAGAAGCTCTTATACATCACAGCCGAAACTCAACTGGAGAAGAGTGGAGGAGAAAAAGGAAAGAAGGATACAGTTGTGCCGTACTACATTGTGCTGGATTGACTTGAAAGAAGTCTGTCAAAATGTTACCTGCAAAAGAGTAAAGACGACTCCAGGACGCTGAGCATAATAAACTTTTCTAGTCATCTTCTGTCCAATTTCTTTATTCTTTTGCCCATTTAAAGCTTTTCTTTTAATTTTCCAGTTTCATCTATGGAATTTTCTTTGAAACTCTGCATGTAAGGTCAGCATCCCAGAATCATATTTCTCTGTGGCAAATGACACTGGTATTTAGCATGTATTTAATGATGAAGCCAACTGGGTACCTGTAAAGGTGTTTCTTTCTCAAACTACAAACTCTGATGTCCTCATCCTTTTATGCAGCTTATCTGGGCCTTTCCCTTATTTTTCTGTCCTGTTTAGATACAGTTTGCCCTCTTCTCTCTAGACAGTAATAGACACCATTGTATGAAATCATCAGGTTTTTAGCAATTTATTGCATCAAATAGCCTTCATTCTGAAAAAAATGTTTTTCAAGAAAGCTTTATCATTTTGGCTATTTTTGAACCTAGAACTGAACTTGAGAAATGCCAGTACCTTGCAGCCCAATTGAACAGAATAGCAGTTTTCAGTGGTGCTAATGCCATTAGAAAGGTTTATTTAATAATCAATTAGCATGTAAACATGACAAACTGAGGTTTACCATTAGATCACTGAATGAATTGCTGCTGAAAATGAGACTTTGGAATCATATGTGAATAAAAAATTAAAAATCAGTAACTAATCATAATAGCCATTATAAACACTAGTAATGCACTGACTATATTTTTAAATCAATTTAATGGTATGTTGATAATAAAAGGTATCGATGTCTATCAAAAATATGAATATTTCTGGGTAATCCCAAACTTTTAAATGGTTCCTTATGCTATGTAAGTTTGCACTGATTTATTTTTGTTACTTATTCATTATTATTCTTACATAATTTAATTTGTGTTTCTTTTCTGATACTATTTCTGTGACATCTTGTAAAGCACTATGAGCTGCATCTTGTGAATGCAAATGTGCCATAGAAATAAATATTATTGTTGCTATTTTAGCTATTTTGTAGGGATCACACACTCCCTTAACAACTGGTTATTTTACCTTGAAGCTTAAACACAGGTAGATTCTAACATTTAATGC
The DNA here is from genome assembly GCA_026402145.1 of Polypterus bichir lapradei. Lineage (NCBI taxonomy): Eukaryota > Metazoa > Chordata > Cladistia > Polypteriformes > Polypteridae > Polypterus > Polypterus bichir. The sequence continues at coordinate 12,644,507 of JANRMT010062849.1, forward strand.
TGATTTATATTCTTAAAACAAAAACAAGTGTTATGGGACAAGAGAGCACCACTTCAACATCATCAAACAAGACTCTATGATACAATAAGAACAAAGGCATATTTTTTTTGTCTGTGACTCAGTTGTCAGCTCTTCAGTACTGTTCTGAAGATTTGCTTTGAAAAAGGGCCAAGGTCTGAATGGCTCAATGGATTCCTACTGAAATATCAAGCTATTTGTAACAGATAGTTCATGTGCAAGTGAGCAACAGTAGGTTCTTTTTTCATGCTATTCACGTTTTTTTTTTTTTTTTTTTACCAAATTAGCTGAATACCGTATATACATGAATTCATTCTGACCCTAGAATGCTGGTGACTTCAATCAGGGGAACTTTGGAAGGAACAAAGTTCTATTAGCATTTTCCATTTGTGAACACAACAAGCTGGACCTACCCTATTCAAATGACTTTAAATGTAAACCTGTGGCACAACCGGGCAGACCTGGCCACAATCTGATTGATCTTGCACCCTCCTACATGCATATTATTAGGCAGCAATGGCTCTCATCATCATCTATGCTAGAAGTTCCTATGTGCATTTGGGGAGTGTTTGTGTGTTATAATATCTATATTTTTCTTAAGATTGTGTAAAATCTTATTTTGGGGACAAATAAATAATCTATCTATCTATAATTTCAGATGGCTGGCACCCTTGCCTGGCTATGATGCCTCAGAAGTGGAAGGACTGGGGAAAGAGTGTGCTAAGGATGGATAAAATGAAAGCTAATTTGTGCAAATCCCATATATGTATTGTATATAACCATTCAAAACACTTAAAACACAAATAGCAGCTGTCTCCTGGCTTTTCTAAGCATTTAATTAAACAATTACAAATAAAACCCATCCATCTGTTTTATGATTTTGCTTTTAACCACGCCTGGGGAGTAATGGCAAATATATGTGTTCTTTTATAATAAGGCATGTAAAACAAACATCATCTGCCACATTGTATTAATAAGTAGCTCATGTTTATGTGTGTAGGTAGGTGTGTGGTTTTTTATTATTATTTTAACAGATAGAAAGTTAATAACTTAAGGACTGTTCAAGTAGGAAGAGACTAGTACCAGTAAAATGCATTAGCATAGATGTGACCTGTGTACCTATAAGGTGAGATATAGAATGTATGAACAACAAGATTGTATTTACACTAAAACAGAATGATAGTTTAATTGTTTTTATTCTCAGGTGGAAGAAGTTTTTAGACAAAACATAAATCATAATTGTAAGGTAAGTTTGGGATAAGTAATTGGTTAATTAATCTAGCAAACTTTGTTATGGGTCAGAACCAGAAATCATAATAAAGACTACTCAACTGTAAACCTTTAATATTTCTAATGTGAATTTCAGATGAAGAGCTATTGTAACCAATCATAACCAACGGTGTGTAACAAATCATTAATTTAGTTTTCATAGACACAAAGCAAGATGCACCACAATGACATCATAAACAAAAAAATAATACAAGAAGATAAACAAATTAATTTGAAGAAATCTAAAACAACCTAAGATTTTATTAAATTAGGAGGTGGTTTGTTGAGGAAACAAGATCACATCTAGCTGTATTCTATAAATAATAGAACTACCGCAATCGTCTTAATATATTGCAATATTCAAATTTTTGATACAATCACATAAGTAGAACTTACAAACGTATTTGCTTTAGGAGTATTTAATTTTAGTTTACTGCTTAGGCTATAGTGTATTTTTTGCAATTTTTGTGTACATACAGTATATCTAAGAGTGTTAATATGTGTGGACTCACGTAATGATGCAGTTTCCCATTCAAACCAAACTGTAACCTTTATTTTATGCAGTGTATTTAATATCTATCTATCTATCATTAAAGTATATGTTTGTTATTTTTCAGGTTGGAATTATTTCTTCAGAATCATGGTATATTTTTTATAAATATTAATGAATTCCTACCCTGCTTTTGTACTTTAAAATGGTGGTGAAGGGTATTGAGGTCCAAATTTTAACTTAAACTAATCGAATATGTACATTTTTCATGGCTAGTTTGTTATCGAGTATTGATCTGCATCTTGAGATTGTAGCAGTGCTACCATTAGTTAGAACTGCATCTCCCAGCAGTCCTTGCAGGGGCTGTTGGGGGTCAAAGGTGGCCAGAGGGGTTTAAAAGGAGGGCAGGGGTCGAAGGAAAAAAAAAAGGTTTGTTTTGTTTGTTTGGTGCTTGTATTTATCTGTTGGATTACCTGCCGTTTTTCTGCCATACATCTTCATGTCCAGGATTGTATTGTTTGTTGGGGTCTGGAATCATTTGTCTACCTGTTTACTGAGGACGGTGTCTGGATTCATTGGCTTTCCCGGAAGAAGGAGCGCTCCTGAACCATTCATCTGTCATCATACTTCAGCAATTACCGGTAGGACTGTGTTTTTTCACTTCCCTCTCTTAATACAAATCGCTGGACTTAACTTCACCGCTGCTCATTTCATCCATGGACTTTACTGCGTGTTTGTTGTGTTTATCTGTTAAATGTAATATCGCTGAAGGGATCAGGGGTGGTACTATTGTTTTCATTTAGTTAATTTAATTTCGTTATACTTTTTTATCGTTTAAATTCCCAGCGTGTTTTTCTTTGTTGTCTCTGTAGTGTGTGTGTGTTGTGCCAAAGCTGGGGTTGTCCCTGGTAATCCTCAAGTAAAATAAATAAATCACCATCACGCACGACGGTGTGAATCTTGGCGGCTTCTGACCGCTACAAGATTACTTGCATAATGTAAAACACAATATCCATTTTGTTTAATGAAAGAAAAAAGCCATTTTTGTGAGATTCAGATGTTTTAAAAGTAATCCAGCTATGTGCTTCATCTCACCACTCGTCTTCCACCGTGGCAACCTTTCAGCCCCAGGAGCGTACTTTACTTCTCTCCAACCGTGTTTTTAATCATGATTTGATTGTTGATACCCAGATGTTTATTGTTGGCTCTGTTCTGCAGACAAGTAGAAAAGAGTTACTAAAAAAATACTACACAATCACTAACAGTCATTATGCTTCCATACATAGAAAGCTGAATACTCATAAAAAAGTGGTGGGTGTAATTTACATCACAACACATGAGAAACTAAACATTTTTGACAACTGATCATTTTTGCAAGCACATTTATCAAATTCAGCGTTAAAACAAGTAATCTTCTTTAGGTAAATACACTGAAAACATGCAAACTCCGTGTTGTCCCTGGCACTGTGAGGCAGGAATGACAGCTGTGTGTTACCACTCTGCCTATGTTAAAACATCTGCACTAAACTTACTAAACTTTAATCAGATTAAAACTGAATGTATGCCTGTAACATCTGTTCTCTTCTTATGACTTCATTGTGCTCTACATGTGTGCTCAACATCTCTCTCAGTAGCTGTCGCTAGACTAACACACATGCACAACAATACCAACGGCATTAGGCAATTTCTTTATTGTGAAATAACACACTATTTTTTTTTTTGACTAACAGTAAAAAGCTTCTGCATGAATCAGTATATACGCCAGCATTATTTGTGTGTCTGGGGTAAATTTCAGAACTCATCCCATCAAAGATGCTGCAGGCAGACAAGCCAACATGAAGTGTATCCTTACCTTAAGAAGACAGTACCAAAAATCTTTGAAAAAAAATCTGTTACCTAGCATTTGCCCTTCCTTGGAACACTTTTGGTAGTTACTAACCACTGCATACTGGTGACACTACACACAACCTGCTGTTTTGGAAATGCTTTGAAACAGTCGTCCATACATCACATTTGGTCCTTGTCAAAGTCATGGAGATTCTTATGCTTGCCCATTTTTCCTGCTTCCGACACATCACCTTCAAGAAGTGACTGTTTACTTTCTGCCTATAAATTTCACCCCTTCACATGTGCCATTGTAATGAAATCAATGTTATTCACTTCACCTGTCACTGGTTTTAATGTTATGGCTGATGAGTGTTTATATATGCTTTATGCTGTATACAGTATATGCTGTATATTGTTAGAAAAGCACACTTAATGTCTCTTAAGGACTCCACAAAGGTAAGATCAGCAACACCAGAGCGGTAGGTGGTGCAGTTGTTAACCCTTTTCAAATTTCGCTCAGAAAAGGACTAACCATAACAACTGTGATGCCACTTCTTATTGGACACGGAAATCATGTACCTTCCATCTCCTCCGGTATTTAAGACTGGGAACTGACATTCAGTAATAAACCTGTGTCTGAAGGAGACAGTAGCTCCAACTACTTCACATAACAAACACTTGATCACAGAACATGACACTCCCATATACTCTTGTTGGTTTGCTTTTTTTCCATTTTCTTTTGGACATTTAATGGGATTTTACCATGAAGATACCTCAACCCTTCATCTTGTCCTTGTTGATCGTATCATTATATGTATAGTACTGAGTGCATAGTGCCGTATGTGATGAGGTAACTTTCTTTTTGATCTCTAATACCTGTGGAGGGTTGAAATTTTCAATTTAAATATACATCTTTTTCAATAAATTATCTAAAGGGATACCTCCTTAGTATTTTTAAATAGCTTTTAAAATTATTTTTATATCATTACCAATCACAAGCATAGGGTTGTGTACTTATCAATAGGAGATACTACATTACCTTTTTATACTCCTTTCCCACACCTATGATCCCTTGATGTTTTCAGAGTTGGCTCTAACTTCCTTTAACACTGAAAACGAATTAAATACATTCATTAAATTGATGAAAGAATATAAAGTATGAGAATTACTCTGTTTGTAATTCTGTAGTCCAGAAAGCATATATAAGTTTCAATAACTACAAAGAGAACATCCATTACAGAAGACGATGATTCCATGTGATGGCAGTGGGTTCACATTTAAAACAGTGTCAGTTGTACTGTCTACTGACAGTGTGCTGATTGTACAGGGGTGCTCTGACTTATACAATGATGTCCATGGACCACCCATGCCTTTGCCCACTCTACTCCTTCTTTCCAGCCCAGCTGTTTCCCTTCACTGTGATACACAGTCAGTGTGTTGTTTAACTCCCCTCCAAATCCCCCCCCCTCCAGCCACTCATTATTGCAGTTGTTTTATTTTGGTCAGCCAGGTCAGTGTTTTCTATGCCATGCAGCTTAAACTTTGATTGCGTCTAGTCTTTGACTTTAAAAAAAAAAAATTAAAATGGAATATGAATATAGCTACAATCTTAGGTAAACTCTAAACTCACATATACTTTCAAAATCATAGGGTGCAATGCATTCTTGCCCCTACTGTACAAAAGTCTCCACATAGTATTGGGTTGTAAGTTTCCTACACATCTTTGAAAAACACAGTTTTGTCTAAAATAGCACTCATCTCAGGAAACGTCTTTTCTCATAGTATGTACGTTTTATGTTAATTATCCCTAAAACCAGGCATATTCCATCAATCATACCTCACATAAGGGTGAACTTCTAGATTATGAAGCATCAAAGCAGAGAAATGTTACAAAATTGAGATGGAAAACTGTCATGGTATATCATCTTCAGGAACATGGGTTCAATGACCAATTCAAGTAGTGTGTGTGTAGAGTTTGCATGTTGTCTTCACGTAGATGTGGAGTTTCTGAAGGTGAATCCCAAAGACATGAAAAATAACTTAATTGGTGCTGCTGAAAGGGCTCAGTGTGCATTAAAGCGCCCTCTGGCTGACTAGCGGCCTTTCTGGCACTGGTTCTAGACTTGATGTTCTCAGAATAACTGAGTGCTTAATCGAGAATAGGGGATTTATTTAAGTTGAAAGGTCTGTTTTTTGCTGCAGTTTGTTCTCTTTATTGTAAGATTTCAAATATGGTCCTCCTGGATATGTTCTCTCTGTTCTGATAGGTTTTACTATTTTAAATTAAATTTGCAGACAGTCACTTAAAACAGTTTTAAATTTAATAACAAAGTCTTCTTGGCAGTAAAGTTTTATATAATATAAACTTTCAAAATCTCTTAATAGCCCACGTTCAGCGGTACAACAGCTCAGCCTGGTGTAAAAAACAATCTATCATTCAGCGCCTTCTCTGCCCTGTGGCACATTGATAACTGAGATATGTTAGTACACTAAGCTCCTCAAAATCAGTGAATATGCATTGTTTTTTATATGTTTAATTATCCTATTTAATTTAAAGCATTGATTAAGATAATATTGCTAGGAATACATTCACCTTGTATGGAGTTTAAAGAAACCACGGTTCAATTAGAATGGATTAGTTGGGTAACTGCATTGGCGATCCGAAATTGTCCCTAGTGTGTGCTTGGTGTGTGTGTACCCTGCGGTGGACTGGCACCCTGCCTGGGGTTTTTTTCCTGCCTCGTGCCCTGTGTTGGCTAGGATTGACTCTAGCAGACCCCCGTGATCCTGTAGTTAGGATATAGCGAGTTGGATAATGGATGGATGGATGGATAGTTGGATAACTCTGCTACATTGCACATACATCTAGGGTATATTTAATTCAGAAAGGCTGTCATATTGATAAAAATTGATTTATTTCTTCTCCGATTTTAATATTTAAAAATGTTGTGTCTTTATTGTAGAAATTAATATCTCTTTTTCTTTTGAGAATCATGATTAGTGGAGGGAAAGACATACTCACATCATAGATATAGACTTTGCATTAGAAAAGCACAGATCTGCTTTTCTCCTATGCGGTGTGAGCTTGTTTATATTCAAAATGTTTCTTCTTTCACCTCTTAATGAAAGTGGCTAAAATATATGAAGTTGCCATTCGGTGTCTTCTGAGAGGCAAAAAAAAAAACACACACAAACTGCCAAGAAATGATTGACGTATTTAATGGAGGCCGTGGGTGCAAAGGAATTTGGCGGAGAGCCAGGCTCATGAAGGAAGCACAAAGACGGCTTCTTCTGCAGTTGTGGCTGCAGGTGCTGTAAGCATGACACTGCCTGAGCAAGACGCCCCTGCAGAGGGTACAGTTTAGAGCGGGCCACACCATAATAATCTGGTACCACGTATACAGCCAAACCCCACCCCATCCTTCCTTTGGAAGTACAAATGAACTGGCTTTGCAGTGGAAAGAGAAACTGCATGTGAGGGAAACATTTCTGAAGAGAGAATTTAAACAAAGAGGTATGGAACTCATGATTACTTTGAAATATGCAGGAATGCCTGAATACTAATAATAACAGCATTTATATAGCAACTTTCATATATAAATATTGTAGCCCAAGGTGTTTTCCACAGAGTATAAAAGGAACAAAAAAGGTAATAAAAATATAACTTCAACTATATTAATAATGTATTTTCATCTTTTTGACTCATTAAATCCAAATTTTAACCTTCCAGAAACTTTCTTAAAAGCCTCACTCCCACCTTACTTTGTCTTTTACCTACACTTATCGGTAGGGTGATACTTATGAGTATACATGAAGAGTCACCCAGTGTCTACAGAGTATTTAAAAAAATGTAAGAAATTTACTTAATGATCTTAGGTAACTATGGGAAACATTTCTGAAGTCTCTTGGGTTAACTTTAAAAGAACATTAATGAGTTCTTTCTAATTCTGAAAAAATTCTGAAAAGATCCTTCTAAAAAGTATTTTATTTTTTTCCAGTTTGAGACATGGCTTTCCCATTGAGTTTGAAGAGATGAGTTTTAGTGAATCAGTTGAATAAATAAGTCTTCATGCAAGTAGTGTGGTATAGAATATTACAACCGATTTTTCATAGCACATTTTTAACCCATCTGGTATTATTCCAGATATGTCCCTTAGCAGTGATGTAAGGCTATCATGTTGGAACGAAAAAAAAATTGGCCAAGGTGCAAAAAAGTGTGTGACATTCCCAAAGCCTTGCCCTGGGTAACTTTTAATAATTTTAGACAAGATGTGTGTAATTGCTGAATAATTTAGTTAATCCAGCGGTTCTCAAACTTTCGTATTTTGCACCCCCCTTTTCTACCTGGAATAATTCTGTGCCCCCTGCATAATATAAGATAGATGAGAATAACCCATGATACAACTAACAAAGGTATGATACTCGTGCGGTGTCATGGTATCCTACCATTTTTACTTCCATAAGATTTGCATGTGTTCGGCTAACTTCGATGAAATATTTGCAATTTATTTTTTTAAAGTGCTTTAGTAACTGTTAAAATGTCTTGTGTGGTTTTTGGTAGCAATTCTAATCCCAAAAACAAAGAATAAATTATTTATTCTTATTTAATTATTTTTTTTATGTAAAGAAATGATTAAATATGTTTCAATTTTTAAAAATCTTGTAAACGAGGACACCGGTGAAGTCAATCTGCGCCAGACGAACGTATTTTTCTCCAACAAATATTATACCACTGTTAGATGTATCATGAAAATAACCCAGTACTCAGTAAATTATTTAACTCAATTTGGCAATATTGGCTACGCTGCCAATGTGATGCAGTCGCACCGCATTATCAGCTGATATACTGTTACCGGAATGTTCATGACAGAAACTGATATGTCTCAAAATTTCTGGGTTGAAAATACACGACTATAAAAGCAGCAGCAGCTGCGCCGCTCGTCAGTTAGTCATTAGGTCTATGCCTTAGAAATTTTTTATTTTAATTTTAGTCATAATGCATTTGTTGTGATTATATGCTTGCAAATTTACATTTGAAATAAAAATGTAAAAAATTAATTTTGATGTCTTGTTCATTTATTCGACACCCCCCTTGTACAGCTTCAAGTAAAGCGACCCACAGTTTGAGAACCGCTGAATTAATCTGTGGTGTGTTCGGCACAGACTGAAGTGAAAGTGCATGTGTAAATATGTAAATTCCAATCCTTTCCTGATATTTTACATCATACAAAGACATTTTAGATAATTGTGAATTTGCAGCTTTGTGGCAAATGTTTGGTGAATGCCCTTTCCTGTTCCATCATGGCTGCGCCTCTGTACACAAAGCAGGTCCATAAAGACATGGAGGAACTTGAGCGGCCTACACGGAGCCCTAACCTCAACCCTCCTGTACACCTTTGGGATGAATTGACATCCAACATCATTACCTGACCTCACAAATGCTCTTTTAGCTGAATGGACACAAATTCCCACAGACACCCTTCCAAATCTTGTGAATAGCCTAGGCAAAAGAGTGGACTTTGTTAGAGCCACAAAGGGAAGCCAGCTCCATATTAATGCCCATGGTGTTGAATGGGATGTCCAACAAGCTCCTATTGGTGTGATGGTCAGGTGTCTTTAAACTTTTGGCCATTTAGTGTAACGTACCTTGAAGTTAAGAACTATATCAGAACATTAAGGTAAAGTCCCATTACTGACACTGTGAGGCTCCAACTGGAAAAACAAAAGAAATATAACTAATTGTACCTTATATGTTGTAAGTCACCTTGGATAAAGGGGTCAGCCAAGTAAGAAAATGTAAAATATAAATGTAAAGTGAAAGTATTCACCCCTGTAAATTTTTTTCCACATTACTTGGCAGGTAGGTAAATATGACAATGAGATACAGCATACAGTACTTTCTATGTGAGGGCTTACTGATGCTTGGTGTGCATTATTCATGCTGCATTTTGCAAGAATGACTGTATCATACATGTGTGTGCACTGAAGTGAACGTCTGCCTAAAAATTAATTTGCATTAAGTCATCTTTGCTGCTGCTGGTATTGAGTGGCAATGAGTACCACTCACAACAGTCTGTCAGTAGAGAGTAGTAATCACACCATAACAATAAATTCTAGAAGAAGCAATATTTATAAGGTATGGGGCAGCCTCCCGTATAATGATTGAACAGAGATGTTCACAAGACTTAGTCCAGAACAGAACTGATCAAAGACAAGAAAGATGGCGGCTTTAAAGGCCCGTTCAGGAAGTGACATCATCTTTATGTCCGGAACCAGAAGTGATGTTGTTGGGACCGGAAGCGACATCATCTCTGGGGCTGGACCCGGAAGTAATGTCATCGAGGGTGCCGGAACCTGGCGGGTTTCCCAGGAACAGTCTGCAAGTAACTGAGAAAGACAGTCAGTACACTCCGCCACCCCCTGATCAGTGGTGGTATTACAATTACTCAGGCCCTTTAGCTGCCTCCTACTTGCACTGTGCGACAATATATATTGTGGAAATTATCCAAGTAAAAAGAAGAATCCACAAAGATAAAGTTTTGGGGACTGTCCCCGTATATTTTTCAACGGACAGAATAAAGCAAAAGTTGCATAAATAAATGATCAAGAGTCCTGAAAGGTTACAGTTGATACAGTTTATGGAACAAAATGACGTTTAAATACAGTATGGAATTATGGGACAGGAAATGGTTGGCAGGAAGAGACACTGAATGCACTAGACGGAAACAGCGTCATATAGATGGGACCAGAAGTAGCCCAGTTGATAGGGTCGGATGTGATGTCATCTCGAGTTGCCGGAAGTGACATCATGGTGGCCATTTTGGAACCTGGAAGTAGAGGTAATTATTTTTCTTTGGTTTTTCTGTAGAGATTCAGGTAAGTACCACGTGACAACCCCTTATCTCGCGATGTTTCACTCACCTTTAGGCTTTTTGACTGCCTCCTAATCGCACGTGTGTGACTAAATATATATATATATATATATATATATATATATATATATATATATACATATAGCGCCAAACCAAGACATTAACAACCTCTGAGGATGCAGCTAAAAAGCTGACTTTTCACATTAAATGACAAAGATTAGATGAGTAATAGAAATCAGAACTATAAGTCTAACTGTGACAAGGGCACATCCACTGAAAGAATAAGGAAGAGTCATGATAATGATTTAAAATTATAATGTGTATTTAATTTAATACATTATGTTATTCTCTTATTTAACATGATACAAAACAGAATGTTTATATCCTATTGATAGTTAAATTTGCATTTTGCTTAGTTTAACGAAAGTTAGTGATGGCCATCCAAAGTAGCACTGGATGTAAGACAGGAAGCAGTTCTGGACTGTAACACACACATCCACAATTATATTCACTTATTTACAGCTAATGTATGGTCAGTAATTAATCAAATAAAGCAAAGTACCCACAGAAACCAATAAAAACACAGGCGAACATGCAGTCTGCACAGATAACGACCAAGCTGTGATTTGAATGCAGGATTTTTGCAATGAGGCAGCAGCACTAATCATTGTGACATCATACTCCTGAAAAGAAAAAAAAACAAAACACTAACACTTTAGGAAGAAATAAGACCGAAAACACTAGTTCACAATATATTTCATTTAACTTTTAATACAAATAAAATATACTATGGTAGGAATGATAGCAGAAGCACACCAATTACTTTAATGTTATTCCTTAAATAACAAATATCACTTTCTAGTTAAGAAATTGAGTTGAAATTAAACTCTACTGCAACTATGGCCTTCAAGGCATTGATTTTGAGACAATGAATGAGTGTGCATGCATATTGGAAAATGTAGTAGGTGAATGAAGCCCTGGGTGCTTTATATTGTGAATTACTGACTTTTCGCTTTGAGATTCTATAGAACAACTCAGCTTTTGGTTTATTTTCATTGCTTCTGTTTAACAATGTGCCCCACTGCATAACTTCAGACATTCAAATTTTCAGTCTAATCTTATTTTAGGCTTTAAGAATCCTAATAATTCTCTAAAACAATTTATAAAATACAAGTAGAATATCAGGACAAGGCTGATTATGGTTTGACTTTGTGTGTTTTACTTTGCTAGACTGTTTATTTTCGTGTTCAAAAGACTGAAAGGTTTTTTGAGCTGGAGGTGCATCTTGGAAATACTCCCCACTCACATGCTGAGCATGTGGGGACTCACTGCTTTCTGCAGTGGCTGTCCCCAGAGACAAAGTTGTGGGAAGGCCTGAGCCCACCCAGTCAAAAGTCTAGTCTACCCAGTCATGCAGGATTATTTTCCTTTTACTTATTGTGTGAGTGTTGGCAGAATCTTGATCTTCATTCAGCAAGTAACCTCCGAAAATTGCCATTGAAGTGACTCAATCAATTGCCTTTACTGTTTTATACCATATCTGACATCACTTTAACAGCTTTAGCAGTCAACAATCATCAAATAGAAAACCACACAATTTGTAAAACCCATGACCTCACCTGAATGTCTGCATCAAGTTTCCATCCATCGGTTTCATCTCATTGCTGCTATCATTTCATAAATCCAAGTCCCAATCTTCTTACTTTACAAGTTTTGAACTGATTTCTGTAAGATCAAAATGTTTCAAAAATGTCAGGTTACATTCCAATTAAAATACTGGCTTTAATGGTGTTAATGGATTGATAAACAAAGAAAAGAACTTGATTTTCATTTGGGATTAGTTAATTTTTTGTAGCGTTAGTTTCAGTACATTTCAGGCCCGGGTCTAGACTGGTCAGGTTTGAGGAGGCAACATCAAATTTTGAGTGAACATCTTTAAACACAACTGACTATACTTCAGTGCAGCAGCAGCTTGTGACCAGAGAGTGGGGCACATGGACATATTTATTTTTAATGTTTTATTTTAATATTTTTAACTCTCCATTATGCTCTCATAGTCATCTCTCTGATCAGGAAAGACATTGTTATTATTACTATTATTAATTTTGATTTCTCTAAGGTGGTTTTGATAGATAGATAGATAGATAGATAGATAGATAGATAGATAGATAGATAGATAGATAGATAGATAGATAGATAGATAGATAGATAGATATGGTAGTGTGAAGCCCAGGGCCACTCCTGCCACTCCAACCTTGAGACAGACAGGCAGAGACACGAGTTTGCCACACAGCACATTACACAATACATACACAGCTAACCCTAATTCATGTGGGGAAACATTTTTCTATTGCTCCTCACAGTACCACAGTGCAGAAAGCAACAAGTGCAAATTCCAGCACAAAACCCTCTTCTTCTTCTTCTCCTGTCTCCACCTCCACTCCTATCCTGGCAACCTTTGTCCACATCCTCCCAGCTCTGGCTCCCGAGTAGTTGTAGCTGGCTGCTTTTATAGGACACCCAGAAGAACTCAAGGTGTCCAACAAGCTTTTTCTGGCAGCATTTCTGAGTGTGGAGGAAGTGCTACTAAAAAGGGCTTAGGAAACGTCCAGGGGCCCCCTGGCACTGGCCACGGGCCCAAGCAGGGTTGCACTTTCATGCTCCAAACCAATGGCCCCGCTGCAAGCCAGGGTTGGCTGCCCTCTAGCATTCTGGGGGAAAGAGTGTCTGGAATAAGCTTTCTCTCCTGGTCCTTCCATAACTGAGGCGTCCCGGCAGTCCACCACCATAGATAGATAAATTGATACTGCTAATCCGACATAAACTTTGATTTATCTAGTAGTATATTAAAGGCAAATTTGAAACTCAAACTCGTGAGCTGATAAGAACATAAGAACAGATCATGTAACATGAACAGTAAGGTAGTGGAGGGATCCTCCCCAAAGAGAGAAACAAAATCATAAAAATTTTCCAAATTATAAACTGGCTTTGCAAACAAAGATAGAAACATTGTTTTTTTGATAGGCAAAAGTGGAAAAATAGAAACCTACTAATAAACCAGCTGCAACCACTAACCAGTCAACTTCAAAGCATCAGTCTTCTGATTTTCTGGGCAAAACTCTAATAAACTCTTCCATGTCTATGCCTTTTGTTATTCATTTTTCATGATCCAAAAATCACCAAATTCTTTTTCCTGTCGTTTAGCATGGTGTGAAAGAAAGGCGTCAGGACACGTGATAGCGCAAATAATGAGCTCTTACATGCAGGTGAGGATACATCCATCACCAGTCCAGTCACATACATTTAGGAAATTCTTTATAGACCTAAATATTTTGGCACACATTTGAACGGCTCACATAATTGTCAGAAGGGAATTTCTTGTGCAGCATGGCTTTTGTCAGTGGAATTTCATGTTACAGACTCTTGGTTGAAGCATCCACATCAGTTGGGGGGCAAGAGTATCAAATCTAAAAAAGAATTTGACTGAAGAAGATTAAGACAACTTATAGCTGTCATCAAGTCAAGATTTTTCTTTGAAAATCTATTTTCCATTTCTTCAATAACTTTGTCCAGAATGTTCAGAAGGGATTTTCTCATAGACTGGCTGGGAATGTTTAAAGAATCGAAGTCAATCTGATCAAGAGTGGAGAGAACAATGCTGCCTCTAAGCAGTTTGGTTATGTTTCTCTTTCTGTTTGCATCAGGGGCAGGGGGAGGGTATCTGTTGATATTTCAAAATCATCAATGGTCCATGGTTCAGTTCTGACAAGGGTCATCATGGGTACTCTGACCGTTCTGTAGCTACATAGCCCATACTCAGCAAGCTGCAATTGTGCTGTGTGTTCTGACACTTTTCTGTCATGGCCAGTATTATTTTCTTTAGCAATTTGTGCAATATTCACCTAAAAGGGAAAGGGGAACCATAAACCCATGGCCAACGAATAATAAAGAGTTCACCTAAGACTTTAATTAATGTTATTCAACTAAATTTAAAAAAAAGAGTCAAAAATGAATCCAAAACTGTTTAAAAATAATTATCCAGGGAACAAAATTTTGATATAACAACAAGAAGAAAATTTTATTCCTTATTTTGATTAACAAAATTATTTTTAGATTGTTTTTAACATTTTTTAATAATGAAAATAACATTGTTGTTAAGATATGCATTTTAGTATTTCCTCTTGTGGTCTAGGAATTCCTGGATTACTATATTTTATTAATCAGACTTGGTGCAAGGTGTCTGCGGTGGGCTGGCACCCTGCCCGGGGTTTGTTTCCTGCCTTGCACCCTGTGTAAAACTGCCAACTGAGGATGGCACATACACATTGAGATTAGTGCCTATTATGGTTAAGCCTCCCTTAGCTTATGTTTACATTTTTTTCTCTCTATTTTGTTTATTGTTTTTTATCTTTTCTAATAATATCATTCAATTAATTTATTATTTGTCTAATTATGCATTTTCTTTTTAGTTATCATATACTTTTAATGTATGTTATCCTGCTCTCTAATGTTTTGTGTATTCTGTGGATCACCCATCCTTCACTGTTAGGAGACTGCCCCAAGCCCAATAAAGGAAGGTTGAGAATTGAAGTCTAGTGTGGTTCATTTTGAATGCTCTATGGTGTTTGGTGGTTCTTGTGAGTAGAGTTCTTCTTTGTATTTTCACTCTTCTTTTTTAACTTTTTATTACAGTTTTTGGATTATCCATCCATCCATTATCCAACCCACTATATACTTACTACAGGGTCACAGGGGTCTGCTGGAGCCAATCCCAGCCAGCATAGGGCACAAGGCAGGAAATAAACCCCGGGCTGGGTGCCAGCCCACCGCAGGTTTTTGGATTATTCCTATGTATTTCGAATTGGAACTCATTTGCCTTGGGTTGCCTTTTAGACAAGCCCTTTTTTGATCATTGTTTGCTCTTTTAAGCCATTTGTTATTTTTTATTTTCTTACAAATAATCCTCCTTTATAAAGATTTCTTGTGGCTTGCTCTATTCAAGCCAGAGGTTGATAGTGATCCTCTCCTTTGGGGGTCATTGTGTTTTGGGACTTTACAGAATATATTTTTGAACTCAGTGAGTGAAGATAATTTTTGCAGAGTGTAGGCCTAAGCCAGCCATTCAAGTGGAAACGAGGCTGCCTTTTGGTGCACCTCCTCTGGGCAGGCTGTTGGAATTCTGGTCTGCTTCCCTGGGTGTTGTTGAAGGCCTCAAACCACCTTGGCAACCTATAAAATTACAGTTAGGTCCATAAATATTTGGTCAGGGACAACGTTTTTCTAATTTTGGTTCTGTACATTACCACAATGAATTTTAAATGAAACAACTCAGATGCAGTTGAAGTGCAGACTTTCAGCTTTAATTCAGTGGGTTGAACAAAAAGATGTGAGGCAGCTAAAGCATTTTTTTTTAACACAATCCCTTTATTTCAGGGGCTCAAAAGTAATTGGACAAATTAAATAACTGGAAATAAACGTTCATTTCTAATACTTGGTTGAAAACCCTTTGCTGGCAATGACAGCCTGAAGTCTTGAACTCATGGACATCACCAGATGCTGGGTTTCCTCCTTTTCAATGCTCTGCCAGGCCTTTACTGCAGCGGCTTTCGGTTGCTGTTTGTTTGTGGGCCTGTCTGTCCAAAGTTTAGTCTTCAACAAGTGAAATGCATGCTCAATTGGGTTAAGATCAGGTGACTTGCTTGGCCATTCAAGAATTTTCCACTTCTTTGCTTTAATAAACTCCTGGGTTGCTTTGGCTATATGTTTTGGGTCATTGTCCATCTGTATCATGAAACGCCGCCCAATCAATTTGACTGCATTTAGCTGGATTTGAGCAGACAGTATGTCTCTGAACATCTCAGAATTCATTCGGCTGCTTCTGTCCTGTGTCACATCATCAATAAACACTTGTGTCCCAGTGCCACTGGCAGCCATACACGCCCAAGCCATCACACTGCCTCAACTGTGTTTTACAGATGATGTGGTATGCTTTGGAGAATGAGCTGTTCCACGCCTTCTCCATACTTTTTTCTTGCCATCATTCTGGTAGAGGTTGATCTTGGTTTCATCTGTCCAAAGAATGTTTTTCCAGAACTGTGCTGACTATTTTAGATGTTCTTTAGCAAAGTCCAATCTAGTTTTTCTATTCTTTAGGCTTATGAGTGGCTTGCACCTTGCAGTGCACCCTCTGTATTTACTTTCATGCAGTCTTCTCTTTATGGTAGACTTGGATATCAATACGCCTACCCCCTGGAGAGTGTTGTTCACTTGGTTGGCTGTTGTGAAGGGGTTTCTCTTCACCATGGAAATGATTCTGCGATCATCCACCACTGTTGTCTTCCGTGGACATCCAGGTCTTTTTGCGTTGCCGAGTTCACCAGTGCTTGCTTTCTTTCTCAGGATGTACCAAACTGTGGATTTGCCACTCGTAACCCATTTCTCGGATGGGTTTTTTTCTGTTTTCACAGCTTAAAGATGGCTTCTTTCATCTGCATGTAGAGCTCCTTTGACCGCATGTTGTCTGTTCACAGCAAAATCTTCCACATGCAAGCACCACACCTCAGATCAACTCCAGGCCTTTTATCTGCTTAATTGATAATGATATGACGGACTTGCCCACACCTGCCCATGAAATAGCCTTTGAATCAATTGTCCAATTACTTCTGAGCCCCTAAAATGAAGGGATTGTGTTAAAAAAATGCTTTAGTTGCCTCACATTTTTATACAATCTTTTTGTTCAACCCACTGAATTAAAGCTGAAAGTCTGCACTTCAACAGCATCTGAGTTGTTTCATTTAAAATCCATTGTGGTAATGTACAGAACCAAAATTAGAAAAAAGTTGTCTCTGTCCAAATATTTATGGACCTAACTGTAAATCACAACTTCGGCTGACTTGTGGCTTTTCTGATACAAGCAAATGGTCATGAGACAATTATTGAGGCCAATTGCAAAGGTATTCTTAGTCAATGGCTCCTAATACATCAGCCACATCTGCCTTCTTTTAACTGTCTCTTGTCATAAGAACAAATCTCGCTCCAAACTGTGATGTCAGTTTTTTGTCTCTCAAGTTCTTTATTCAGGATAGACATTGGAGGAGTTATCCAAAAGGGTAAAGACATTTCAAAACGTTTGTTTTTGAGTTTTGAACCACTGAAAAATTATTCCTTCCAGATGTGTTTTTCAGGTCAGAAACAAAGAAAGATGGTCAATGTTTAAATCACTGTTTCTAGTACCTACCCCAAAAGTAGTGGCATTTTGATGCAGCCAGAGTTTTTGCCCAGCTTAATTAAAGATTTCTTTATATAATATTTTTGTTGTCTTTTAAAAATCATTTTGTATAGTTTGTCTTTTCTGTGTATTTATGTCGTATAATGTTTCTGATAATACAGAGTTTGTTTATTACAGTAATCCCTCCTCGATCGCGGGGGTTGTGTTCCAGACCCCCCCGCGATAGGTGAAAATCCGTGAAGTAGAAACCATATGTTTGTATGGTTATTTTTATATATTTTAAGCCCTTATAAACTCTCCCACACTGTTTATAAATATTCCCCGCAGAGTTATACAGCATAATCCCTTTATATTCTTTTAGATATTAGGTAAGATTCATTGAAATAATGTATATAAACACACTGTTTATATACAGTAAAACCTAAATATTATTTTAAAGATATTGAGTGTCTCCGATATCACATATGTTACAGCCATTACGATAGACAGGCCACCAGCAATAAATACGTACAATACAAGAAAAATAGTATACAGTAAATGTGTGTACAGTGACACTAAACGTACATACATGTACTAAGTACTGTAAGTAGAAAATTAATTATGGTTACTCACCAACAATGACACGATGACTTGTCCGATAACAATGAGTTTAATTTTACTGCACAACAAAGGAGAGCGTTACAGCCCTTGTAAAGGAGCCACTTCAGGCGATTGTGTAGCACTGCCGTTGTTCTTCTTCTGGCAGTCTTCAATCCAGATCCCTAAAGCAGATTCCATCCAGACTACTGCCTTATTACATCCACTTACAACTCGTTTTTCACCCTGGTTAAAAGGACACTGCGGCCGTAGATCTTATATTCCTTTCCTACTTTTTAAATAAAAAGAATCGTAGCCTTCAACAAATCCAAAACGTTTACCTTTTCGGCAATCGTTAACATCTTCCGTTTGCGCTTGGACACGGCCCCTGAAGCAGTAGCAGATCGTTTTGGAGCCATAATGAAGGGCTTGACTATGCACAAAGAGAAACACTAAAGAGCACAACTCTTTACACAGCGAAACACGTTGATGCTGAATGAGCGAGACGAGACTTCCTGGTTAACACTGCATTCAGCACGCAGGAGCTCAACTGCGTGCTCTGATTGGTTAGCTTCTCAGTCAGGAGAACTTAACTGCGTGCTCTGATTGGTTAGCTTCTCAGTCATCCGCCAATAGCGTCCCTTGTATGAAATCAACTGGGCAAACCAACTGAGGAAGCATGTACAGGAAGTAAAAAGACACATTGTCCGCAGATACCGCGAAGCAGCGAAAAATCCGCGTTATATATTTAGTTATGCTTTCATATAAAATCCGCGATAGAGTGAAGCCGCGAAAGTCGAAGCGCAATATAACGAGGGATTACTGTATTTTGCCTTTCGAACTTATAGTAATAATGGATGCTTTAATTATCAATCCTGCTTCTTTAAAGTGAAGCCCCAGGAGGCAGGGCCACCTGAAGATGCAGTTGAGGAGTGTATAAAAGGAGAAGTTTGAGTTGGCACTGAAGCTTTGGCATTGTGATTGTGATTGCCACTCTTGTTTTTTGTGATTTTTACTATTCTCTTTGGCCTTCCTGGATTTTTGCTCCTGCTATGATTCAATTATTGGATTTATTTTTTTGGTTTTGTTCATCTTGGCCTAATAGGCAAAATCTGTTTGGCTCCTTTATTTCTTGCACGGTCACATTTTTCTTTAAAGAAACCATTTTATTATTAAGGAACTTTGTCATGATATTGTGGGGTCAAGGTTTGACGATGTGTGATAGGCTGCATCATAAGACTGAGTTCTGATGAGGGTTATAGCTATTTATAAATTCACTTACCTTGGTTATATGAGATGGTGATAAGAAGGCTCCAGGAAAAAATGGCTGTGCAGTTGCACATGGTCGTGGGTGGAGACATATTTAGACAGTCATGTGGGTCTAGGAAGGCCTATTTAACCACACACAACCTGAATACAAAAGTGCTAACATTCTGGCATTACTACATGGCTGCAGGGGAATGGATGTCCACATAGTTCATGTAGTCACTGGCAAGGAGAGAGAATACATGTTAGTTCGAGGAGAACAGAGTCTCTTTTGAATTTTTTCCAAGCTTATCTGAGGTTATAAAAATCATTCAGGTCTCATTTCTGGAGTTTATACCCGCAAGGCATTTAATTATATGGTTATTTTCTTGATTCATTAATAAATTGACTTTTATCAACACCATTTTGTTTAGACTAGGGGGCAGCCATTTTATGGTTTCAGTCATTATGATGCAGGTCCTGGTTGCATGGTTTCTAGGGTAGGGATAATTGGTGAAGGGTTAAAAGGTCATTTCGACAGCCATTTTGTATCCAAGATAGGACAAAATGTACAAACTTGTGAGTCTTTCAACTTTGGTTATTGTTTCTAGAATTTAGCTCTGCCTTTTGAGCAAATGGTTTGCTATTTGGCTCCGACACCACTGCCGTTTTATTTTTGGGTGTGACCTTTGCTTTGCCCTGGACTCTGTTATTTAGCCTGTTCCTCACTCTATTTTTTTAATTTTTTTTTTTTGCAGAGAATACAACAGGCTGAAGCCTGCCTGTTGACTTTGGGGTTAGGCTGCTCAAGGTAAGTCCTATCCCAGGACCGAGTCCAGAATTGGGATTAGTCTGGCATTGTTTGTATGGCCTACATGTATTTTTGCTCTTCTTTATGGCAAATATCATAACAAATGGAGATCCTGAACAAAGATGTTCAGCTGCAAATTGCATTACTAATTCATTCTGTTGGTTTCATGTCAATTTGGGATTTATGGCATCTGGATTTGGAAACCTGGTTCTTCCACTAGTATCTGAGCTTGAAAGCAGGAGTGAATTGTGACATTTTTAATATTTTAGTGTGGTGATTTTTTTAGCATTTTATTGAATTTATTAAAAGCAAAAAACATTCCATACAAGCAAGTCAAGTTTTACAAACTAAGTTCACATGAGAAAGAGAGCTAGGCCAACAGAGTACAACTTTAACAGTAGGAATGAATGAATTAATGAATGAATAAATAAATAAAAAAAAGTAAGCAAATCCACTTCCTCAATTTAAATGCTTATTCTAAAATGTTATTAATTAGGTCCTGCTGGATTTTTAAAAAGTGAGAAAAAAAAAGTGAGAATTTGATTTTTTCCAGTTTCAAATAGTATATGACATCAGTTACCCACTGACTTAAAAGAGGTGAGTTAGGATTCTTCCAGTTAAGCAAGATAAGTCTACGTGCCAATAGTGTAGTAAAGGCAATTACAGTTTGTCCTTCTCCACTTTAAGCCCATCTGAAAGTACACCAAACAGCTGAATGTGGGGATTTAAGGTGTAGATGATATCCACAGAATCTTGCTAGGTTAACGACCTGGATCCAGTGAAATTCAGGACCACTAATACTGGAGAGCATAATATCCTTCTTCTGCCATAACAGCCATTGAGTTAAGATTGGTCTTCCTCCAAGCTGGATGACCCTGCTAGGAATACAAGTCTCCAGGCTAAAATAGTTTTAGACTTCATTAGCCCTTGCAAATTTCACCACCATGCCAAGGTCATAGCCTATGTTTAGACTGTGAAGGATGTTTAAGAATGTTATGTTAGAATTTGACTTCAGTGGATAACATCCAGCAGAAAACTCTGTAATGCTGAAGTCAGTGATCCTGCCAATCCATAGTCATGACTTAAGTGTAGCTCACATTATGATTCACTATGTGCTTTACTACATGCAAAAGCGGAGCTGGGCTCCACACACACTGTTTAACCTCCATGTAATTTACCCATCATGGCAAGATTTGAATCTGTATTCATTATTGTCCATGAAACAAGTTTACCAAAGAAATTCACTATAAGATGAATGAGGAGAACAGTGAAGCAGAATTAATGCTACCCTAAACTCCATACAAAGCAAATGATACTCTAGATAATGATGGGGATAAATCACCGAGAGTTGAGACCATGTGAGTTCCATATTTTCATTATTTCCCATGGAGCACTTTAAGAACAGGACTTGCTTTCAATTATCAGAGTGCATCACAACATAAGGAGAAGTAATGCAGCTCAGTGGCTACTTTCTGCTTCAAAACCACAGCAAGTGTGGGCTGAAATACAGCTTGTCCTATTATCATGCATTACACGGCACAATTACACTGAGAAAAAAGAGGGGCATTTTCCGCAGTAGCAACCCATAAAAGAGGAGACTTGTTTCAAGAAATTATTCATTGAGCTCTTACGTAGGTGGACGACAGCAGATTAGAAGGAAACATTATCTCTCCGGGCAAGTTCACTAGGGCGACTAAAGCCAAACTGGCACAGACACCGCCTTTCAATAATTTACTCTTTCAGCTCGCAATGTCTTTGAGAACAAAGTGGACAGTGTAAAAGCTGGTCTTTAACTAACTTCTGCTCTTTTCTTTCCACTGTAGAGCTACAAAAGTTCACCGCGAGACACGTGTTGGCTATTAGTCCACTACAAAGCCTATTTGAGCAGAGAATTTAGAGTTCCATAAAAACATTATTGTGTAATTCCTAGGACATTTATTTACTTGACAAAAGGGAAAATAAAAATGTTAACCCTTAAACATTCAGATGCATTTTTCAAATTCTGGTTGTCCTTTCTGAACAGGCTTCCATTGTGCAGGAGGTTAGTTTTTAAAAAGTTGGACCCAATAATCAAAAGATTGAAATTGTATTAAGTTTCCTTCATACACCCACTTTTAAGTTTTTTTGTTCACCGGCTCACTAATTACACATGCATCTTGACATCAGTGAGAATCCTATAGTTTCTTCTAGACAGCTAATGTATAATGCTGTATCAAGATGGATAGCTTACTGTGCTACCCGCCCCCATCCTCCATGCTCAAAGCTGTTCTTTTCCCATGACATTTAAGATGGATGTAAATAATTGCTGTGATGCTTTCACCTTTCTTCCTTTTTGTGAGTTTTTTAACATGAACCTGCAAGTGGCTTTAACGCTTTAATGACTTGCTTTAACACTTGGTAAAAAGACATCATCTTCTTTCTTTCCTTATAATGGTCTGATATGTACAGTACATACACACACACATATATATATATATATATATACACAGTGGGTTCAGAAAGTATTGACACCCTTTCACTTTTTTCAAATTTTATTATGTTGCAACCTTATGCTAAAATCGTCAAGTCAAGTAACATTCAATGGCCCAGAAGGACAAAGTGAAATGTTAGAATTTTTTCCAGTTTATTAAAAATTTTAACAATGAAATATCCCATTGACACAAGAATTTAGACCTTTTACTTTCACACTTATAATATGGTGCAGGTTCATCCCATTCTGTTGATCGTCATTGAGATGTTTCTATACCTTGTTTGAAGTCCACCTATGGTCAATTCAATTGATTGCATCTGATTAAGAAATATGCACACTTGTCTATGTAATAATAATAATTCTTTAAATTTATATAGTGCTTTTCTCACTACTCAAAGTACTCTACATGCAGAGAAGACTCGGGACGTGAACCCATGATCTACACATTGGGAGGCATCAGCGCTACCGTGAGGTCTCGGTTGACAGTGTGTATCAGTGCAAAAACCAAGCCATGAGGTCAAAGGAACTGCCTGTAATGCTTAGAGATGGGATTATGTTGAGGCACAAATCTGGGGAGAGCTACCCAAAAATTCATGCAGCATTGAAAGTTCCCAAGAGCATGGTGGTCTTCTTGATTGTTAATGGAGTAAGTCTGGAACAATCACAACTCTTCCAAGAGCTGGCTGTCCAGCAAAACTGAGTAAGAAGCGCCTTAGTAAGAAAAGAGACAGAGAATCTGAGGAACAGGGAGAAACTTTTAGAAGGACAACCATCACTGCCCCACTCCATTAATAAGGGATTTATGGTAGACCAGTCAGACAACACATGAAAGCCTGGTTGGAGTTTGCAAAAAGGTTTCTAAAGCAAGCATTTGGTTTCAATTCTCTGCATTGTGTCTGGAAAAAAAAAAGGAACCACTCATCACCTGCGCAATATCATTCCAACAGTTAGGCATGGTGGTGGCAGCATCATGCTGTGTGTTTGTTTTTCAGTGGCAAGGACTAGGAGAGTAGTCAGGGTTGAGGGAAGGTGGAATGGAGAAAAGGTACAGAGATTTTCTTAATGAAAACCTGCTCCAGTGTGCCCTCCCAACAGGACGTTAACTCTAAACACAAAGCAAAGACAACACAGAAATGGCTTAGGGAAAACTCTAAGAATGTTCTTGAGTCACCCAATCAAACATCTTTGGAGATACCTGAAAACAGCTCCCTAATGAGGGTCTCCATCCACCTTGACAGAGCTTGAAAGTGTCCACGGACAAGAATTACAGAAAATCCCCAAATCGAGGTGTACAAAGCTTGTGCCACACCCAGGAATACTTCAGGCTGAGATCACTGCCAAAGGGGCTTCAAGTATTTAGTGAAAAAAGACTAAATCCTTGAAATTTGCAAAAATGTGGGGAAAAAATAATTTAAATGATTTTAGCATTTAGGCTGCTACATAAAAAAATATATAAAAAGCAAAGATGTCTGAATACTTCCTGAAGGCACTGTGTATGTGTGTTTATACAATATGTGTGTGTATATATTTATATATAGAGAAGTGCTCTTTTACCCACCCAAACCCAAAACAGTCCAAGAAACCAAAAAAGATGTTTCATAAAAAACATAAACACCCAGGTGTTAAAGGATAAACATAAAAGTACAAAGACAAAAGAAAGAAAACAAATAACCTACGCTTCAATGAGCTTTCCTAAACAGGTAAATGCTTCTGAGACGCGTACTGTATTTTATTATGATGTACTCTATCACTCTTTAATGTTACAAGTTACACAATTTTTTAAAAATATTACCTACTAGGGGGTTCACCCCCTGCTCACTTTGCTCGCCAACCCACTAGGCCTGTGCTACGCTTCAGCCACTTCGCGTCTCTGCCACTCGTTTTGTGAAGAGGTGGCCTGGATGCACCCCAGGAGACGCAGTCACTCCTCCGAAACCCCCTCTTAAACGATGATACAATGGGAAAAAAATATGTTATTTTTTACCTCCTCTTTGCTAGATCAGCTGCTGGATTGCTGCTGCTGCCATGCCATGTTATCTGCATCTCGCGGGGCACTTTGAACATTTAAAAGCCTGTACAGCAGCTGTCCTACTCTTTGTCTTTTATTTCCGGCCTCAGTCATGGTTAAATCTCTTGGCACATAGTCTCATCTTGCGTGACTTGAGTTCTTGATATTTTTTAGTTTATAATTTAAAAACGGAATAAGAATCTGAAAATCTAACAACATCACATAAAAGTTCGATAAACTCTGAAAAGAATGATACCAAACATATACTGTATATGTAGGTTTAAAATAAGGATTTAAAGCGTGACAAAAACATCACATAAAATCATTGCACAAAATCATTGTACTTTTAGGCTTAGGATTTTATATATAGAGAGTAGATTCAGTACATTTTTTCTGTGCATTTCATTTGTTGTTTTGCTTGTTTTGGACATGTTTTATTTATAGGTAACATTTGAAATTAAATACAGTATATTTAATTATTATGCTTTTGCGTTACTGCAGTGTCATTTTAATTGGTTATGGGTGCCACCATTTTGATGGTCATGGTGCAACTCCCAGTTGCTAGGGACCGAGGTCCTGGAAGTCATAAAATATGATGTCATCGATGCAATGCTTTATAAACAAGTGTGAGTGTGACAGCTGAAGTTGTTCATATTATATTTGAGTGCTCTGGTATTTCTGACTTATTAGAATTCTTTGCTTTGTAATTATGACTAAGTTTGCTTAGCCCATTG
The DNA here is from genome assembly GCA_026402145.1 of Polypterus bichir lapradei. Taxonomy (NCBI): domain Eukaryota; kingdom Metazoa; phylum Chordata; class Cladistia; order Polypteriformes; family Polypteridae; genus Polypterus; species Polypterus bichir. The sequence continues at coordinate 12,670,055 of JANRMT010062849.1, forward strand.
ATTTTGCCATCAATTTTTTGATTTTCCTGGTATTGCCTTTAGTTATGTTTCTTTTTTGATTCATGTTCTGATCCTTTTTGTCGGTTCCTTTTTGTAGAAGTGAAGTGTCGGTTTTAAAAGCATATGGGTTTGTTTATGCTACAACCTATCTGAACTGTTAGCTTTTGAACTGCAGATACATTTGAAAACATCATTTTCAATGTAAACGTTTTCCAACCAACTAGCTTTTTCAGATCATTAATGAAATATAAAAATGCATAAATCTTTCAAAATGAGCATGTGTGTTTTGTCTGCCAAGAGCAATGTTTGTTTATGGAACAAACGTTAAGAAAATTGAAATGCCAAACGTATGATGAAAATAAAGAGTACCTGAAAAAAACATTAAGCTGAAGGTCTTCTTCTGTAGAGACAATGTGCAACTTCTTTTAAAGATTATAAATGAGTGTAACTATATACTGTGAGTCCTGCCAAAATAAATACAGTAAAATATTCAAGTGTCTCAAGGTGTAGTACAGGTCAACTGCTGCACAGTACTTAGGAAAGGTGATAAAGATGAGATCACGAAAAGAATTAATACAAAGTAATTAAAGTCAGTGCCTAATTACATGTAAGCGGCCAGCATTAAGACGCCGATCAGGCACAAGGGGCTGTAGGAGCAAATAAAGTAGCAAAGTTTTATTTATTTGTTTATTTTAGATTAAACAGTCCTTAGCGGTCCAGAGGTAGAACAGTTAAGTGGGTGACAGCTTAAGGGTTCATTAATATGGGGGAATACAAACAGTGCGAGTAGAGAGCTTATAAGTCAGAAGAGCACAAAGTTAGGAGAAGAGACAGAGAAAAGTAAACCTCATAGAAAGACAAATAGCAGGCAGCTGAGAGGGAGAACAGTACAGGAGCTTAAGGGGAAATGGCATAAAATATCTGTAGCAGATGTTAGTGTTACCATTTAAGTTAAGGAGCAGCTGAAAGAAGAAGAAATGTAAAAAAAAAAAAGGCTAAGGCAGTTTAGTAATCCCAAATCAAATTTTAATAATGAGGCCAGTGCAATGCAAGTCCTGTTGGATGTTGGACTTTTTAGATGATGGTTTGGAAGAGCCAGTTGTCTATGAGGGCTACATCTGCAAGAGATGCCAGCTGATCCAGCACCTCAACCTCAGGGTCGCTGAACTGGAGGAGGAGTTGGCTGACCTGTGTTGTAACAGAGAATTGGCAGACTTGGCCCAGGTGTCCTTTAGAGAGATAGATTGCACCTCCAAGGTGGCGCGGGAGGAGATTCCAGACCAGACAGGTAGGAATAGGTGGGTCACGGTCACAAGGCGTAAGGTAAAGGGTACACACTTTCCGGGGGCATCAACCTCAGAATTAGAAGCGTCAAACCGTTATCGTGTCCTTGCGGAGCTGGACAGTGACTCTGATAATTCTGAGGTGGTAGGCAGGAATGAGGAGCCCCAAAGGGCCACCTCAAAACCAGTTACCAAAAAGAGAGAGGTAGTGATAGCTGGGGACTCAATCATTAGGGGGATTGAAGCGCAGGTGTGCTCCAGCGAGAGAGTCTCGCACGGTGTGTTGCCTTCTGGGAGCACAGGTGGGAGACCTCCCTGGAAGGGTGGATAGGCTCTTGGCCAGAGCGGGGGTGGATCCAGTTGTCATTGTCCATGTTGGAACAAATGACATACATAAGGGTAGTCTGTCAGTTCTGCAATCCAAATTCAAAGAGTTAGGTGCCAAGCTGAGGAGCAGAACTGACAAGGTAGTCTTCTCCGAAGTTCTGCCTGTGCCACGCGCCAGTCCAGGTAAGATTGAGGAGATTAGAAGGCTTAATGCGTGGCTCAAATCTTGGTGCAGGGTAGAAGGGTATAGGTTTATGGGGCATTGGGACTCCTTTTGGAACAGATAGGACCTGTTCCGCCATGACGGGTTACATCTGAACTGGAGTGGCACCAGTGTATTGGGGAGGCATATGTGTAGGCTAGTCGAGGATTGTTTAAACTAGGGAATGGGGGGGCAGGAAGTTTAGGACAGGCCAGGTTTAGATCAATACATAGAAGAACAAACAATGGTGTAGAAATAAAAATGCAAAGTAATGTAAATTCTAAGCAAACATTTAAATGTAGAAGGAGTAACACATTAAAAATAGCTTGCCTTAATGCTAGAAGTATCAAAAATAAGGTAAGTTGGTTGGAGTTGTACAGTATATAGCAGAGCATAATTATGGTATTATAGCAATAATAGAAACCTGGCTAAATAACAAAGATAGGGATGAGTGTAACATAGAGGGATGCACATTTTTTAGGAAGGATAGACAGAACAGAAAAGGAGGTGGGGTTGCTGTTTATGCCAAACAGAATTTAAATGTAAGTCCTCTTCAGTTGGATGATGAGCCCCATCTTAGTGGGGACATGTGGCTTCACCTGGAAAATATTAGGGAAAGAGGTCTTATTTTAGGAGTGTGTTATAGACCACCCAATTCAGACAGTAATTTCAACACACATCTTTTTAGTAATATCAAAAAGGCAAATTTACTGGGAGATATTATAGTCATGGGTGACTTTAATTATCCAAATATTAACTGGGATAACCTTGCAGATGGAGGAGCACAAGAGCAGGAGTTTTTAGAAGTAATCAGGACTGTTTTTTTAACACAGCATGTTAAAGCACCAACACGGGGTGAAGCCTGTCTGGATTTAGTATTTTGCAATAATCAGGATAGAATTGAGGGTGTAGAGGTGATTGAACCACTAGGGTCAAGTGCCATAATGTAATACAATTCTCAGTATTTTGTAAGAGTGCAGATGCAAAGACTAAAATTGTTAAGTTGAACTTTGGTAGGGCAAATTTTGAGCAGAGGCGACAGTGTCTAAGTAGCATACACAGCGATAAGCTTTTAAGTGTGGAGACAGTCGAGGAGCAGTGGAACAGGTTTAAAAATGTGTTAAATGTAATGCAGGACAGATACATACCTAAATTTGGAATTAATAGGAAACTAAAAAAAACTCCACGGTGGATTAATAAAGATTTAAAAAAGAAGTTGCAAAGGAAAAAACTGCTTTATAAGGCACGTAAGACTAATGACTGTAAAGTGAATCATAGAGCATATGAGAACATGAGGTCAACCATTAAGAAGGATATCAGAGAAGCTAAAAGACAGTTGGAGAGGAATATAGCAGATAAGGCGAAAAAAGACCCCAAGAGATTCTTTCAGCATTTTAGTAGTTAAAGAACAGTCAAGGAGGAGGTCAAGTGCATCAGGAATAGTAAAGGGGAATTAAAAGATACAGACAGTGAAATAGCAGATGCCCTAAACTTACATTTTTCTGAGGTGTTTACAAGTGAGCAAGTGGTTAACCTCCCAGAGGTAAACGCGACTACTAAGGAGGTACTGAGGGATTTGGAAATTATAGAGGGAGAAGTGCTGCTCAGATTAAATAAGATGAAATCAAACAAATCACCAGGACCAGATAATATTTATCCTTGTGTTCTTAAGGAAGCTAGTGAGTACATATATAAACCCTTGACACGTATTTTTAGGAAGTCACTGCGCAATGGAGAGATTCCGAAGGACTGGAAAATGGCAAATATCATCCCATTATATAAAAAGGGTGACAGGGCAGGTCCAAGCAACTACAGGCCAGTAAGCATATCATGCATCACAGGAAAATTAATGAAAGGAATTATTAAGGATAAGATTGAGCAACATCTGGAAAGGACAGGAGTTATTCTGAATAGTCAGCATGGGTTCAGAAGAGAGAGGTCGTGTTTTACTAACATGCTGGAATTCTATGAGGAGGCAACAAAAAGATACGATCAAAGTGGAGCAGATGATATTATTTTTCTGGACTTTCAGAAAGCATTTAATAAGCTGCCACATGAGAGGTTGGGCATCAAGTTAAAAGAAGTGGGAGTTCAGGGTGATGTTTTTAGATGGATGCAGAATTGGCTCAGACACAGGAAGCAGAGGGTGATGGTGCAAGGAACCTGGCCGATGTTAAGAGTGGTGTTCCACAGGGGTCAGTGCTAGGGCCGCTGCTATTTTTAATACATATAAATGATTTAGATAGGAATATAAGTAACAAGCTGGTTAAGTTTGCAGATGATACCAAGATAGGTGGATTAGCAGATAATTTGGAATCCGTTATATCATTACAGAAGGACTTGGACACCATACAGGCTTGGGCAGATTTGTGGCAGATGAAATTTAATGTCAGTAAATGTAAAGTATTACACATAGGAAGTAAAAATGTTAGGTTTGAATACACAATGGGCGGTCGGAAAATCGAGAGTACACCTTATGAGAAGGATTTAGGAGTCATAGTGGACTCTAAGCTATCGACTTCCCGACAGTGTTCAGAAGCCATTAAGAAGGCTAACAGAATGTTAGGTTGTATAGCACGATGTGTGGAGTACAAGTCCAAGGAGGTTATGCTCAACCTTTATAATGCACTGGTGAGGCCTCATCTTGAGTACTGTGTACAGTTTTGGTCTCCAGGCTGCAAAAAGGACATAGCAGCATTAGAAAAGGTCCAGAGAAGAGCGACTAGGCTGATTCCAGGGCTACAGGGGTTGAATTATGAAGAAAGATTAAAAGAGCTGAGCCTTTACAGTTTAAGCAAAAGATGATTAAGAGGTGACATGATTGAAGTGTTTAAAATTATGAAGGGAATAAGTACAGTGGATCGAGACTGTTATTTTAAAATGAGTTCATCAAGAACACGGGGACGCAGTTGGAAACTTGTTAAGGGTAAATTTCACACAAACATTAGGAAGTTTTTCTTTACACAAAGAACGATAGACACTTGGAATAAGCTACCAAATAGTGTGGTAGACAGTAAGATGTTAGAGACTTTCAAAACTCGACTTGGTGTTTTCTTGGAAGAAATAAGTGGATAGAACTGGCGAGCTTTGTTGGGCTGAATGGCCTGTTCTCGTCTAGAGTGTTCTAATGTTCTAATGTTTTAAATCTTGCACAATGCTTGCAGAGACTTATATGAAAAGACTAATGGATTTAATTTCGTAGAACAAAAGGCTCAAGGAAAGAGGAAAACATGAAACAGTTATTATATTTTTTATTTAAATTTAACATAAAAAAATGTGATTGTCATAGTGAAATTACAGAGTTTTTTTATGAGGATTACTGGCAGAAAAAAATCCTAGCCAGTGTTGCCTTGACTATCCAGGTCTTGCACTCCTATATCTGCATTTAATAATCTAAATATCTGGTGCCCCATCCGATGTTTGTTCCTGCTTGTGCTCACAGTAGCCAGGTTAGGAGACCCTAAACTAAATAAACAGTTTCGATATTGGATGGAAGGACAGTATCTAAATAGAACAGTTTTATTAGAACATCTCATAATATTTACCATAATTTCATGAAGCTAGTCCCTTCTAAATACAAAGTAAAAAATATATATTTAAATTTATCAAAAAATTTCAGTTAATTTTGGAATCATCTTCCCTCCAAATCCAAGAGGCACCATGCAAATGGACTTTGCGCACACACTTCCCCCCAGAATCAGTAGAGAAGAACTTGAATAGTTCCTCCCAGTACTTCAGGGAGAGTATTCTCCTTTCATCTCTCTTAGAGGACAAACATCATTCCCATTTCACTCTGTGCTGTCTCCATAAATATTAATGAGCGCTTATAAATATCTGATTTTGCCTGCTACTGCTGTGTTTCTAACATAATGCAAACATAGTCTAGCCGTAGAAAGATTATATCTGTTAAGATTGAACTCAGGATAAGATCAGGTTGCAACAGTACCAGAAGAACCTTAATTAATCTCTAAGTGTGACGACAAAATGAAACACGTTCTTAATCAAAATATACTTTTGTGAGACAAAGTAATGTTATTGCAGTTTCTAACCAGGAAACATTTGCAAGAGGTACAAAAATAATCTGGATGGTTATTAGTTATTATTTATCACAGATGAGTCCAGCATCTTACCTAAATACTGTAAGACAGTGTTGTCCTCATTTTTAAAATAAAAAAAATATCAGTTATCTTCTTATTTTAATCTAGGCCATTAACCTTAACTGGCTGAAATGTGCAGTTTCACAATTTCACAATCAAATATTGTCTGTGAGATGCTCCACAAGCATTTGTCTGGTAGGCATTGCAAACTGAAGCAGAAAGATAGTGACAGAGCTTACTCAGCTCCATATTTTTATCACTTTAGACTGAGGGGATCATGACAGTATCTGAGACCTTTATTGGAACTAATAATCCATTGGAAATATAATATATCTGTAAAATATTTTGATAAAATATTTATTATATTTATCTAAAATAAGATCAATTACAAAAAAAAAAATGGTGGTTCTTTCCTCACAACACAAAACTTGCATGCTTAAAATTTGCCTGGTATAGACTCAGTTGTACCCATGGAGCAGATTAGAACCTGGTCCTGGGCTGGATGAACTGTTACAGACAGGTCCAGTGCCCTTCGACCTTAAATTAAAGTAAGCAGGTTTAGAAAACAGTTGTATAGAGACTTGTAACAACAGCAACAACATGTATTTATATATTACATGTTCATACAACAGTGTAGCTCAAAGATAATGTTACAAGAAAAGAAAAACAACTAAAATAAGGCAATAACATTAACAAAACAAGGTAAGGTCAAATGGTCAGAAGGACAGAAAAAACAAACAAATAAAAAACTCCAGATAGGCCGGAGAAAAAAAGTCTAATCTAGTGTCACACACATGCAAGTAGCAGTCAACTAAAGGGCCTGAGTAATGCCAATTCTACATCCGAACAGAGGGCGGTGGGGTGCACTAACTGTCCTTCTCTATACCTTGCAGACCATTCTCAGGAAATCCCACAGGGTTAAGGAGCCTTTGATGACACCACTTCTGGTCCCACCTCTGATGTTGTTACTTACGGTCTCGCCTCTGGTGACATCACTTCCAGCCCCGATTACATCACTTCCTACACTGGCCTTTAAAGCCGCCATTTTGTCTCTGTACTACATTTCTGTTTTGGACTCAGTTGTGTGAACAACTCGCTACCTTCAAAAATACCTTTTTGCAGCCAAGGAATAATATATGGGTGGCTGCGCCAAACCTTTATTGTCGTTCTTGTGACACTAGATACAGTACTTCTTAAAGGTTGTCAGGGTTTCTGCTTCGACTCCATATTATAGTAGTTTGTTCCATTTTCCCAAAACTCTTTGAGTAAAGAAGTGCTTCCTGTCTTCCATCCTAAATGCACTTCCACTTAATTTCCACTGGTGCCCTTGAATATCTAATTCACTGTTAAATTGAAATCAATGCTTTTGAGAATTATGAAGACCTGGATTAGGTCTCCACGCAGTCTTTTTTGCTTGAGACTCAACAGGTTTAATTCTCTGAGTCTGTCACAGTAGAACATGTCCTTAAGTCCCATGATGCACTTGGTTGCTCTCCTCTGCACAGCTTCAAGTGCTGCTATGTCTTTCTTGTAGCATAGTGACCAGAACCGCACACAGTACTCTAGATGTGGATTCACTAGTGCATTATATAGCCTGAACATAATGTTCCTTTTTTTACATTCAGCAGTTTTTACAATATAACCTAACCTTTTATTTCGCTTTTTAACAGCTTCTGCATATTGCTTAGATGATGAAAATGTTGAGTCAACATAAACTCTTAAATCCTTTTCAGAGGTAGACTCCTTCAGGATGCTGTCTCCCATCTTGTATTTATATAATTGACTTTCCTTTTACCTACACATATCACTTTGTATTTTTTTACATTAAAGTGTATTTTCCAAATGTTCTTTCAGTTTTGAAGCTTGTTCAAATCTTAAACTCTAATGTGACCTGTGTCACTAGTGATCTATTTCCTGACATATTTATTCCATTGCAGGTTTATTGACTGTTGAATCCAATCGCAGCAGCTTTGGGCACAAAGTGGAAAGGCATGTAACTCTGTTGGACACTTATAGTCCCTCTGGCCTTACCAACCTAGAGCCACCTACTGAAGGTTCAATACTAAAAACATTGTGATTATAATTTTACATTTCTCAATGTGAAATTAATTTTCATCTGTTTTTGTCTTTTTCTAATTCTATACAACACTTACCAATCAACCTGATTATTTCTAGCATATATTTCTAAATATATCCACCCAATCCATTATCCATAGCCACGTCCTTCAGTTCGGGGAGGTTAGAGCCAGAGTCTGTGCTGACACCATAGGGTACAAGCTGGAAATCAACTATAAATGGGACTCATATTCTTTCACTTCAGCTTGATTAAGAGTCACAACTTGCACATCACTGAGTTGTGGGAGGAAAAGTGGAGTACAAGGAGAAAACAACATGATATTGTAAAAAAAAAAAAAAAAAAAAAAAAGATTTATTGGGACAAGTGGAGACCATGACGAGATTACATCAAATTACAATAATTTAATTTTGCTTCAGGCTTGTTTTGTGCATATTTCATACACAAAAGAGACCCAAACCAATCCAGCATTTCTGATCTCCTACAGTCCTTTCAGAAGTTTTAATTGCTCATTGTTCATTAACGGGAAAAAAACATTTGATAAGAATGTGCTAGGAATTTCCTGATGAGGTTGATATCTGTAACGCTTGACTGTGGAAAGCACATAAACACAAAATCAGCTTTAAAACAGAGATCTTTTGCACATGATGCGTTTAAAAATAAAATAATAAACGCATATTTTCAATTATTTCATTTAATCAAGAGTATCATTATGCACATTCCCTTCATTTATTACAAGCTGTTTTTGAATTGAGTGGCACAGTGGTTAATGCTTCTAACTCACAGCTTCAGGGAACTAGGTTCAATTTACAACCTACTCTATGTGGGGTCTAGTTCTGGACATTCCAGTTTTCTCCCACACCCCCAAAATACGCATGTTACACTCACTTGTTAATCGAATTTGGCTTGTTGGGAGTGAAAGTACACTTTGTAGGTCTGGCAGAATGGTTGGATTAGTTAATACTTAGTGTCTATGCTTCGGTTACTTGCTCCAGTATAATAAACAACAAACGGTCCTGAAAATGAATGGATTGATGTTCTTACAGTATGTTTCTTCATTAAATTCAGAACCACTTGAGTGTCTGTATTCCCTTTGATACTGTCTACCACAGACGTAAAGGGGCGCTCCTTCAATCACATAAAGTCTGATATCCAGCTTCTGTTCTGTGCTAATTTTACATTCAACATTTGCTTCAAAACAGTCCCACTCCATTAAGATTATTCCCTTTCCTGGTACCTTCATTCTGGAAAATAAGTGGAAATATCTTTATTATGTTTGCTAGATCATCAATGAAGAGGAGAATTAAATTATTTGATAAATTACTATTATGAATATAACAATCTATTCCTCAGTAGTGCAGGATGGATTTGAAAGACCATATGCATTATAAGTGCTTCTCTGAACTGGGGACAATGAGACTAATCTTTGATGCGATTATTTAACTATCAGATAAAAATAAATACTATATTAAGATTGTATTAATATATATCTGCACTGTAGCAGTAGTATGCCTTTGTTAATACTGTTGGTTATAAAGGACTGACCCATCAATATAATTCTAAGTCCCTGGCAGAAGTCTTTTTTTGTTTTGTTTTTTTTAATAAAACACAAGTATCTATGTGGAATCACTCTATAAGTACTAACCATAATCTAAATTTTGTATTCTTCTTTTATAGTAGCAAACTTTGCCTTACAGGACTTTATGATAGCTAATAGGATACACCCACACATACCACATGTAAGTCAAAGTGTAATTCGGATGAGGAAGGCCGGAATGTAAATGTGAATGGACTAATCAAATCTGTGAATACATTGTGAGATCCAACGCCCTAACAACCATCCATCCATCCATCCATCCATTATCCAACCGCTATATTCTAACTACAGGGTCACAGGGGTCTGCTGGAGCCAATCCCAGTCAGCACAGTGCGCAAGGCAGGAAACAAACCCCGGGCATTGGTAAAAGAATAAGATATAGAAGCAAACCAAGCAGTGTAACTTAAAATATCCACAGATTAGGTCTACCTGGAGTCAATGTGGCCTTGCAATCTGAGCAGCATGAATGATGACTCTGATCCCAAAATACAGTATGTCACTGTTCCAAAAATGGATCCAGAAAATGGAGGGTAATGTCTAAACAATGAAAATAAAACAGAAATGCCCAGCGCAGGGCATGGATAGGGATAATTACGACCATAACAGGGTAAGAGAGTGTGAGAGAGAACACTACTAGAGATTACAATACTACACATTGTCATGATAGTGCACCACAAAGGATCCTGCCAGAAAGAAGTAGACTCTAAAATATACAGGTACAAGAGCTTTAGACAGGAAAAGTGGAGCTGAAAAGTGAGATGCAGCCTGGAAAGAAGTGCGCACTAATTTCAAGGACAGTATAGGAAAACACCTCAATAGTTTTCAGAGATGCCAGACCCTCTATTAAAAGATAGAGTGAGGCCATGAAGAGAATAAAAGACACGTAGCACAGAGGAGGCAGTACATGAAGGATAGGGATTAGGCTGTCCTTTTAAAGTGAAAAAGACCCTCAGTCAGACTGCCATGAAGATATGACCCTTTTAAAGCAACTGATTAAAGACCTTCCTGACTTATGGAGGGCTGCATTTTCTGCATAACAATTTTCACATCTATCTATCTATCTATCTATCTATCTATCTATCTATCTATCTATCTATCTATCTATCTATCTATCTTCAATTATAAGTTGTCCTTCTCAGTGATCAATATTAAAAACTGTTTTTCAACAACAACATTTATTTCTATAGCACATTTTCATACAAACAATGTAGCTCAAAGTGCCTTTCAACACAAATTGGAATACAGTACAACACAAATCAACAAATATAAGAAAGTACAAATCCTTTACATGAAGATAAAACCACATTATGTTATAAAACATAATTTTTGGTTTAATTAATTAATGAGGAAGGCAGGAATGTAAATGTGAATGGACTAATCAAATCTGTGATTGCATTGTGAGATCCAATACCCTAACAGCCAACAAATATGATATATATGATATACAGTATATCGTGCCTGGGAAGTGTCTAAATGGCCCGACTGTGGTAAGAACACAGGGGCTGAAAGTGATCGCTAACCATGTCTTTCCCACAGAGCAGAGGAGTACCAGGATGGGTTTTAATGTTAATTTTGGTACGCTTCCAGAGGACCCATCCCTTCTTCCCAAAGAACTATTTAAACAATGACAGTGCTTTAACTTGGCACCCATTTGAACCTCACCCACCTAGAGAACAGAGCCCCATGAAACAAGTCTTTTTTGCCTAGAGTCTACAAGAACTCAAGATGTCCTACTATTCGTACCTTTTTCATTATAAAATTTAGTTTCATTGCTGACCAGGATACCCACCTGTCTGTTTACTTTGCATAATATAGGCAATGAAAACAAAGCACAAAGAAATGAGGGTTGGGGTCCTGTAGGATGTCCCATTTGATTGTAGTGTCCAGTGGACAAAGTTACGGCACAAGTATGCCAACAAAACAATCCCACTTTGGTCCTTGTGTGAATAATGACTTTTGGTAGGCCTTTGGGTCATAAGCTTATGGGGGAGAAGGGACTGGGTGTTGAAAATACCATAAGAGACCTCGGGAGTCCTCCAATATTTTAAACTTAAACAATTTCTGGTACTAATGTAGAGAGAAAGAGATGGAGAACAGGTTAAATCAAGGTGAGGCTGAGGGTGTCCTATCCTGTTTTTATTATTCACATGATTTGTGCATTTTTATAAAAGTACCCTAATCATGTTTCTCTTGCTCATTCAGCTCAATTACTCTTGAAAAGATTATGTCACCCCAAATGAAATAAATAATTGTTCTTATAATTAAATGTTGATTGTGTTATCTACATTTGTATTTCACCATTCAAGTGAAACATTAACATGTACAAACCTGTATGGAGGATGGATGCATTAAATTTATTGTTGAAAACCAATTACTAATAAGCATTTTAATCTCTCCATATTAATAATGAAGTAAATGTATAAGATAATTCAAAGAAGATTTTTTGAGAATGTGATCAGAATAAAAAGAAATACTACTTCTGTTTTATCGTAATATCAGATCACCTGTGACATGCACCTAACTGGAATGGTACTAACTAACTTCTTAGGTTCTTGTCTTAATTGGAGATAGAAAGAAATGTCAAAATCAGTTATACAGCTGTTACCTGTAGCGTCTTACTTGTCTCTTTGTATTGTGCCCAGCAAAATCAACCTTAGGGACCATTACCAGCAGCCTGCTTACTGACTGGGACTGTTTTTTATTTTCACACCTTTACTTCAACATGAGAACTTTAATAGAGAACTTCAGAGGGTGCTTTGTTTCCATAAGGTACTACAGTTAGACAAGGAAATATCATTCCGGCTTCTCAGCTATGCTAGTAGTTAATAATAGAACAGAGATATTGAGTTTAACCTTTGTGACAGTGGCTTGGCGTCCTTACCTAGCCGGGACGCCCCTGCACACTATATTCAGGGGGAACAGCCATGGACGTTGCAATACCTCCCCCTGAACGCTAGTTGGCCACCTCCTTAGGGTAGAACAGTGTCTCGGGTTCCCGCAGGGCATCCTGGGAATTGGAATTGGATGCACCCCTGTTGGGTCCCGCAAGTACTGCCAGGGGGAGCTGTACTGGGGACTCCTGAGCCCATGTGGGCAACCAGTTCGTCATACTCGGAAGTGCAGCCGGAAAGCAGGGATCAAGCACCTGGAGCACTTCCGGGTGAACTATAAAGGGAGCCAGCAACCACCAATCAGGGGCAAGAGTCGGGTGGAAGGAGGACGAAGCTTGGTGAGGAGTGGGGGAGTGAGAAGAAGAGGAGAAGAAAGTGTTTATTGTGTGCTTGGGACTGTGTTGGGCTAGTGGGACACGGGGAAGACGTGTCTCACAGCTGAAGAAAAATAAAAATGTATTTAATTTTACACATGCCTCCTTTGCCCATTCTGTGTTGGGTCGGGTGCTATATAGCGTCTTTCTTACACTGGCATAGTTGGCAGGATTCCGGTTTGTCCATTTGGACCGGGACCTGTTTAAAAAAGTTTGTGTAAGGACCCGGCACAGCAGCGCAAAGCACGGGAGCAGCACAGCTGCGCAGAAGGCGCGACCCCGCGTGAGCACACTGAAGAGCGCTCCCAAGACAGAGCACGGAAGCTCGCGACACTCCTGAGAATACACTGCACCAGCCATGGGGAAAAAGAAATCCAGGAATGCTCCCAAAGCAGCGGGAGCCAACTCGCAAGCCACCAGTAATAAAGCCCAGGACGGCGGGTTGCAACGTGAGACCATCCGGAAGACTACAACCCCGGGATGCCTACCTCCTAGATGGCGAGTCGTCGGATCCTCGCTGTTGGCCTAAGCACGTTGACCCATGGGACAAGAGAGAGGCGAGCGACTGCGAGAGCATTCCTGGCATTGACATGGGCCCGCTGCTTGCCAAGAGAGAAAGACTGGAAGACGAGCACCTGGAGTCTGTCCTTGATGATGTCATGACTATAGAGGAGGGGGCGGTGGAGAGCCAGGAAAACCTCACCGAGTCAGGTATGGGGGTGGAGGAGATGTGTCAACTCCCCGCTGGAAAAAACTAATTGGCAGAGACAACAAATTTCCATCCTGCACCCGAAGAACACCCAAAGGGGCCGTCGGAAAAAATGCAGGGCTTGGGTGACTCGCGATCGGCAAGGAAGGACAAGGGGAGACCGAGTCCTCTGCCGATCGTAGAAAATAATTTATTTCAGGTTGCAGGGGACGTGGAAGGCATCTTTCTACCTCTGCAGTCCTTTTTTCAAATTTTCCAGGCACTACAAGAAGCAAAGGAAGGGCTTTAGAAGAGGCTCGGCGCGCCGATAGAAGCCATCCTGAAGTGGACAAGGCAAGGCAGGGCTGATTCTTCCAGTCTGACCAATGCGACGGTACAGGTAAGCGAGGCCTATGCCAGAGATGAAAGAAGGAGGCGGGGTGCAGCGGCAGCAGTGATCAATACTGCTTGCCAGGCAACACCACCTCCCGCGATGACTGACAAGATGGCAGAGAAGAGTGCAGGGGGGCACGTAAGTGACATCAGTTGCCAAAGCACCTTTCTACAGACGGCACGGGGTCCCTGTTCTTTCCATAAGGGGACCCAGACCGTCGGTGTACCCCAGAGAAGGAGGAGAACCCGGGAAAAGGCGGGGACTCCTAACAGTGCACAGCGCAGCCCTGTTGGCACAAAGGCAATAGAGGGCTGCGCTGCGAAGGGGTGGAGATGCCACAGTCCCTCTCCTGAGCGAACGTCAAGGCGAGATTTCCTGTCCTGTTTTCACTCCCACAGGGTTTGGAGCACAGGAGACCGACGCTGTTATGAATGTGGCCACTGTGGACATGGATGGAGGGGTTGTCCCTGGAGGGCGTAAAAAAGACGTGGACGTCAGGACAACTCCTCCCAAGTTTTAAGTTTTTTCTCCACAGGGCAAGTCCATGAATCAGATGACATCAGTTCACCATCTTGGAGAAGACCAGCCCTAGCGGAACGTGTCGCTGATCCGGACGGGGCTCAGCGAAGAGGGGGGCAATGTGACAGGGGCTTAACGTCCTTACCTAGCCGGGATGCCCCTGCACACTATATTCAGGGGGAACAGCCATGGACGTTGCGATACCTCCCCCTGAACGCTAGTTGGCCACCTCCTTGGGGTGGAACAGTGTCTCGGGTTCCTGCAGGGCATCCTGGGAATTGGAGTTGGATGCAGCCCTGTTGGGTCCTGCAGGTACCGCCAGGGGGCTCTGTATTGGGGACTCCTGAGCCCGTGCAGCCGGAAATCAGGGATGAAGCATCTGGAGCACTTCCGGGTGAACTATAAAGGGAGCCAGCAACCACCACTCAGGGGCCAGAGTCGGGTGGAAGGAGGATGAAGCTTGTTGAGGAGTGGGGGAGTGAGAAGAAGAGGAGAAGAAAGTGTTTATTGTGTGCTTGTGTGCTTGGGACTGTGTCACAGCTGAAGAAAAATAAAAATGTATTTAATTTTACACGTGCCTCCCGTGTCTAATCTGGTCGGGCGCTATATAGTGTCTTTCTTACACCTTTTACTTAAAAATTATTTATTTGCATTATAAACAATAACAGCAAATGTATGCAATAGAAAGAATTATACAACCTGGTTGGGTTTGTGCAATCTTTGTTCAATGAAAGATGACATTTCCCAGATGGTCCAGTGCCTTAGTTACAGATTATATACCCTTTGGCAAAAAATAAAATGAAAGATTTATTGCCACAGAGAGAGCATATTTTCAAATGTCTATCAGCTAAGCAGATAGTAAGCTCCATTTAAAAGGTTGTGACACCTTTCAAAGTGGCATAAAGTCAGGCACTGACCCTGATACAACATTTTTGCAACAAAGTGGCTACTAAGCCAAAACTGAACTGAGGGAACTCTTTGGAAAACATCTAATAAAAGATACTCGTTTTCCCATCCTTTTTCTTGCTCAAATTAAGCGTATACACCTGGCTTTGTTTCCACTAGCATAACAGACAGAGCCTCAAAACACTGGAATATTACTAATTCATTATCACCCTAGCCAAGGTCAATTCCCATGGGAATAAAAAGCTACTCGAAGCTGCCAGTAGACTGGCTACAGTATACAAAACACTCCAAGGTCCTGCTTTGCCTTTTAGATTTCCTAGAAAGCACTGTACTTCTGTTCATCTTGACAAGTCTTTCAGCTTAAGGCTTGGTACCTAAAATCTGTCAGTTGAAAAGGCTACAGCATCCTCCATATACTACCCATGACTGAAATTTAATTTCTACCTTGAGAGTTTATTTTGTTAGAATTTTTATGTTGATTGGACCAAATATTGCTGGTGCTCAGTGTTCCAAAATGGTATAAATCTAGATCCAAAGCCATGCACATGCCATAAATAAGATCCTTTTTTCCATTCTTAACCATCCTGCTCATAGTTTTATCTTTCCCTTGGCATCTCCATGGGTATTTACTGGTTTAAAGCCCTGGCATGTTGCCCTGCAGTCATTTAACTTGCTGATGTGTCTAAATAAAAATGGTGAGAAGAAGAGTCTAATTTTAAATAAATACATACATAAATAAATAAAGAACAGAAAAATCTAAAGGAAAGAAAGAAATAATATTTCAAATATGATTTGATGCCATCTCCAACTGAGTTAGCTCATTAGAGATACATATCACTTGGCGAGGCTCCCACACCTTCCAGCTTGTTATAAGTACGCAGCCGCTGCCAGTTCTACCCCAATCATCCCTGCAATCAGAGCTTTTAATTAGGTTAATTAATTTGTATCAACCCTCGTAGGGACATGGTTCACTGATGCTGATGAGGCAGCCAAAACAGATCTTAACTTGGACTCCTAATAAATGCCCTGCCGTCTGCTTCAGCTAATGACACTGCATAATGAATAAGAACTCCCTGGTAAGGTGTATCAGGGTTAGTGTGGGATGAAATATGATCTATGCGCACAACATTACAATTTCAGGGGCCTAGTGTTGAACGTTTGCACTTTAGGATTTAGAAAACACAAAGAAAGCACAAAAAAAAGTCTGCCACTCTTCCTAGCTGTTAATTTACATTTCCTTAAGTGTGCATTTATTTTTTCTTCTTCTGTTTAATAGATGAGATTGTCACACTTACACAATACTTTAATATTAATGACGCAATCCACAGAAAATAATTATCTATTTATTGCATCTAGCAGTTTACTTCAATATACTGTAAATAAATTGCTTTTTACCTTTTTCGTATCTCAAAAATAAATTGCCTTGGGATAAACTCAGAGACTAATGAACCTTAAACTAAAATGGCTAGTGCAGGATTTTAATAAACAGGCCCACCCCAACCACTCCATAAGGGTTTCAGCCCATCAAACTGTTCTACTTTTGCATAGATTAGAATGCACAAAGATCACCCTGATCCCTCAGAGAAGTGTGTTTGAGGGTTCAGACTGGTAAGAAAATTCAGTTTTATAACCACCTCAATGGCACACTGTAGGGAAATCCATTTAAGCTGAATTCCTGAGCTTTGTGTTACACTTAAACATCTGAAAACACTTTTGTGGCACTTGTATCCAAAATAAAGTTACATGAAATAACTGAGCTGGACTTCTTATTACTCAGCTGAGAATATTCAGTGTGGTACCCCTTCCAGGGGTCCAGAGCTCACTGTGGATTAAGCAGGTTTGAAAATGGATGGATGGCTATACTAAGGATAACAGAGTCTACAGACAAGTCGCAATTAGTGTCACAGTGTATAATTAGTGGATTGAAAGAGTTTTGTTATTGGTTTGTAACATGTCTTGGAACAGCAAGATATACAGTACAATGACAGTTTTGTTAGGAAAAAATAATAGCTAAAACATTGTTGACATTAGCTCAGAGTAAGTAAAATGTGCTGAGAGGGACTGGTGCTCCATTTAAGACTGCATGCAGAATTGCCATCCTGCCTGACATGGCAAGCCATTTTAGAAGATGAATGAGCATATCAGAATTGGTTTAGACATATGGTATAGCAGGCTAAACAGGTCAGGTCAGGTCAGGTTGGGGAGCATGCACTGGTACACCATGAAATAGCTCAGGATCCTGACTGGCAACCCCCAAGGTAGACTCGCGGTTCAGTCCCACCCTCTGGAAATGACCATCTATCTTCTGCAACCAGGTGTTACGTGGGCATCCCCTTGGCCTGATCCAGCCACTCAGTTCCTCAAAAGTGAGGATCCTGTAAGCCAGATCACCTCGGGGAATAGCACCACATGGCTGTAGTGCCATAACTGACCTCCTTAATAATGCAATTAATGTGCCTCATTCAGGATACCATGAGTAACCGCTAATTTGACACAAAGTCAAACCAGCGGTACCCAAGGATCCTCCGAAGAGACACAGTACCAAAGAAGTCCAGTCTTCTTCTCAGGTCACTGGAGAGCGTTCATATCTCACAATCATAGTAAACAGGAAGCACCCAGGACTCTAAAGAGTTGGACCTTCGTCCTTTTGCAAAGATATCAGGAGCGCCACACACCCCTTCCCAGGGACCTCATGACCCCCCCTTGCTCTCCCAATTCATCTACCGACTGCAATGTAAGAGTCACCAGAGGCATGAATGTTGCTGCCGACGAAAGTAAACCTCTTGTCAAGGTCGACACTCTCTGTGCAAACAAAGACAGTGCTGATGGCTGTGCACAAGAGGTCATTAAAGGCCTGGATCTTGGTTTTTATCCAGGACACTCGCAAGCCCAGGCACTCCGACTTATCGCTCAGTCTCTCAAGAGCTCCGATCAGAGCCTCCATTGACTGTGCAAACATTACAGCATCGTCAGCAAAGTCAAGATGAGTGAATCTTTCTTTACCAACAGATGCCCCACAGCCACTGGACCCCATGACCCTACCCAACACCCAGTCCATGCAAGAATTGAACAGAGAAGGAGCAACAACGCACTCTTAATGAAACCCAAATCAAAAACACACTCTGCACAACACTCACATTACCAGGGTACAGGCTAGCCATGATATCCATCAACTTTTAGGGGATCCCACGTAGCCTCAGGATGTCCCACAGGGCAGCTCAATGAACTGAGTCAAACACTTTACGAAAATCAACAAAGGTATATATACGTATGCCGATATTCGCGTTTGCACTCCATGAGAACCCTCAGTGCCAGGATGTAGTTGATGGTAAACTTCTTAGGTGTAAAACCAGACTGCTCTGATCTCTGGTAGGTGAGCAAGTGATCACAGATCCTATTGAGGATGACCATAGTAAGGACCTTACCTGACACCGAGAGCAGTGTTATCCCCCTGAAGCTGCTGCAATCCAGGTAATTACCCTTCCCATTCCAAATAGGGATGACAAAACCCATTTTCAAGTCAATTGAGATGATGCCAGTCTCCCAAATGGAAGCAAAGATTGTTTGCAATACCAGGACTACAGTCTTACCACTAGCCTGGAGAAGTTCACCCCGAATATCACAGATTCCTGCAGTCTTCCATACCCTCAGCTGGTTCACTACCTGTGCAAACTCAGTAAGACTGGGTGGCTCACAGCTAATTAGAGGATCAGCCTCGGGAACTGTGGACCCAGAGATATCCAACATCCTAGCTAGAGGATCAGCTTTAAACAGCTGCTCAAAGTAGCCAGCCCAGTGGGTCACAACTGCACTATCATCCGTAAGGACCGTTCCATCACTCGATCTGACTGCAACTCTCTGAGGAATCGATTCAGATGTGCATAATGCTTCCATTCCTCAGTAAGTAGTATATGGGTCACTAGACCATAGATGGTGTGTCACTTGCTGACAGATTCCTCTAACAAACGTCTCCTTATCTGTCATCGAAGCCCTCGCAGCTGTCCTTCTCAGTTCCCGGTACAACAACAACAACAACAACATTTATTTATATAGCACATTATCATACAAATAATGTAGCTCAAAGTGCTTTACATGATGAAGAAAGAGAAAAAAAGACAAAGTAAGAATTAAAATAAGAGAACACTAATTAACATAGAATAAAAGTAAGGTCCGATGGCCAGGGAGGACAGAAAAAACAAAAAAACTCCAGATGGCTGGAGAAAAAATAAAATCTGCAGAGGTTCCAGGCCACGAGACTGCCCAGCACCCTCTGGGCATTCTACCTAACATAAATGATCAGGTCTCATTGTATTCAGGGTTCTCATGGAAGGACTTGATGATGACGGTCATGTGGACTTCTGGCCTTTAATCCATCAATGGAGGGACATCACGGTGCTTTGATCAGGTGGTGGTGGTGGAGCAGATCACCACCCCAGAAAACCGGAAAAAGATAAGAAGAGAAAGTAGGGGTTAATACGGATTTTGGAGCCACCATGAATAACCATGATAGTTAATTGAATATACAGAGCATCAGGATTAAACTAAGATGAAGCTACGAGAAAGCCAAGTTAAAGTAATGTGTTTTTAGCAGTTTTTTAAAGTGCTCCACTGTATTAGCCTGCCGAATTTCTATTGGCAGGCTATTCCAGATTTTAGATGCATAACAGCAGAAGGCCGCCTCACCACTTATTTTAAGTTTAGCTCTTGCAATTCTAAGCAGACACTCATTTGAAGATCTAAGGTTACGATTTGAAGTGTAAGGTGTCAGACATTCTGAAATATAAGATGGAGCGAGATTATTTAAGGCTTTGTAAACCATAAGCAGTATTTTAAAATCAATTCTGAATGACACAGGTAACCAATGTAGTGACTTAAAAACTGGAGAAATGTGCTCGGATTTTCTTTTCCTAGTTAGGATTCTAGCAGCTGCATTCTGCACTTGTTGCAATCGATTTATGTCTTTTTTGGGTAGTCCTGAGAGGAGTGCGTTACAATAATCTAGTTGACTGAAAATAAAAGCGTGAGCTAATTTGCTCAGCATCTTTCAATGATATAAGAGGTCTAACTTTTGCTTTTTTACAAACCGAAGTTGCCATTAAGCCATGTGCTGTTTCTCTTGATGATATCTTGGGTGCCTTGCAAGATGAAACACCTTCTTCTGGGAAAACAGTAACACCAACACAATCCCCAGCAACCTTCAGGATCTTGTCGCCTAAGGTCTCGCACATCATATTAGGATCAGCAGTCGCACCCAGATCTGTAAGATCCTCACACTAACTGCGCGCAAACTTGTTAGAAACAGTCTGATCTTGGAGTCTGACCAGGTCCAGCCTCATTCTCCTAGTAGGTGGTAGCCTACTGGACCTAAGCTGGATCTTCATAGTAACAAAAACAAATCTGTGGTCAGAACTCATAAACTGGGCAATTCTGTTGATCCTGCAGTTTTGTAAGAGCCTCCAGCGACTGCCCATGAGGATGTGCTGGATCTCCTTCACAGCACCCACCAGTATTGGAGTACCAAGTCCAACGGTGCATCTCAGGGTGCTGGAACCAGGAACCAGGATCCAGCAACCTGCAGCCCCTGACCTTTAGCAAAGTCAAAGAACATAGAGGCAATCTCTAAATACTCTTTGAGTATGACAGCCATCGGAGCGACCAGACCAATAAAAGGTGTACCCACTTACAGAGATCTGGCCAGACCCAGGACAGCACACCTCAGAGAGTGCCGCCACTGAAATGCAGAGTTTACGAAGCTCCTCTGACAGCAGAGAAAGATGATCATCATGCTGGAGAGACAAGACATCCCACGCACCTACCCAGATGGGCCGCCTTAATTTGGGACCCAAGTGCGCCATGCAGTGGGTGATACCTCAGCACCACACAAGTTATGATCCCCAACAGTTCTGACCCCATTAGCTCTCAGACGGTTTTGACTCTTCCGGGGATGAGGCTCCTGAGGGATTTCCCCAATCCCCTTCATAATGCGAGCAGTCTTCCTGAGGGTGGCTGCAGCAGAGCAGCTCCCGCAGAGAGCAGAAAGGAGCCCTATCATATCAGAGCTGTGTGAAGTTTTTTTACAGTGGCTGTAGTGCGAATCCAGCCACCAACACCCATGATTTCCCTGCAATTGCTGGATACAGTTTAACGTCATACCCAGATCAAGCAGGCCAAACGCTGTAAAAATTCAATAGAATAAATAAAAGGTGTCATAGAAGACATGATTTGGCTGGCACCGGAGTTCATAGTTCCTTACCTGGCCAAGAAGCCGCGATAAAAGAAGGATATGGATGGACAATCATCCCGAATGGGTTACTAAGTGGTATATTCTGGGGCTATGTGTTTCCACAGTACACTGGGTGGCAGTATACCTTTGCTATGGCTCCTGTTTGGACACCTACAGGCCTGCACGGGAGTTGTAGTTTTAATAGGCAGCCTTGTTGGGGTTCTCATGGGCTGCTTGAGGCAGCTGCTGGGAGCATTCTCCCCTGTTACAGAGAGTTTCCACCAGACCCGGAAGTGCTTCCAGGTGGCAATCTAGTTGCAGTGGAAATATTTCAGGGTTCAGGTGGAAAAAGCACTTGCTCTACCTCATTTGAGAGTCAGAGCTGGGAGAAGGTGGACAAGGCTTGCTTGGAGTAGACTGGAGGAGGGAAAAGATATAAATGGAATTGTGACTGACTTACCAGGCGATATAAAAATGTAAAATGTATTTTGTTTGATTAAAAATATCTTTCCTTGAGTCTGTGACTGTGGTTTGGTTGTATCTGGGGTGCAGGCATGCCTTGTAAAGGACACAAAGGAAAAGTTCACAGAGAGTTGAACATTGAGGATTCTGATCAGCTATATTTACATATATGGCTTCAGAAGGACCCAAGTGTGAAGTGGTAAACACTGTAGACAGCTTCAGTATGTACAGTATGTAGGTTAATAACTTGTGTTAAATGGTGTGTTTGATTATTTCAGATTCATTGCCATTTTCTGTTTCTTCTCTGTGATCATATTATCACTCTTACCTTGGAGTGAGAAATGAAAATAGGTTCATCATTTCCAATCGCAGACCTTTGTTGTTTTCACCATGACCTATTATTAGATTTTTAATTCCTTGAATCTTTTAGATTAGGATGAGCCCTTTAGCCAAGCACTGCACTTGGTTGGTCTTCTTTACACAAATTCTTTGTAAAGCGGTGACCAGAACTGCACACTTCAGATCTGATCCCTGTAGCATGTCAAACATCCTGAGCAAAACATTCCTTGGATTGTGTTCAGTAGTTTTTAATACTATTATAACATTTTATTTGCCTTTTTTAATTGCTTCCGCACATTGCCTAGATGGTGGGAGTAGGGAATGTTGTTTAAATATACGAGTTCTTTTCAGAGGTTGCTTCCTGTAGATTAGCATTATCCGTCTTGTTTTTATAATTAGTACATCCTTTACTTGCACACAGAATTTTACTTTTACAATTGTCTTGATTAGAGGGTATTTCGTTAAGTGTCTATACATTTTTGAAGATTACACAGGTCTTTTTGCATTAATATGCTTAGTGCTTTCAGTCAATATAATATTGTCAATCCAAAATCTTATATTTATTTAGATTATAAGATCATTTAGATTTTGTTTCAGTTCAGAGCACAAATAATTATGGATAGCCTTAAACAAAGTCCTTATTAATACAGAACATAAATGCTCATTAAAACACGGGGTTAGATTAAATTAATTCAGAAGGGGTTCTTCAGACCATAACCTGTTGTTTTTCTGCATTACAGCTCTGTAGCCTTCTTTAGACCTTGTCTTTCATCTGCCACAGAATATTTTATCAAAACCCCATTGAAAGCAAATAAGAGAATGTAAAATATCTGTAAAATGTGTATTTGTAAAATGTCAGTGCTAAGGCAAAGAATAACATACTTTACTTATTTCCAGAAATCTGATGGTAATCCTCAAAATGCTTGTAAGTGACAAGGTCTAATTTTTGATATTTTCCAGTCCTATGGAATTTTACCTATTATGTGTAGGCCACTTTAAAATATGTGTAATCATTTTGCCTATATAATTATTACATTCTTTGAGGACTAGAAGTAAAATAGTGTCTGATTCTGTCAGTTTAATAGTGTGTGGCACTTTCAATCTGTGTTCTGCCTTGCGCTCCATGATCCATGGAGAGTCCCAAGGCTTTGGAAAACATTTTGTATCACCCCAGTCCCAAAGGTATCACGTCCTAGTGAGCTGAATGACTTCCGGCCTGTTGCTCTGACGTCACATGTGATGAAAATCATGGAGCGGCGCTGCTTCACCACCTGAGGCCACAGGTCCGCCACGCCCTCGACCCTCTGCAGTTCGCATACCAGGAGAAGGTGGGAGCGGAGGATGCCATCATCTATATGCTACACCGATCCCTCTCCCACTTG
The DNA here is from genome assembly GCA_026402145.1 of Polypterus bichir lapradei. Lineage (NCBI taxonomy): Eukaryota > Metazoa > Chordata > Cladistia > Polypteriformes > Polypteridae > Polypterus > Polypterus bichir. The sequence continues at coordinate 12,693,813 of JANRMT010062849.1, forward strand.
GACAGAGGCAGTGGTGCTGTAAGAATTATGTTTCTGGACTTCTCTAGTGCCTTCAACACCATCCAACCTCTGCTCCTTAGAGACAAGCTGACTGAGATGGGAATAGACTCACACCTGGTGGCATGGATCGTGGACTATCTTACAGACAGACCTCAATATGTGCGTCTTGGGAACTGCAGGTCTGACATTGTGGTCAGCAACATAGGGGCGCCGCAGGGGACTGTACTTTCTCCGGTCCTGTTCAATCTATATACATCAGACTTCCAATTTGACTTGGAGTCCTGCCACGTGCAAAAGTTCGCTGATGACACTGCTATTGTGGGCTGCATCAGGAGTGGGCTGGAGGAGGAGTACAGGAAGCTAATCAAAGACTTTGTTAAATGGTGCGACTCAAACCACTTACATCTTAACACCAGCAAAACCAAGGAGCTGGTGGTGGATTTTAGGAGGCCCAGGCCCCTCATGGACCCTGTGATCATCAGAGGTGACTGTGTGCAGAGGGTGCAGACCTATAAATATCTGGGAGTGCAGCTGGATGACAAATTGGACTGGACTGCCAATACTGATGCTCTATGTAAGAAAGGTCAGAGTCGACTATACTTTCTTAGAAGGTTGGCATCCTTCAACATCTGCAATAAGATGCTGCAGATGTTCTACCAGACGGTTGTGGCAAATGCCCTCTTCTACGCGGTGGTGTGCTGGGGAGGCAGCATAAAGATGAAGGACGCCTCACGCCTGGACAAACTTGTTAAGAAGGCAGTTGGACAGTTTAACATCTGTGGCAGAGCGACGGGCATTAAGCCAGCTCCTGTCAATCATGAAGAATCCACTGCATCCACTGAACAGTGTCATTTCCAGGCAGAGGAGTAGCTTCAGTGACAGACCTTTGTCACTGTCTTGCTCCACTGACAGACTGAGGAGATTGATCCTCCCCCACACTATGCGACTCTTCAATTCCACCCGGGGGAGTAAATGCTAACATTACTCAAAGTTATTGTCTGCTTTTACATGCATTTTTATTACTATTTAATTTAATATTGTTTTTTGTATCAGTATACTGCTGCTGGATTATGTGAATTTCCCCTTGGGATTAATAAAGTATCTATCTATCTATCTATCTATCTATCTATCTATCTATCTATCTATCTATCTATCTATCTATCTATCT
>JANRMT010062849.1:12694990-12744212 GCA_026402145.1 Polypterus bichir lapradei
TCTATCTATCTATCTATCTATCTATCTATCTATCTATCTATCTATCTCCAAGCTATTTATTATGACCTGAATATAATACATTAAGACAGGATAGGCTAAATTCCCTTGGACCAATGATTTAGTTTACTGATTTCTGTAATAAACCAGTTTGTGAGGTTGCTTTGGAATAATGTGATGGCAGGAAGACTAAGAAATGAAGTATTTTCAGAACGAGGCAAATAGACAGTCAAATAAATTACAGAGGGTGAAAACCAGGAAGTTTAGAAAGTCAAAACCAAAAGTGCAAAACAAAATTTACAGTCGAGAAAAAGCAAAGCAAAATTCCTTGTTATTTAAATATCCTTTTTTTTAATTTGCTATTGTGTATAAGATTTTGTGAATTTTGACAATTTTATCTCCATCCATCCATCCATTATCCAACCCGCTGAATCCGAACACAGGGTCATGGGGGTCTGGTGGAGCTAATCCCAGCCAACACAGGGCACAAGGTAGGAACCAATCCTGGGCAGGGTGCCAACCCACCGCAACAATTTTATCTCTATACCTGGAAATCTACAGTTCTTAAATAGAACGTATGTAATGACATCAGAAATGACAGCGTTGCCAATAAATGTGACTAGCAATTGTCAAGTTTGCAGGCTTATGTTTATTTTCATTTTCCGAGTTTTTTTTTGTTTATTTTAAGGTATTAACTTATATTTATGTATGTTTTGTAACCCTTGTTCTATTTCATTTTTATTTTCTATCTGTGTATTACTTGTTCTCCTGTGTCCCTTGTAAGAGGTGGGGTCACCCTGACATCAGAGCTGAAGGACCGCCCTTGGCCTATTTATTGAGATGCTGATGAGTGGATCCTTCAGTGGTTCATTGATTGCTATTTGGAGAGTATGTTTCATAGTAAGTATTGCTTCTTCTGGTCTTCCACCTCTACCAGTGGTTCTTAGCTCTGGATTTTGTATTGGGATTTGTTTGCTCTAGGTTGCCTTTTCAGACAAACCCCTTTTTTGCCTCATTTTTGTATTTGGCCTGATTTTGTCATGTTTATTCTTTTTGATCTTTTGAAATTAATTTCGAATTACAATTATCTTTCAAGCCAGGGTTTTTTTTTATGATTTCTCCCCCTATAGAGGTATTTTTGAACTTTAAAAACCTTTTCCTAAATTTGGGGGCTGGACAGGCTGCAGCCTGCCGGTAGAGTTTTCAGTTAGGCTTCCTTGAATGAGTCATATTTCTAGGTAAGCTAGGAAAGATCCTGGCCTTTTTCCAGGCCTCACACCCTTTTGCTATTTTGGTGCAGTAATTCATGATAGCAATGATGCCATTGCCAGTAGCAACATGGTCACAATGACATCATAAATTAAATGAGAAACTGGCCAAAATGAACAAAAATGAATTTAAATAGCACCAAACTACAATTTGTAACAATAACAACGGAACATGCTTGAGTACTTAACGACTTTAATCTGGTACATTGCTGAGTTTGTCCTTGGTTAGATTGGTTAATTTTTGCTTTATACCTGATCCTGCTTTGTTAGGCTTTGGCAATTCTAAAAAACTGGATTAATTGGTTTCAATATATGGAAAAGATGGATTCCTGGAGCTGATGCCATGTTTCTGATGTCATTCCTACTGAAAACGTCAGAAAAAAATGAACAATGCATCTTTGTTGTTTCATGCTATTCTTAATATCTGAGCACAATGATTAGAAAGGCAGCTCTATATTAAGCAGGTTCAGTAAATGGATGAATAGAATATCAGACACAAGACAAGGAATATCAAAGGCATTGCACTAAATTTTGTAAAATCAATTGGTCAGGTTTGGAATATAAAACTAAACTGTTCACAGAAATCACTTCCTGTTTTCCACTTGCTAACTCGACTAGCATGTCAATAAAGCTCATCTTAATCCACTCTAGGCAGTGCTGTGGTTAATGCTGCTATGTCATAAATCTGTAGCCATGGGTTCACATCCCAATCTGTGCACTCTGTGCGTGTTTGCATGCTCTAGCAATATCAGCTCGAGTTCTTCTTCTTCAGGTACTCCTGCTATCCTCCCTCATCCCAGTTAATTCAAACTGTGATAACCTGATATGTGATAATGGAGGAGCGTCAGTTAAACTAATTAAATAAAACTTACATATTCACAAATAGAGGCTCAAAATGTGTATTCACAACTTTCCACGCAAAAGTCAAGATTTATGAAAGAAAACTTGGCGGGAAAACTTGTGTATTATTTATGGCAACTCTGCCCTATCCCTATGCAACATTATGGAGAAAATGAGAAATGAGGACACCCTTAATCAAGCAGGGAAATGCAGCCAAACCAGCTTAATGAAGACTCACATGTATAGAAAAAATCCTATCACCAAGTCATTTTTATAACGTGTGCTGACGTGACAAGTATATTAAACCGCAATAGTGATGAATATGATGTATCGGCTCTGTTTTAAATTGACGTTTGAGAGGGCCAATGATGCATATTTGTACTGAAATGACATGAAATTGTTGCAGTTAAAATGAATAGTATATAACCAACAAGAAGAATGCAGAATAGACCCCAGTCAAAAATCAAACTTGAGATCCAAGTGATCAGATGCAATGACACCCTAGCACATCTAATCTAATATCCTCACTACAACATACAATATTAATTATACTAGAAAATAAAAAAAAATTATATGAATGCAAAGTGCTTATGTGTAAAATATTTAGCTTTGCTAATTGAATTCAGAATTTAATTAAATTTAAACATTTCAAGTTTTTCAAGTTTTTAGACAAATACAACTGGTTTTTAAATGCAAAGTAACACTAACAGCACTTTTCTCACAGCCATGGACATCAAATTAAAGCAACGTCCATCTTAATATCAAAACTAAATAATTCCCTGTTGATTTTACTGTACTATTAGTTTTTTTTTTGTTTTAAAGGAAGCACATCTGCATGATGAAATCAAAACTTACTGTACTTTCAGGAATGCATTAATCATCTAAATAACGTTTGTTTGTATGTTTACAGTGTATGGAGACGAGTTGATCAGTAGTAAGTACAGAAAATATATTGATGAAATAAGACAATCATTGGGTGGCACGGTAGCGCAGTGGTAGCCTCACAGTAAGAAGACCTGGTTTCGCTTCCCGGGATCTCCCTACGTGGAGTCTGCATGTTCTCCCTGTGTCTGCATGGGTTTCCTCCGGGTATTCTGGTTTACTCCCACAGTCCAAAGAAATGCAGGTTAGGTGCATTGGCGATTCTAAATTGTCGTGTGTGTGTACGCCCTGTGGTGGGCTGGCATCCTGCCTGGGGATTTGTCCCTGCCTTGCACCCTGTGTTGGCTGGGATTGGCTCCAGCAGACCCCTGTGGTTAGGATGTAGATGGATGAACAGAGACAATCATTATTATTACTGATAGTTTATGTCCTTTTCACAGTTATGTTAATAACATAACCCTTTGTTACATAAATTAACATTCTCAGACCTATCTAATTTAGTTCAGAATAGGGCCCATTTATATGCACACCCCAAAAGGTGATCAGTTTGGAACTGCCAATCTCTCTATTATCCATGTTTTTGGCATGTGGCAGATTAACCAGCTATCAACCAGGCAGAGAATTTAAACCCAAGACGCTATATTATCAAGGCCAGTGCACCACACTGCCACCCACCCTTTGTTTTATAGTCCACACAGTCACATTATTCATTTTTTACAGGATATTCTGTACTGGTAAATGTCAATAACATCTTCAATATTTATACTTAATATTTAATCAAATGTGTGGTAAATGTCTGGAGGAACATCCACTGTTTAGCATAAGAATGATGGGCTGACAGGACCTGATGGCTGTCTATATTCTTCAGTCCTGACCTGAAGGGACTTCATCCTACCATACTAAGAAGGTGATTTAGCCCTGATGCAAATTTAATCAATTCAAGTGCCTCTTGCTATCCCAACTGTGCCTCATTAGTGGCAATTTAGGTACACTCTGTGATCTCCCTTCATGCATACAAGGGAGGAGAGCGCCCATGAAACTAGCAAAACTGTCAGAAAATAAAGATTTTCTTTCAATTGCACCAATCCAAGACTACAGCTATGACTTCAAAGGACTGCAGTACTCCACTGAAGTAAAACACAAGTTCATAAGATTAGCAACCCCTACCTGTTCCTGTAATTGGAAAGATATATTCCTCCCAAGCCCTTTAATTAAATGTCTGAGCCTTAGAGGTGACCTGACTTCTATTCTGTGAACGCAATCATCTTGTTAAAAGATAGATGCCAGTGCAGAGTGCTGGCACCAGACAAGACTCATGGATGTATACGGATGGGATCAATTGCTGAAAGGGAGTTTAGTAGTGCTAGGTCTTACAGAGGACACCCTATCCTTTAGATCTGGTATGCCATAGAAATGGCCACCTTCTTGACTACATCACGGCCCACTTCACAAATGCTAATGGGCTCTACTGCTGACCACTGGTAAGGAATGCATCCTGTAGGAAATGTATTTAGCAAAGCACCAGAGATTTCATACAACATTTCATAAATTACGTTAATTTTTAATAAAAAATCTACCCATATAAGAAATTTAACAAGTCAGAATTTGGTAAACTGCTTATGTTTTGGGAGCTTTTATTTTTTAATTATGAGCAATAATAAGGCAAACAGATTAAGTAAACACTTAATGAGAATGCTCATTATATAAACATTAAACCTTTTAAGAATTTAATAGAAAATAATCTATTATTATAGCTGTGATGTAACTTTTAATTAAGTAAACATTTAAGAATTCATTCATTCATTCTGCAACATTTGGCAGAAAGCATACATTACTAATTTCTCTGTTTTTGGTGGATAATATTGCTTGGTGTGTACTAGTGTGCAGAACTCATCATGAGAAAAGCACTAGATAACTCCACTAGTATGTTAACAAAATTTGTCATACTGTACTTCTGGTGCTGGAATGGTTAGTGCTGCTGCCCTACTGCTCCAGCCGCCTGAGTTTAAATCCAGGCCCATTCCCTCTGTGAGTGCAGTTTGGACATTGTTCCACTGCCTTCACAATGCTTTTCTAGAGGTGTAATGGCTTTCATACCAAACATGTGCAGTTTAGGTTACAGGCTGTAAGCATGCTTTGCCCAGAGTGGTTTCAAATCAGTGTTGACAAGCTATTATTTTGATGATGGAGGAAATGAAATAAAAGACAAGAGGATAAAAGAATTAACAAGGAAAAGTTAGTGCAAAAAAATTCTCAAAACGAAGACAGGGACAAAGTCAGGAAGTCAAAAAAGATCATGAGGAAAGAGAATCAAATAAATAATATGCCAAAAACTCTTAAACCATACCTAAATAGTCCTTTCCCTATACTGACATTCACAAAGATCGATTTGAAGTTTATTTGTGAAATCAAAAAACGTAGACGTCAAACTATGAACTTACATAGCCGTGGAGCGATGAAGTAACATGCAATGTCAGTGTAGGGTTGTCTGGTAGCAACAAGTTTAGCATCCATCAACAATTTGATGACAACCATAAAATGCTGTTAACAGTATGTCAACATTCCAAAAATAAATGAAAAGTCTATAGCGCTACAAATACTAATAATAAGCCAAAAATAATAACAATGAAAGACAGGTCATAATAAACATAACACTTCAAAGACAATGTTCATGACAGCTATGCGCTAGTCCTATTGACCCCACCCTGGATTAGCTGGGGTAGAGTATGGATGAGTTATATCTATACTAATAAAAGGCAAAGCCCTCACTGACTCAGTGACTCACTCATCACTAATTCTCCAACTTCCCGTGTAGGTAGAAGGCTGAAATTTGGCAGGCTCATTCCATACAGCTTACTTACAAAGGTTAAGCAGGTTTCATTTCGAAATTCTACACATAACGGTCATAACTGAATCCTACTTATGTACATATATACGTCCATATCCTGCAGCTCGGTCGCCGTGTGCGGTGGTGTTGCGTCCCCCATCCCCACGCCTCCCACGTAATTGGCTGCCTGCCCATATAAGGCCGTCCGTCACTCCGGTCTCTTCATTCCCTTCCTTGCTTCGCCTCGGTATTCATGTCTCCCTGCTGATAACTGCAACCTTTTTATTTAATCCACGGCTTCTCCGCTGTTTTATTGTTCATTTATTACGATTATAGTTATTGTGTAGGTATTTTAGACTTAGTTTACTGTTCAGGTACCCATTTTCTTTACCGTTCCAACCGTACCCCCATTAACATGTCTATCGAGGTGATCACCATCAATCAATGAACTGTCACTTACCGAGTGGTTTCCATGCCCAGAGTTGCCGCCTGCCTTTTCCATTCTCTGTGTTACATATTGCACGGCCATATCAGGCTCACTCTTGATATCCGGAGGAACATTGTGTCTTATGGATTGAATGACTGGGACAGGTTCAAGGTGTGGACTGATGACGGTACAGGAGATAATTATACTACACAGGAGCACTAGAAGAGTGAAATGCTTAAGCCCTTCACCTATGCTTTTGCATGTGAGTTGATGGCTGCCACTGAATTGTTCGGTTGTCGCTTTCAAGTGTACCGAAATGGCCAAATATTTTACACCTTTGAAAAACCGCCAATGCCTCTTAAACATCTTAGATTCACAGGTGACGATTTGAGTAGTTGACACTTTGATGTTTATGAATGTTTCAACTCTCAAAAGCTGGATGCGAAGTTATCGATGAAACCAGTTGTATGTTTACAACGCTTGACAGATGCCGAATGTCACTTCAACAGAAGTCCTGCAAATAGTAACGTAATTAAAACAAACCATGAAACTCAAACCAATTATGACAGCAGCAATCCAAGCTGTGAGAAAACAGTAAAAAGGAGGCATGTCAGATATCGTGGTACATTTTCTGATGCAGCTAGACGGAAACAACTTCGTGACGCTGCCACCAAATACTCGCAGAAAAATCCACAAGTTAATAGACATGCTGTCGCGAAATACTCGCAGGCAAATCCACAAGGTGATAGAGACACTGTTGCTAAATACTAGCAGGCAGATCCACAAGCTAATAGAGACACTGCCGCTAAATATTCGCAGGCAAATCCACAAGTTAATATCGGGAATGCCTGTTAAACATCTTAGATTCACGAGTACCGATTTGGGTAGTGAACACTTCGATGAATGAAACTTGTTATCTTTACAACGGTTGACAAACACAGAATGTAACTTGAACACAACACGTCCTCCAGATACGAACCTGATTGAAAGAAATAATAATAATCAAATCCTTGATGACAGCAACACTCATAACAGTGACAAAACAATTACATTGACAATCATGTTATGTTATTTTTAAAATGTTTCCTTTTCTTTTTCATAACTTCTTTAACACACTACTTCTCCACTGCGAAGCGCAGGTATTTTGCTAGTCTTAAATATAAGAGCAAATCAGTAAGTGCCATAATAGCACTGTGTTCAGTGCTATTGTCTCATGGACCCAGTGTCCTCTAGTCAAATCACAAATCTGGCTGTTGTCAGTGTGGAATTTGCATATTCTGACTGTTTCAGCATGTGTTTTTTTCTCTGGGTTCTTCATCTTTCCTCAGCCCATCCTCAAAGATGTCTATGCGAGGTTAAGTGGCAAGTTTAATTTGGCCTACTGTGGGTTGTGACGGATGCCCCCTTCTGTGTATGTGCCAGGGGAGCAACCATGGGCTGCACAGTACCTTCCCCAGACCACATGGTGGCAGCCCCCGTTGGGTGACTGTGGTGCCTCAGATATCCACAGGGCTCCATGGGAGATGGAGTTCTCCACAACCCTGTTGAGATCCAGGGTGGCCATCAGGAGGCGCTGCAGGGGTTCCTGGGCCCGTCTGGGCCATAGTTCAGCCACGCCCGGAGGTGCAATCAGAGGCAGGTGGTCAAGCACCTGAAGCACCTTTAGGTGAACTATAAAAGGGCCCAGCAGCCACCACTCCTGGAGCCTGAGTCGGGAAAAGGAGGACAACGCTTGCCGGGAGGAGTGGTGGTGAGAAGAGTAGTGTGTGATTTGGTTTTGTGTTGTGCTTTTGGGACTGTGTACTGCCTGTGGGACACAGGGAAGACATGCCCGACAAGTGAAGAAAAATAAAAGTTTATTTACTTTGATACGTGCCTCCGGTGTCAGTCTGTATTGGGTCAGCGTCTATATAGCACCTTTGTTACAGGGTATATGCACACCCAAGACCGCCAATGACTCTGGTTTCAGCACGCACCAAAGAATGCTGGACTTGACTTGGACCCACTAGAACTCTAATTAAGTGGATTTTAGAATGTAATAGCAGTGTTAACAATCAAAGCCTATGCATTCTTTTTAAATTAAAACAAGAAATACAAGTTTATGAAACTATTTTTCAGTGTTGTTCCTTTGTTTCACCAATCTTTTTTCATAGTATGTCGCAAATCTAACACCATTTAAGAAACATGTTTATTTGGATCAACACATAAAGAATAATGCCCAAGAAACTTTGGCCAATTTTTCATTACCTATAATATTCCAATTTCACCAATCTACCTTTCTACATGTAATTTCATAAGATTTTCTATGATGCTGAGAGAAGTTTGTCCCTGTCTGAGCACAAAAATACAAGTTAACAATTCATCTGAATTTATTCTGATTTGGCTCTCTTCTACAATTACAGACTCAGCAGTCATGTGAAAATGAATCATTACAGAAGCATTTTGACAAACAGTATGACAAAATAAAGAGAGTGTAGACTATGTAAAAAACAAGGTAGACTTGACTGACAGTGTAGCAGGTATGATCCACTTGCAAACATGTGCTAACATGGACCGTTAAATTTCGGTTTACCGTTGTATAAAACTGAGATAAATAAGATAGACTTCTCATTATTTTTAAAGTAGGAGATAATAGCAGTCTAACCTAAAACTGTTTAATCTCTTGGCTGCAAACAAATATGTTAAAATTAGGCAAATTAGGTGAGTCATAATATCAGCTTGAACTCTAACGGTGCACTTTGTTGTTAAGAGTTATGTAAATGCGACTCACTGCTGAGGTCCAATCATTTTGCTTGCATTATATGCCTATTGGTGTGGTAAAAAAAAACAGTATAAACAATTGAAAAGGATGAACTCAACAAGACACGTTCAGAGTATGTGCAAGCTGTAATGAACCAAGTTCTAACAAACTCTCTAATGTCAACTGACACCCATGTAGAGCTTAGATGCTAGCTCACTTATATTTTTTATATGCACTGCAAAATCAAAAATGAAGAGCAAAGAGATAACCCATTTGTATATGGTCAGTATTACAGACCGGGCGATGGTAGCTTAAATATGTATATTATTTACAACTGGACACTTGTGCCCATTGACTAAGTCAAAAAACACTCTTTACAAGAAATGTAATGTGTGGCTGAGCGACTACACTGCTACCTCACACATGCAGCCTCATCCTGGTGACTGTGTGGAGTAAGATTGGTGCAATGTGCAAAGTTACCTTCTGATGTTACTGGGATAGGATCTGTCCCTCTGTAATCCTAAATTGGATCATATGGGTTTCAGAATATTATGTTACATAAGAAAATCAATTATATACAAAGGGTATGGGATGGCGTAATGGTCAGTGCCGTTTTACCTGTCAGCTGAAGTGAACTGATTTTGAGTTCAGTTCCTTTCACAGTTAGTATGCAGTTTTGCCTTCTTACTGTGTCTGCACAAGTATTCCTCCAGGTACTGCGATGTCATCTCACATACTAAAAATGAGCAACTTGAGCTGATCTGCATTTTAAAATTGCGTCAGTGTGGGTGTATGTTGAGCAACAGACTGGACAGGATTATTCCCAGAGGATCTGTTTCATATTCTTTACAGTTTGTGCCCAAAAAGGTTTAAGAGCAGTGACTAGTCACCAGAATTAATGAATATGGAAACCTGCTAAAAACAAATATTTTATACCTGTCAGTCATTGTGGGGGCAGCACAGTTGTTATTGCTGCTGCCTCATAGTTCCAGGAGTCCATTTTGTGCTGTTGTATAACATTGACAAGATTCTTCCAGCGTAAAGATAGTTGACCTGCAGTGTAGTGGACTGACTTTCTCTTTGCCTGCAGTACCATTTGGTTGGGGTCTGCCTCCACATTGAACTAAACAGGTTCAGAACAAGGGTGGATATTTAAATATATAAACAGTATGCACGACAATATGCACAGCACATCGGCATAAGCACTTAACCTAATTCAGGGTCATAGCTTGAAAGAAAAAATATAACAAATGTCCTTATGAATTCATTCAGTTTTTGCTATCTTAAAAAAAAAAAAATCTGAAATACTTGACGGCATACATGAACTGAAACATGGAGTGCAATTCAACCAGGATTGACAAGAAGATTTTTTAAATGTCCCAATCGAGTCAAAATAATTCAATTGTCCACACATTCCAGTAATAAAAAGAAGGGGTTACCGCATTTGAACCGTGAAAAGAAAAAAATCGTTACTTGTCAGCCAATGCGATTAACATCACAGTGTTGTAACTGACAAAACCACCCAAGACTGTGAATGAAGCGTTCAGGAAGAAGAAGCAAAGTCTGTATGCCACAGGATTATATCTTTAAATCTAGATCCCTTTCACCCGTTGATCTCTAGAAAAAGGCTGCTTCTTCAGGGAACAGAGACTCCACTGTTTGTCGTTGTTAACAAAAATGAATATTTCCCGCTGCCCTGTGACCCATGAAGGCATGAAGCCAGCAAGCATTGTAATGACGCTTAAGTTTCTGCTATAGTTTTAAATGTATTGCATATTGTTGCTTGCTGTGAACAAAAAAGATCATTTCTAATATGCAAACAGCCATCATACTTGGGAACTGGTTTATATGTCATGTTTATTAAATCAGTCGCACATAAATAATAAAGCAAATTAAAACATGGAATAACAACACAACATACTCCAAGTGCGGTCACTTTTTAGCAATAATGTCTTCAGATTCAGAAAATGAATGGTGTGGCTGTCAGCGAGATGGGATTCGAATCCTGATCTACTTTGTATTTGCATGCTGTTCCTGTATCTCTGGGAACTCATTTTCCTGGGACTTTGCAAACACACAAATGTTAGGTTTAGTGTGGCCTGTCTGAATGAGTGAGTGAGTGAGTGAGTGTGTCTTACGGTAGCTTGGCATGCCATCCAGTTCTGGTTCCTACCTTGAATGCAGGGCTGTCAGGACAGAACCTGGCTTTCTACTGCACTTTGGATTAACTGGGAACAATAGATTTATGTTTTCAGAGATGAGTTAGCCTTCACAAGCTCAAACACAGAAAAACAGTCCAGAAATAAAATGAGTAAAGACGGGCATTAATGATGAATACTGAATTTTACATCAACATTTACTGATTTGTGAAAAACCTCCATGCTTATCTATGTGTTTCTCTCTGTTCAACACAATGACTGAAGTGCGTACATCTATCACAAAAGTTTTAAAAAATGTACACAATCTAAGGTCAGGGCAGATTAAAGCAGCTTTATTGAAAGACTGACTATATATATAAAAGTCAATGTGTGTATGTATGTATAGTCCAGCATCACATCCGAACGGCTGGAGCGATTTTCATGAAACTTGGTACTCATTGGTTGACTAAAAATACTTTAGTGTGAAATCAACTCTAACTCACCCCTTTCTGGGTAGGGTGGGGGTGATCTTGCGGTATTGTATGCATGTTATCATCCAGTTGACACTCGGAACGACCACCAGAGGGCGAACTGGAGGTGACTGCCAGCATTCTTTTTGTTTGAGCAGCACCATGTGCCCCTGTTGCTTTTGAAATTAAATAGACTTGAGCGGTTCAGAGCATCAACTGGATGATAAGGCCGCCAGACAAGCACATTAGCGAGTCTTCATTGTTTGTTAATTTATTTTTAAAGTTGTGGTTTTTTTTTTATATTTTTCTTAAACAGTTAAAAAAAAACATATTATTTTCCTCCAGGGCAACACCGGGTATTTCAGCTAGTTTACAAAAAAAGGTGTATGGCAGTTCACATTAATAATCGTAGAGTCTGGAACAGTCAGAGTCAATTCTGACAACAACAGGTTTATCAAAAACCAAGAAAGGTGGGATACCAGTCCAACTCAGGGTGTACTCACTCAAACCACTCCAAATCTAACCAGCATGACTACATGATGTCAGAAGGAACTAGAATATTCAGTTACCCATCAATGTTGAAACTTGCTTAGGAGTCAGACAGCCATGCTGGCAGGATTGGGTACGAGATGGGACAGCACACCACTCACTCGAGCAGACATCCACCCACTCACAAAATTTAGAATCACCAGTTACCATCATGTGCAAATCCGGTGGAGAAAACTGGAGAAAATCCCACACAGACATGAGAAGAGTATGATAATGCCACACAAATAATACAGTAACTAAGTGCTGAAACTGAATGCAGAATACAGAATCTGTAAAGCAGTAATGCAGACCACTACACCACCATTTAACGAAGTTAACCTTACCTTGACATCTTTGGGACATGGAGAGAATAATAAAAATTATAAAAAATAGTTCTTTACATTTATATAGCACCTCACCTCTCAAAGTGTGGTTTACATAGAGAGCGGGGAGCCACTTCAACCACCACCAATGTGCAGCATCCACCTGGATAATGCAACGCCAGCCATTTTACAACAGTAAGCTTACTACACCTTAGCTGTTAGGTGATAAAGCGATGAGAGGTAGTTAGCCAATTAGAGACAGGGAATGATTAGGGGGCCAGAATGACCAGGCTGTGATGGGCAATTATGCCAGGATACACCCTACTCTTTACAAATAATGCCCAGTAATCTTTTATGACCACAGAGAGTCAGGACATGTTACATCTCATGTGAAGGATGGCGTCATTTTTACAGCACAGTGTCCCCATCACTGCACTGGGGCTTTGGGATCTACATTCAGACCACAGGGTAAGCACTTCCTGCTGGCCTCTCCAACACCTCTTCTAAGCTTTGCCTGGTTGGTCTTCTACCCAAATACTGGCCGACCCCAAATATGCTTAGCTTCAGGTGGGTTATCTGTTCTGAAGTGCATGTTTTATGGCTGCTAACATGCAATATTCACACAGACAGGACAGTCCTTTATACCAAGGACAACTGTCCATCTACCCCCTCCTGGGTTTTCTATAGTGGAGTCTGTGCTTGCCGTCCAATTTAATGAGGGAATCTTTCCATCCGATGATTTCTTATCTGAGGTGACTTTTTCATACACTGGAGAACTGCTTGGTACAGTGGTTCTCAGCCTGTGGGGCGGGCCCCCCTATGGCGGCGCAAAGTAACAAAAGGGGGGCGCGAAGATGTGAAAAAAAGAAAACAAGAATCAAAAATATGAAAAAAACATCTGTTGAAACCAAAACAAATTAACTTAAACTATATTCTGATACTAGAACAATAAATATAGAGTTAGATAAATGTCGATAAAAGTTAAGTAGGTATAATAAAATATGCATCTACATGTCAAAAAAATGTTGGGGGGGGCACGATTAAAACTGTTATGAAAACCCGGGTCGCAAATACTTAAAGGTTGAGAAACGCTGGCTTGGTAGAAGAGCAAGGGCACCAAGTGGCACATTCAGATACCAATAAGAGAAACACAATAGTGGAGGTTTAGTAATAGCTTATAAATATTGTGTTACTTATATTTCTGTACAAATGACAAACAAAGAGAGATGCAGTATGCACATCTAATCAGCAGTTGTAATCAGAGTATGCTACACTAAAGTAGTGAATCTTCAGCCTGGATTTAAAAGCTGAGACTGAAGGGGCATCTCTTATATAAGCAGGCAGATGATTACACAGCTTCAGGGCCCTGTAACTAAAACCTGGACCTCCCACTGTTATTTGATTAATCCTTGGAATCTTAACTCTTTGGAAGCTTCATCTTTATTATCCAGATTGTGAAAAACATAAAACTAACAAAACAGCAGTACTCTCATTGCCACTTTCCTCTCGCAGCTCAAAATCCTCATCTGACAGTGCAGAAACTGATTCATCCACAATACATAACATATCTCTGGCAGAGGATTTCATTTGACAAGAGTGGCTGCCAGCATTTGATGCCAAGCTGTAATGAAAATGAATGGCAATTCATCTTTATCTCATGGTCTTTTTAGCCATCCAGTGGATAAAACTATACAATACATTGTAGGTGATTTTTCTTGGCGGTTAGCCTTCAGTTCTTCACATGTTGTTGACACCCACCTTGAAAGTGTAAAGAAGGCCAGCATCTTAAGATCTCAATGTGCACTTTGCTTTGTAAGTAATGATAAGCTCAGATACATAAGCAGGGCCTTGGCCATTTAAGGCTTTATAAGTTTAAAGAAGGATTTTGAAATCTGTCCTAAACTTAACCGGAAGCCAGTGTAAGGACTTGAGACGTAGGGTTATGTGGTTGTACCTTCTGGTTTGTTCAATCATTTCTAATTAACTGAAAGCTGCAGAACAATTTGAACAGCCAGTGAATAACACATTACAGTAGTCACTTCTACTAGAATTAAACGAATTAATTAATTTCTCAGTATCTTGCATATTTAGAAAACATCTTAATCTTCCGAAATTTTTAAGATGGATAGTTTTGTAATGTGTGTTTTAAATGGTAAGGAAGTGTCAAAGATAAGTTCTAAATTGCATGCTGATTCGATTAAGCTAATGGTGATTCCAAATGAGTAAAGAGTGACAGATTGTTGTCCCGGCCAGCAACATCCCATTCATTAACTAACATTTCTGTTTTGTTTTGTTTTTTTTGTTTTTTTTTTGTATTCAGAGACAATGAATTCCCATCCATCCACTCCTTTAACTCACTGACACAATTAATTAAAAATAGCATATGCTTTCTTCTTCTCTTTCCATCTGTCCAAGTCAGGATCACTGGGGCCAGAGCCTATACCGGGTACATTACTTACAAGGCAAGAACCAGAGATGATGGAGGGGGCTGTGGGTTACCAGTCTATCAGGAGGGCAACTCGCTGATACAGTGAGCCAGTATAGAGTTGTCCATGAACCTGGCAGACACAGCTTGGTGATATGGGAGAGAAACTGAAGTAACCAGTAAAATCCAACATGGCTACAGCTTTTCTGAATCTGTTTCAACTTTAAACTTACTGTAGTTGTAAATTCAAAGGTAAATTGAATTTTTATATAATAAAAAAATCTGCATCATGATAAAAAAAGTTGTTTCTAGGTGATTGTTTTTGCTGAACTTCAAGTACACACTAAAATTTTCTTTTTTTAAGTCTTTATCAGGAGACCAAACAATCAATTTAAAAGACAGATTAATGTCTCCTCAACACCTTAAAGACACTGGCAGACAATTTATTCAGCATGTTCTTTATATTTTGCTCATCGCTATGAGCCATATAAGCTTCTAATTTCTTCTTGAAATGCTTGTATCAGCCCACCACCACCAGCCTCCCCTGCCTCAAGTGTCTGATCCCAGCCAACCAGGGTGTCACTGCTGAGTCGTTTAAAACCCCCTCAACACTGCCGGACCGGGAGATTGATTGTGTGATATTATGATGTTGCTGCCTCAGTGATCAATCATAGCTTTATAGCATGCAGAATTCTCTGACAGGCAGCACCTTCACATAAAGACCCCCGTTGTAATCTTCAGACTGCTGGCTGAAACTAAGCAGCTAAAATTTACCCAGAAGGCACCTTGCATTAATAAAGCCACGGTTCCAGTGTCATTATCAAGGCATTTTAAACACTGAAATGTAAAATGTACTGGATTTAGAAACAGTCAGTGAAAACAAGTTTGAACAATGAATGAAATCATTTCACCTTGTCCTTTTAAACAGATCATTGTTTTAAAGGGATCATCACCTGGCTGGGTGCTTTGAAACACGGTGCAGGGAAATCTGACTCTTTAAAACAGAAAGCATGGATTTAATTTCAAAGCTGAAACTAAATACTTCAGTTTACTAATTTTAAGTCAAAGTCTCATAGCCATGGTTGGATTTACCATCAGAGTGACTCGGGCGCATTCCTGGTGGCCCTGCTTACAAAGGGGCCTATATGACAGAGGGAACAAATGCCCAATAACAGGAAAAGTCCACGTTTTCAATGACACTCTGCTAATTCAGCACACACCATTATAAACCTAACTAATCAAACCTTAATAAATAAAAGCTTTAGAAATTAAAATAGGAGTCCTGGTTGGTTGATGTGGTTGGGGCCTGATCAGAGCAGGTGTTTAAAAGGTCAGTTTTATGAGATTCTTATGTGTTACCGTGCCACAGAAAAGAGTCCAATGGTGCAGCACAAAGAAAATTTAAAAACAAAGTAGAAGCAAACAATGCTGTTTTGCTGAAAACTTTACATGACATTTTCAAAAAATATACCAAAGTAATGATATGAAGAGCAGTTTGAACAAGCCATAAAAACTGCAGTTGAAATTAATGAGTGTGACCTTACATATCGGCAGGAGAGAGCTGATATTATCACTTCTAGTGAGCAATCTACAAGAATGTGGTAGACATTCCATCTCATAGCCTCCTAATGCAGTATTAGCTCCATTGACTGGAAATGCTGTGTCATGTGCTCTACATTGTTGTCATGCTATTCCAGCCATTGAATGACCACTATAGACTCTGTCATTCTGAAAGTTCACACTACCATAAGGATAAAAAAATATTACCTTTAAGAAAGTCTGTAGACAATGAGGCCACTGCCTCAGATGAGACATGCCAAACAATGCCTAACCTGCATAAAAAATCCCCTTTCTGGTATTTAATTTTATTTAGTGCAAATGTGTGGCTCAAAAATGATCAGTTACATATCACCTTTTTGCCACAAGTAGCAAATATGTGGTTGATATTTGTTAACTGTGCTATCAGAATAAAGTTGATTTCCTTCAGATGTGATGCTGCATTAATCAGTTACTTTCTTACATTCATCGTAATTCACTAATAAACAAAAACAAAAGGTGAAGTTGACCCTTATATAATATTTTCGATTTCTTCTAATTCAATTCCTGTACCTAATTTATTATTGACACTAGCTGTGCTACCTGTCTGAGACCGGTTCAAATCTAAATAATCAAATTAGACCTCAGCTTTAACATTTACAAGGCACAATCTATTACAATGCATTATTTAATGAATGTGAGTAATAAAATACATTGTATTTTTCATTCCAACACATGATGCATTAAAAACATTCGTAGTAAAAACTTGGCCAGGGTATGTGTGTGTGTGTTCACCCTGTGATGGACTGGCACCCTGTCCAGGTGATGTTTTTGCCTTGTATCCTATGTTTGCTTGGATTGGCTCCTTATGACCATGCTTAGAATAAAGGCACTCATTCTCCAACACACTTAGTCCTGAACAAGGCCACAGGGGGTGCCTATCCCAGCTAGCGTAGGACACAAGGTAGCAGTGACATGTGGTGAGGTTCATGGCTGGTGAGGCACTGACTCTTTCAGAGTCAGATTTACAAATATATGAACCCAAAAGAGTAGCTTGTTCACTATTCAGTTGGCAGCATGCACATTGACTACTGGTTATGTTTCAGATCTCATCAGCATTCTTTACATACACATAGGTAAGGCACATATTTGGCTAAGAAAGAGCGTTACATTTATAACAGCGAGAAAGAGCGAGCAGAGAGAGTGCATTTGCTCTGCACCCTTCATGTGTTTTAAATTTGCTGTTGCAATTCCATAATTCATACTCATTCAATACAAATGAAAGTATAGAGTGGTGCACAAAAAAGATAGATTTCAGTTCTTACCTTAATTGAAATATTTAGTTGTTTTTAAAAGCTTTTAATTCTGATGCTTTAATCAATTTTAATACAGACTGTTCAACAAAAGGATAGCAAGAAAAACAAAAGAATATTTTATTTAAGGTCAAAATTTAGTTTTTAAATATTGGATTGTATTTTTCTTAGTCTGATCCCATTTTTTATAAAACTAAAAACTGTTTATGGTCTTACCTTTATTTGTAAATGAAGTCCATGCGCCTATCCTTCTCCATGAAAATCTCCATCACTTTCTTGTATCAATCAGTCTTCCTTATTTTCCCTTAGTTTAAAAAATCTTAATCTTCCATTTTGGCAGTAAGTCTGAACAAAAAAATAAAATAAATGGACTGCTGTAGTGCGCATGACTTTCTGATATCGCTAACTTATTGGCGCCTCTGCGTAGAAGAACATCAGCAACAAGCACCTGGTGGGCTCACATGCGCCCCCTTCAGTGCGACACGGTACTGTCTGCCTCGAGGCTTTTCACTGCAGTTTTATGTCCGATCAGTTAGACTAAAAATGTCACACACATTCATTAAAGATAGTAGCCAGACTGTGGAAAGTCAGGGTGTATAATAAACGTGTCTACAAACATTATATTGGCAACATACAGAGAAACAGCAACAGGCACATGCCAACGGCAGGCGTCATCCCAGTGTGTGAGGGACAGCGTAGTCTGAGGTGAGGTGAGGCTTGTCTTGTTGCTGTCGCACCTCACGTTTCTCCCCAGTATTTGAACATGAAATGCGCCAATTCAGCAATTTTGACTAAAAAATTATCAGTTATTGGAATCATACAGAAAACAAATTTATAGTACAGACCAAAGGACACATTTATTTTATGTTATTATTATTAGGTTTTTTTTTTTTACTTTTCATGCATGCCTCCCCTGATTGCACGTCCCTCTAAGATAGGAATAAACCCTGGACTGGGCACAAGTCCATCACAGTGTGAACACACAAACGCATACACCACAACCACACACTAGGTCAAATGTATTTATTTATTTTTTATTGATTTTATTAAAAGCATGCAACATTCCAAAGAGTCAAGTCATGCTTAATGAAACTAAATTTAACCCCCACCCCACAGTAAAACTTTAAAAGTAGTAAAAACGGAAAAGAATACTTTTTCCCCAATTCAAATGCCTATTCTAAAATGTTATTGATTAGATCATGCCAGGTTTTAAAAAAGTTTTGAACAGATCCTCTAAGTGAGAATTAGATTTTTTCCAATTTCAAATAGTATATAACATCAGTTGCCCACTGACTTCGAATAGGAGAGTTAGGATTCTTCCAGGTGAGCAAGATAAGTCTGCGTGCCAGTAGTGTAGTGAAGGCAATTACAGTTTGTTTGTCCTTCTCTACTTTAAGCCCATCTGAGAGTCCACCAAACACAGCTGTTAGTGGATTAGGAGGGATAGTGATAGGCATTTAAAGATTTTTTTCCAGAATGATGTTAATTTGGTGCACGTCCAGCTAGGGCCAATTTATTATCGCCAGCCCACCAAACCTGCATGTCCTTAGACTGTGAGGAAACCGGAGCACCCAGAAAAGAAACCCATGCAGACAAGGGAAGAACTTGCAAAATCCATGCAGGGTAAACCTGGGATGTGAACCTTGGTCTCCTTACTGCGAGGCAGTAGCACTGCCAGTGCACCATGCCCTTTAGAATAAAGTGAGTTTTGAACATGGATAGGTGGATGAAGGTGAATGTCATATTAACCCTACTGAGCACTTCTGAAACATTCTGATAAGGGAAGTATGAAATTGTTTTCAACCATTATCAAATCACCAAATAATACAATTTCTTATGAAATGAGGCTGTTACGTTCTTTCAATATAATTTAGAATAATTGTAGGACTTATTGACCTATTCTTTTTTTTCTGGGGTATCCCAGGATACTGTTTATGTTCGCCTTTCTCTTAAATTGTCAGTTTCTGGCATACATTTCTGGAGAAGTGCAGTGTCACATTTGTTTTGCTACTTCATTAGTATTAAAAATAATTAAGTATTAGCTCTAATTTTTCTGAAACTAAATACACTGAGCATATATACTGTAATGTGACCACAAAATGCAATTTATGTCTGACTGGCTTTTAGTTTATTTTATGAATAAGATTAGAGGTCAACATCAGAATCATAACTCAACTAATTTAAGTTGTTTTGTATTTCCGTCCCACTTGCATTTGCCACATCAAATTTCTCACTGGAAAACGTATTTCCCCTCCGTCTCATAGCCTCCTAATGCAGTATTAGCTCCATTGACTGGAAATGCTGTGTCATGTGGTCTACATTGTTGTCATGCTATTCCAGCCATTGAATGACCACTATAGACTCTGTCATTCTGAAAGTTCACACTACCATAAGGATAAAAAAATATTACCTTTAAGAAAGTCTGTTATATTGTTCAATCATCAATCAATCAGCAAAACTAAATCCAATCAGAAAAACAAAATGCATCCCATGTCCTAGTAGAGCCACCAGAATGCTTCTCTTCAAGAAACGAGCATTCAGACCTGCAGACGACTTTTGTCGAATTCCACATTTGTGTTCACCCACTTGCTGAGGATAATGCATATGGTGTCTCATCTATTTATACAAGTCAATAGACCACTACTGGTGCTCTTTGCACCAGTTTACCTCCGAAAGAAACATTTGTGCATCCCAAACCACACATAGAATCCTAGTGTCAGAAAGTTCTTGAAGTTCTTCTGCCTCCTGGCCGACATTTGGAGTCAAACTTTGTAGAACTCACTTTCTTCAAGATGGAAGAAAGCAATTAGTGCACAGACGACACCAGCAAAAGAGTTTGCATTTTCACCAAGTTGTTCCTGACTGCTCATGACTTTCACTCTCGCTCAGCAAGATGAGGGGATTCTACTGTGGGGCCCTAAAATCTCCTTGAGAAGTCCCTTCTTCATGCCATGGTAGCCAATACAATAAGTACAGTAACTGACCCTGCCCAGCTTTTCTATACAGGATTTTAAGTATATCAGGATGCCTCATTGCCTCAATAACTAGGCCTATTTTAATTCTGCGTTCATCATCGTCTCAAGTGTTTTAATTGTTTTTTAAACAAGCAATAAAAATCTACAAATTGTTTGTGAAAGTTAGTTATTTAATTAAATTCCAATCCTCCAAAAATCCTAATTTACAAAATAAACTTTCCTTTACAAAAGCATAATTGTAGTAAATTGGTCAATAGATAGTATAGCATTTAACAGGTATAATATATAATACCTTTTAAATTTGTGGTACATTATCCTTTTATAATTTATTAGAAATTCACAAAGTAATATACAAGTCATATTTTAAGTTACTGTTACAAAATAAAACAATGGGATTGATAAGTACTGTAAATAACTGTGCTTTGAGCTTTCACGAGCTTTTGAACCTTTAAATCGTATGTACTGTGTGATGCGTTTAATATTAATTTTTAGAAAACATACTGTACTGAGATTTAATATCAGATCAGTGTGCCAGATGTGGTTTTTATACTTGTAGCATAAGCCCCTAATTTTTTTTCCAAGATTCATAAGTGTGGTCACTGTAGTTCTGCAGACAACACAAAAGTATTCAGCTAAAACTTTGGTACAAAATGCTCTTTCTACAAATGTTAGGCTGTTTTCAGATGGCACATCACTTTGCTGCCATCTGCTGGCATTAACTTGAAACTCCCAGAGGCCCACACTGAAGAGAACAGGTCATGCAGCGCAACAAGCTTGCCAACCCTATCCATGTAAGCAGGGGCGGTCCCCGGTGAACACCCCCTCTGGTGCCCCCCAACCCCCGCGTTCTAATAAACACTGAACAAAATCAGTGCAATAAAACAAACTATTGGAAACGTAATGTCTAACTGAGACAAAATCAAATTTTACATTTATACAGCACCAAAATATTTTGTTATAGTGTAAAGAATTTTCACTTTAGTACC
This sequence comes from Polypterus bichir lapradei, assembly GCA_026402145.1. Classification (NCBI taxonomy): domain Eukaryota; kingdom Metazoa; phylum Chordata; class Cladistia; order Polypteriformes; family Polypteridae; genus Polypterus; species Polypterus bichir. Next base: position 12,716,666 of record JANRMT010062849.1, read on the forward strand.
ATCTCCAGTCATCAGTTCACCAGGTCACTAACAACTACATAAACCTTTTCTCTCAGAGCTGCATTCAGTTTATTATTTCGGGTTAACTTTCCCCGCCTACCACTCTCCACTACGCGAGTCATTTGTATTAGTAAGTTAGCACGCAAACATATATATCCATACAAAAAAACTCTTACTAACTCAAATCATTTTATCAATATATAGGCCTATGGGTGTGATAGAATTTAGAAAACACATCGGTGCAAATTATAAGTCTATATCATAATGTCTGGTGCTTTTGTGTTTGTTTGTTTATTTTTATTTTGTTTTATTTTGCGAGCTGGTTATTAGATCTTGCTGCTCCAGCCAGCCAGAGAATCCCCCGCCACCCCGCCCCTCTCCTACCTGTGCAGCAAGCTTTAACCGCACCTCGCAAATGTAGGGTGCCCTTACTCCCCGCAAATGGGCAATAGAAAACCGATTGGTGCCCATGCAATACATTTTTTTTTTTTTTTTGCCGATGTCCATGATGCTGCCCTCACCACGATGCCGCCCTGGGCAACGGTCCATGTCGCCCATATCAAAAACCAAGTTGTTGCAACCGTCCCTGACCTGCCAGCCATGACAGAACACCATGTGCTAGCTATTCAAAGAGTCAGGGAAACATGCTAACAATACTTTTAAAAGTCAACACCACAATGATTTGAACTAGGTATGTTTTGATTAATTAAAATAAAAGCTATGGACAGTAAGTCAAAAAAACAACTTGCAAAAAAAATTACTTTCATACCTTCAAAACAGTTATTTTTCAATAAATGCAGCAGCAGATGATGAAACTGTATAGTTTCTCTCTGGTGGAGAGAGGGCCTAACTGAGCATGTGCAGTATGAGTATCATCACTTTAGCATGTTTCTAATTGGATAAATAAGACTTGTTCCAACCGTCCCCAGTCTCCCCTATATATATATATATATATAATATGCTACCGTGGCTGTCTGTTTGTCTGTCCAGGATTTTAAATCACCTTTAGCTCGCAAAAACTGTTTGAAATATTGACCTGAAATTTGGTACACATACACTACGTGACGTCTACTATCCTCTTTCAGGGTGATGATTGCCCGCAAGGTTATTCCTGTTTTTATTTTTATTTTATTGTAGAATCAACTCTCAGCAGCAGGCACATGTGTACCGGTGCCGTTCTGATTCCTACCACCTTCACTGTCACTTCCCCTACCTCTTCATATCTTAAGTCATTCTTGAGACAGATTGAAGACGTAAGTGCCAGCTTAAGTGAAAAATTAAAGAAAACGTACTAAGTAATTGCAACACAAACACTGACTTAATCAGTTTTAACATGAAAAGATGCCGATGAAAGAAGAGAAGAAGCAGGTCACTAGAGTGGAGAAAAGAAGAGCTGCTCAGGAAGCAGCAAGCGCATCAACCTCTAAGGAAATGAATGCTACACGTACAGTACAGAGAAAGAGGAAGAAAACTAGGAATGCTCAAATCAAGTGTATTCACTGCACGTTATTGATATATATATATTGATATATATATATATATATATATATATATATATATATATATATATATATATATATATAATCTGTATACACATATATATACACAATATATAGGGTGGTCCAGATCTAATTATGTAATTTTCATTACGCTACAACTTACTAACTTTATTACATAGAAAATCATGCCAAAAATCCCAGACCATCGAGAAGTGTGTGAACTGGCGACATGAAGAATCATCTTTGCACCGAACTGGAATCGTCCCCGCATAAATGAAAGTAATCCAGACGATCTGGACCTGCATAATTAGATCTAGACCACCATGTATAATAGAGTTAGTAAAGGGCTTCATCAGTGTGCATTTGCAAAGGAAAAAAGTTAAAAGGTCACATTCATGCTGAAAAGAAGGTAAAAGACACAATGTTTTCTCTGTATGGACTTCATCAGGTTACCTTCTTGCGTGGAAGTAACCTTTTTTTCCTGTGTAGACAGTTCCTGGATGACAAAGGCGTTGATGTCTTTGACTGGCCTGCATGCTTCCTAGACCTGAATACAACTGAGTACCTCAGCGACGTTATGTATTGCTGCATCCAACACCAGCAAGTAGCGTCGGACAGTCCAGGAGCTCACTGATGCCCTGATCCAGGTCTGGCAGGAGATCCCCAGGACACCTTCCACCGACTCATCTGGAGCAGTGCAGCAGTACAGGCACGTGGGGGGCCATACACAGTATTAAATCACGTTACGAGTTGCTGTGATGAAATTCACGAGTTGAACCCACCTGTGATTTCAATTTTTGACTTTGATTTTCGGTGTGATGTTTAATCCAGCCCTCAACAAGTTGGTGATTTTAGTTTCCATTGTTACATCATTTTGTTCTCACCGAATTATACAGCATTATTCAGTAATTATATATTACTGAGTAATTACTTACTATTATATCAGTAATTATAAATATTAAGTCTTGAATATTTTGTTCATTAAGATCTGAGGTGTGATTAAAGTATTCTCTTAATTTTTTTGAGCAGTGGATAAAGCTCTAGATCTCTGTGATGTGTGTATATGCAGTAAAAAAAAAAAAACTTATTAAAAAAATTCACCTTTTGGTAAACTTCCCTTATCTCACACTGACAAAAATGAGAGGAATCCAACCTTTAATTGAAGTAAATTTATTCTGAGAAAAAATAATTCAGTGTGAGATTAAGGTTTTTTTTTAAACTTTACCAGTGGTGCTAATAATTTTAGGGATGACTGTGTGCATGTGAATACATATACTTATTATATATCTGGTATACAAATCCACACCGTTGGACAAATCTCCGACAAAACCTACCCACCGTTTTGACCCTGGGAGTACCTTTGTTTTTTTTTATCCAGTTTACTACAGTTTGAACGACAGTGCCACCTAGTGGCTCAGGGCAAGTGAAACCCCAGAACAGGCTGAAGCTAGAATAGCAGACAAATGGACTATACCTTAAAATTACTTACCTGACCAATATCGGGTGCTGCTTCTAGTACAATTTTTGTTACCTACACACACACAAATATACACACAGTATACACACGCACTGAGTACCTGACACTAAAATAGGAACTTTAATTGAAGATATTACAGTACAAAGATGAAGAGACAAGTGGTAACAGCATATCAAAAACAGCATTTTAAATACTTCAAAAAGTATGTTGAGGTGTCTCTTTAAGAGAATTGAAAGGTCTTCTCCAGGGAATGTGTCCATTTTACAGACTGAAGATTAATTACATGAAGAAGTCGACTTTTACTGCACACTTTTTATGAAGCGGAGTCTGTAGGTTTATGATTCAAGTGATGGGATATGACATTTTCAAAAGGTGGGTATAAACAGTCTCCTTGTAAACAGGTCTTCTCAGCGCTTTCTTTGTGATACAAACTTATAAACAGCAGGGGAGTCAACAGTTTCCTTTTGCACCTTCAATTTTTTGGTCTTATCCTGTCAAAAAAAAGTTGCACAAAAACAACAATTATTTCATATATTTAACTATAACTGTGTCCATTCAAAATAATTCTATAAAATATTGCTACCTGACTGCACAGTAAACAAAAGCCATTTTTGTCATTTTCCTCATACCACAAAAATAGCCTTAATTTAAAACAACTTAACAAAAGGAAAGATTAAACTTTAATAAACTTTTTATTGCAGACAAGATTTTCCAGTGTAATCACAACTCAAACAGTTAGAATTTGGCCATACTGGCTTCCAACAAATTAAGAGCGACCAGTTTACATAAATTGAAGAAAGTCATTTAATACTCATTTTCATGTTATGAATCACAATGAAAGTTTATTAAAATGGAAACTGAACAATTTTCAAACAAGCACGGCTAGCATCAACAACCAATACTCTTCACAGTCACTTCGAGTACACCTCACTGCAGCCTGCAGAATGAAGCAGAGACGGATGTTGGTGAGGCACAATCACAGTCTTCTTCACAGCTGATCCTGCATTTTTGGGCGATGGTCCAGTCACCTTGTCACATGTGTTGCTCACATATTTTTTCATACTACCTTAAGCTTCATTACCATAAAAAAAAGCTCATGACATATTTGGGAAAGTAAGTTGAAGTAATAAAGTGCAGGTAAACTGCCTTATTAAATAGTACTTAGTGAAGAGAAAATGTCTTTAAGAGTTTGATTACTAATGTTATTACTAAACTAACTGGAAATTTTCATGGATTTTGGTTTTATTTAAGCCAAAATGCAGATTATTTTTAGGTTCAATGAATGTCTACATTTTTTTCTCCTTTACATTAACTGTAATTGGGTGTATGCAAAATGAAAATTCACTTTATGAAGGTATTATCAGAAATGGATTAGAATTGTACCCTATGCTTGCCGAGATATGCTCCTGCTTCCCCACGCTGCTGCTTAGGATAAAGCAGAGATGGAAAATGGAAAGAAGGATGGATGGGTAGATAGATTAACTTTGCAAAGAAGGAGAAGCCTGTATGTGATGTGCAATATTCTCAGGCCAATCTATCGTCTCCTTAAATACCATCAATTGACGATGTTATTGCTGGGGGTGAAAGCAGCTTACTAGAATTGTAATCATCTTAGCAAGAAGCTTTACAACTACATACCCAATACTGGTTACATAGACTTTTCTCACAAATGTAACACCAATAATTTAAATAACTTGGTAGGAGTAGTAGAGCGAGTTACGCATGTGATTGAATCAGCAAACTTATAGTCTGAAGTTCAAAGTCAGTTAAAACACAATGAAAATATATTTCAAAGATTGCCAAGATGATGAACCCCATTTAATGACATATGATGTTCAGCAAACAGACAACAACACATAGTTCAGTTTTACTCGTAAAAGATCTTTAGGGGAGTAGATATGAGCACTCAAAAAAATTCAGATGACTCTAAACAATCCACTTGCAAAGACTGATGATTGTTTAGAGCAAACTCACCATCTTTTTCTGTTGAACATATTTAAGATTTTATCGAGCTACTACTAAAACAATGCACCTTATGTTAATGAAAGCTGGAAGGAGAACCAGCCATTGTTGTATTTTACCATGACTCTACTGTATAATCCAAAGTACAAACATTAAAGTGCACGTTAATCCTCCTCTTCAGCTAACTTTCTCACCATTAAATCCTTGCGGGTTTGGAGCTTCTGTCCAATTACAAACATCTTCTTTTCTCTTTCAATCCGCTGTGTAAGAATGCGATATTGGTGTTTCCTCTGTCGGGCAAGTTTCTATAAGAATAGCAAATACAGGATTCATTAAAACATACTTAAATATACTACGGGAATATGTTTCAGACAACTTATGCAATTCTGCCCGATTTTTTGACTAATATGTACCAAGTATATAATTTTTCCTCAAATACTTGCACATGCAACCAGGAATAAGGACACACATTTAGCATTTTATATTAAATGGTTCTAGTTTTACCAGTATGAGTGAATTTCGAGCCAACAGTAAATATAAACTACACAATACAGGGACAAACTAAAGGCACAAACGTTCACTAATCAATTCATGTATCACGGGAAGGAGGTGCAGAATTAAAAAAAATTTAACGAGATTGGAATTAAAACTCAACGACTGGAGCTGAACTACAGTATATCAATTCTCACTATGCTTGTACAAAACGTATATGCATGAGATGCTACTAGCTGCATGTATTTAAGTAATGTTTTTACAAAAAAACAGCCATATTATTTTTAGGGGCATAAATAAGCTTTTGTAAAGACATGCTGTTATTTACACCATTGTTATACTCTATTGCTAAAGTGTTTGGTGCTTTTGTTAGAACGGACTATTCAACTGGGGACAATAAAAACACACCACCTTCTGAGTGAGATACAGCACAAGCACTATAAACTGTTTTGGCACACTCAAAAGTATCAGGAGGTCCAAAAAGTATGTATTAGATTTGCAAAGTCCATCTTTTATACTAAGGGTGTCAAAATCAGATCCTGGAGGATTTGAGGTGTAATTGGGATCAAGTTAGCTGGTCACCTGTTCTCTTGTTTTGAACTGCAATATTGTTTGGCATGTAGCACTTACAAGAATTTTTAAAACTGTTTACAGAGAACAAATTATCATGAAGCTTTATGTATATATGCATAATTATGTTTTCTTTAAATTATTCCCAAGATGTTTAATTTGTGTAACAGGTTTTGACACTCTAACCCATTCTGTCATACTTTTTCTCCAAAAAATTTTTGAGGTTAGGCAAACATATTCACTGGTTGTAAGCACTATTTTCCTGAAATTATTAAAAAAAGATATAAGGTTTGTATTCAATCTTGTTTTGTTGTATTCAGGCAAAATAAATCCTTAAAGTAAGTAGAATATGAGATACACTTAGAAAGTATTAATATTAAAAATAATTAATACCTTCACAACCTTGGGATCAGTGGCCCCTTTGATAGTTTCCTTCTGTAAGGTTTCAATTGTTGGTCTATTATACACTCTGTTTACCAGTTCTGGAGCAGTGTTTAAATGTTTTGCCAAGTCAAACTCGGCAACTATAACAAAAAAGAAAACTTCCTATTAATATAAAAAGTGCACTAAATAGCAGGGAGTTTCAGAATAACAGGAATGAAAAAGCACAACTCTTTAAAGTACCTTCTTTTTTTGTATTTAAAAAGAATGTGTGTTTGTTTTTTTGTTTCCCATCAGCATCAAGCAAATGAAGCTCAGCTTTTAATTTCTCTATTTTCTGCAAGAAAAAAACACATTTATATTAAAAATTTAATTTATTTGCATATATGCATACATATACTTCCATATATGTAGACATACTGTACATAGAGTAAACAGTGCATTCAGTGTTACATTAATTTAAGAGATAGTAAAAAATGGGTGTCTCTAAAGTCGGTTAGAGCTTACCTTTGCTTCAGCAACTCTTTTCATTTCAACATATCTGATGTCCTGGGTTCCCATCAGCTTCAGTTGTTCTTCCGTGACCTCTTCATTTGGTCTTTTGATAACGTGAACTCCATCCTAAAATCAATTTTGTTTATAACTAAAAATTACAGTTTCATGCATAAAATATATCCATCCATCCATTACCCAACCCGCTATATCCTAACTACAGGGTCACGGGGGTCTGCTGGAGCCAATCCCAGCCAACACAGAGCGCAAGGCAGGAAACAAACCCCGGGCAGGGCGTCAGCCCACCGCAGGGCACGCACACACACCAAGCACACACTAGGGACAATTTAGAAACGCCAATGCACCTAACCTGCATGTCTTTGGACAGTGGTAGGAAACCCACGCAGACATGGTGAGAACATGCAAACTCCAAGCAGGGAGGACCCAGGAAGCGAACCCAGTGCCGCCCCCATAAAATAAATAAATAAATATATATATATATTTTTTTAAAGGGGGGATCGTGGGTGGCACATGGGCAAAATGTCTAATGACTGTCTAAAATAAAGATTGTCAATTTTCCTGAAAATTACATTTAAAACTACATTTAAATATAAATAGATTACCTACATCAATGTGACTCTTATGATTTATTAATTTTACATATTTTAACCTTATCATGTAACCTGAATCATGTATTTTGCACTGGTGTTTCTTTCCATAGTTCCAGATTTCCCCAACACAAAAGAGTACCAAGATTTCAACTCCAAAATCATTTCACAAAAAATAAATCTTACTGCTTAATGAAACTGCAAGTGTAAGAGGGTCAGAGAGTACTGCAGTCAGTGTTTAGTGCAATACAGCTGACTGTAAACATATTGGAAGTTAGTGCAACTTTTGTGGTGTTGCTATGGTCTATAAGCTGAGTGGCCACTTTTGTTACTGTCAATGCATTGTTTGATGGCTAGAAGTGACAGATGTGAATGGCAGAGGATTAATTTCTATTAAGGATGCAATCATTTATTTTCTGGAGTATAAAAATGTTCTGGAAATGTGAACACAATTATATGTGTACTGGGTAAATATTTAATGTGTTGCATGTTTAAAAATACTATTTTTCCTAATACTTGAATTCCATGTGAATAAATACTTACTTCTAAATACAGAAATCAACACTAGACTGCAATTTTATTTTAGTTTTTTTTTTTTGCTCCTGTCAAATATTTTGGGTGTTCTTTATAGATTTAACAGTACTGAATTCAACCCCCTCAAAAAACTGCAAAACCTGTAACTTATGTTGTCTCAATAATGGAAGGCTGTATACTCTTTTACTGTTTGCTTACCTGTTATCTTCTCAAGACAATGGATGGATCAACCTAACCTTGCGTATTTCTCTAAAAACCATTAAAACAATACCTTTCTCTCTTCTGCACAATAAAAATGCATCTATCTAACCTACTAAATATAAATTTCAGGCTATTCTGAAGTAATAAGAAGAGGAAAAAATAATGATTGAGAGCAAAAAACGTGCAGCAAATACTTAATTATGGGCTGTCTCCACCTAAACTAATGTTAAGAACAAGAAATGCTAACATTTTTCAGGTCAAAATATGCTTCAGATTATATTCTGAGCATGAAAAACAATTATGCCATAAAATGTTACTTTATTTAATCTATTTTTTTCCAAACATTATTTTTTTCACTAAATTGGATACCCTGTGGAAATGGTTTAGGGTAGAGAGACTGGATAAAACACATCTAAATCTATGAATTACAACAATTTTTTGGGAGGGAGGATTCTGCTGCAGATCAGTTCAGTCCACATTATACAGGTGCTGGTCATAAAATTAGAATATCATGACAAAGTTGATTTATTTCAGTAAGTCCATTCAAAAAGTGAAACTTGTATATTAGATTCATTCATTACACACAGACTGATGTATTTCAAATGTTTATTTCTTTTAATTTTGATGATTATAACTGACAACTAATGAAAGTCCCAAATTCAGTATCTCAGAAAATTAGAATATCAATTAAGACCAATGCAAAAAAAGGATTTTTAGAAATGTTGGCCAACTGAAAAGTATGAACATGAAAAGTATGAGCATGTACAGCACTCAATATTTAGTTGGGGCTCCTTTGGCCTGGATTACTGCAGCACTGCGGAGTGGCAAGGAGTTGATCAGTCTGTGGCACTGCTCAGGTGTTATGAGAGCCCATGTTGCTCTGATAGTGGCCTTCAGCTCTTCTGAATTGTTGGGTCTGGCGTAATGCATCTTCCTCTTCACAATACCCCATAGATTTTCTATGGGGTTAAGGTCAGGCAAGTTTGCTAGCTAATCAAGAACAGGGATACCATGGTCCTTAAACCAGGTACTGGTAGTTTTGGCACTGTGTGCAGGTGCCAGGTCCTGTTGGAAAATGAAATCTGCATCTCCATAAAGTTCTCAGCAGCAGGAAGCATGAAGTGCTCTAAAACTTCCTGGTAGAGGGCTGCGTTGACCTTGGACCTCAGAAAACACAATGGACCAACACCAGCAGATGACATGGCACCCCAAACCATCACTGACTGTGGAAACTTTACACTGGACCTCAAGCACCGTGGATTCTGCGCCTCTACTCTCTTCCTCCAGACTCTGGGACCTTGATTTCCAAAGGAAATGCAAAATTTACTTTCATCAGAGAACATAACTTTGGACCACTCAGCAGCAGTCCAGTCCTTTTTGTCTTTAGCCCAGGCGAGACGCTTCTGACGCTGTCTCTTGCTCAAGAGTGGCTTGACACAAGGAATGCAACAGCTTAAACCCATGTCTTGCATATGTCTGTGCGTGGTGGTTCTTGAAGCACTGACTCCAGCCGCAGTCCACTCTTTGTGAATCTCCCCCACAGTTTTGAATGGGTTTTGTTTCACAATCCTCTCCAGGGTGCGGTTATCCCTATTGCTTGTACACTTTTTTCTACCACATCTTGTCCTTCCCTTCGCCTCTCTATTAATGTGCTTGGACACAGAGCTCTGTGAACAGCCAGCCTCTTTAGCAATGACCTTTTGTGTCTTGCCCTCCTTGTGCAAGGTGTCAATGGTTGTCTTTTGGACAACTGTCAAGTCAGCAGTCTTCCCCATGATTGTGTAGCCTACAGAACTAGACTGAGAGACCATTTAAAGGCTTTTGCAGGTGTTTTGAGTTAATTAGCTGATTAGAGTGTGGCACCAGGTGTCTTCAATATTGAACCTTTTCACAATATTCTAATTTTCCGAGATACTGAATTTGGGACTTTCATTAGTTGTCAGTTATAATCATCAAAATTAAAAGAAATAAACATTTGAAATACATCAGTCTGTGTGTAATGAATGAATCTAATATATAAGTTTCACTTTTTGAATGAAATTACTGAAATAAATCAACTTTGTCATAATATTCTAATTTTATGACCACCACCTGTATAGATATACATACTGCTGCAAAACAGACAAAACCTCAGCCAGTTTTTTCAGTCCAATAAACAGCATGTACTGGTCAGCAAATTGAATGGAATGAAATTAAATGTAGGGCATGTTTTTTTTTTAATTAAAGGATACATACACTAAACAGTTACTTTATTATGTATACTACACATTCTTGTGCCACTGACCGCTGAATGAATAGTCACATAATGTGTAGATAATGCTATTTAAGAGTTTTAAACCAAATGATCATGTATTTGTACAATTTGTTGGTAAGATACACGTTGCTTTATTCTATATGACAAATTTACAAATACTGTAAAGGCAGGTTTGAAAATTTCTACTAGATCAATGTATGTGTATCTTAATTAATCAAGTCAATTAGTAATGTGCTCTCACCTTAAGTTTTGATGTTATCATCTTAAAATAAAACTCATCAGGGTTTTTTTCCAAAGCCTTCTTACGCAGAGCTCGAAGTGTGTTTTGTTTTTTATGGTAATCACTGAAATAAAGAAAGTTTTATTAATTCAATATCAAAAAAAAAGAGCGAGAGAGAAAGAGAGGTTAGGAGCACACACTGATACAGTGCATTGTCGCACCTACCACATGACAAACCAAGGACACTGAGAAAATACAGTATATTCTGATATATATATATTGATATCATAAATGCAGTTAAATAATATTTTATTACCTGCAATTAAAGAGAGCTTCAACAGAAAACACAATTTATACCAAAAAAAAAAATGACTCTTTCGACGTATAAGTGGTGACAATTTCACGTTAATTATTACTGTTAACATGGCCCAGGATATTAAATTTTTGATAAACTCTTTACAATACTATAAACATTAAATATTATGTTTAATTAGAAACTTATAATAAAGATGTTCATGTGATTTGAGAGGGATATTTTACTCTGGGCAATGTGAGATGTGGTTAAAGCACTGTCTTTTAAACTGCAAAATTACTGGTTAACTTCGATTAACAGAGAAGACTATCTAAATTATAACCTAATTTTGCTCCAATTGAAAAGAAAAGAAAATTGTTTTCCACTTTTAAAATGTATTTATTTAAATTAATGATTATGCGTTCATGACATTGTTTAAATACAACATTCAAAATACAACGCCTTTAAGAATGGAAAATTCCAAATTAATGTCACAGTCAGGGGGTCAGGAGGTATGGAACAACCTGTTTTACTTTTGTTTCATTCCAGCTCAAGTTAATGCCCTCTTTGCTATTCAAAAGTACTTACTAAAATAAAAGCAGTTGTAAATAGGACTGAGGTCTGGTTTAGTGGCTTGCACAATGACATGTACATTACAGTGCAACAGAGTTTCTTAGGAGGAGGGGAAATAAAGAGAGAACACCAGGTTTGTCCAGGAGCACTTTTATGCTAGACACAGTCTTATGAAGCATTCATGTGCTCTCGTAAAGATCCGAGTCGGAAATACCATGCTCAACAAACTCAGAATTACAACTTAGACAAATGTCCTTTTCCAAGTGTTTTAAGATTGGTTTGCTCAGATAATAGTGACTGCACGACATGTTTTCTGCAGTTTTACAGCTTTGATAACACATAAGCAAAGACAGTTTATGGGAATTATTTTAGGTCTTTACCTAAGACATTCACAAATTAGGTTGCTCAGGATATCTTTTTAGGCTTTGCACACAAATGCAAATAACCAACAACTACCCAGTAAACTGCTGTAGTAAACAAGCAAATACTAAAAAGGTCTACACAGAATTTCATACTCTACACAATGCACACTTTCTTAAAATTCATTTAAATATTTATGGCTCATACCCATAAGAGTATCTAAGGATTTAAAGGCAACATTTAATAAACCTACATAGGTACATACAAAATCTGTACCTTTAAGAGTTTCTTCTGTAGAGAAACATCCGAGATATTTACCCACAAGTAGTAATACAAAAAAAAAAAAAAAAGTACATTTTTTAAAAATAAAAAGAATTGTAAAGCACTGTCATTCATTCTCTCTCATAAAAATATACATATAATTGGAACTTAGAACTTGGTACCTGAGCAGAAGAGTAATGATTAATTGAAGAGGCGTTATTAAGAGTCCTCTAAAATGCAGTGTGGTTTAGGCAAGACTCGTAGCTAATAAGGAAATGGTTAAAAGGATCAGCACTGCTGACGACAATCATCTAAAAATATCACCGGTTTATTTCGTTTTAACTCTGATTTAGATTTCCAAATCAGTTTGCCAGTTTCTTAGTTAAACAGATCCGATGAAGTGTGAAAGCTCTCATTATGAAGTAATTAGCTTAAAATGTACAGTATTCAAGTAAATCAAAAATTTTCATGTCTTTCATGGAAGAGCAATTCTTGTGTCACAACACACGAAATCTTCCACAGACTTCTTGGAAATGTAAAACCATGCTGGTGTTCTGACACAATACATGTTAATTAACCATATTAAAAAGACCAGTAGCACAAGACATTCCCCCAGCATTCAGTTCAGGACAAGCAATGTCCATTATATGTTCTGCATAGCCCTGTGGCAATATGCTGCTATACAGTGGTAGTAATAACAATAAGAATGTAACTACAACCAAATTACAAGTGGACTAAAGAAACTCATAAACATCAAGACTGCTTAGGTGCTGGAAAAGTTACTGTTCAGCCATATTAATCTTGGTAAAAGTACACTGCTGACTAAAAATATAGAAAACGTGGGCAACCATCACACATTGCAGGGGTTAAAACGTATACATTTACATATTCTGTCTGCATTATCTGTTTGAATAATAATCTTAATCACAACAAAGCAAATAAAATTTTATTTTATAATTCTGTTTATCCATTTTTTTCTTATTTAGTATAAAGACTAAGGGATCCAAAATCCATCCTTGCTGCAACATGAATGCCATCCCCTGCTAAATAGACATTCTCAGAGCATTTAAATGTAATTGCAAAAGTATGCATTGCAATATACTTTAATGGCAGAGAACTTCCCAACTCTTGGCAGCATTACTGCCAAACTCTGTAAATGAATCTGCATACAGACTGATGAGTAAATCTGAAGGTGTCACACTCACAGTAGAGAGCATTGAGAAAAAAAATTTAATTTGACCAAGGAACCTAACTTACTGTGTTCACACATGTATATAAAACAGGGTGCAGTGTATTTAGTTGGGAGCCCCTGCCTCAAAATTCAACTCTAGAATCTGAACAGCAGTGCTGTCCTCTGATTCTGACTTCATCTGTAATAGTCTCAAAAGCCACACATTTGTGAAATATGCAAAAAAGTACCAATGTTAGGAACTCAGTTTTATTAAAAAAAAAAACAAATACACACACACGTCACTTTATTAGGTAGACCTTACTATTACCGGCTTGAACCTCCTTTTGCCTTCAGAACTGGCACAATTCTTTGTGGCATAGATTCAACAAGGTGCTGGAAACATTCCACAAGAATTTTGGTCCCTAAAGACATGATAATATCACGCAGTTGCTGCAGATGTCGGCTGCACATCCATGATGTGAATCTCCCGTTCCACCACATCCTGAAGATAACCTATTGGATTTAGATCTGGTGACTGTGGAGGCCATTTGAGTACAGTGAACTCATTGTCAAAGTTCAAGAAACCAGTTTGAGATGATTGGCGCTTTGTGACATGGCGTATTATCCTGCTGGAAGTAGCCATCAGAAGATGGGTATACTGTGGTCATAAAGGCATGGACAAGGTCAGCAAAAATACTCAGTTATGCTGTGGCATTTACATGATGCTTAGTTGGTATTAAGGGGCCCAAAGTATTTTAAGAAAATATCCCCTACACCATTACACCACCACCAGCAGCCTGAACCTCTGATACAAGGCAGGATGGATCCATCCTTTCATGCTGTTGATACCAAATTCTAACCCTACCATCCACGTGTCACAGCAGAAATTGAGACACATCACACCAGACAATGTTTTTCCAATATTCTATTGTCCAATTTTGGTGAGCCCATGCAAATTGTAGCCTTAGGTGTCTCTTTTTAGCTGACAGGAGTGGCACCCAGCATAGTCTCCTGCTGCTGTAGCCCATCTGCTTCAAAGTTTGACATGTTGTGCGTTCAGAGGTGCTCTTCTACATACCTCAGTTGTAACGAGGGGTTATTTGAGTTACTGTTGCCTTTCTATCAGCTCGAACCAGTCTAGCCGTTCTCCTCTGACCTGTGACATCAACAAGGCGTTTTCCCCCAAAGAACTGCCACTCACTGGATATTTCCCCTTTTTCTGACCATTCTCCGTAAACCCTTGAGATGACTGTGCGTAAAAATCCTATTACCCATCTGGCACCTACAGTCATGCCATATGCAAAGTCACTTAAATCACCTTTCTTCCCCATTCTGATGCTCAGTTTGAACTTCAGCGGGTCACTTTAACCATGTCTACATACTTAAATGCATTTAGTTGCTGTCATGTGATTAGCTGTTTGCATTAACAAAGGTGTACCTAATAAAGTGGCCGGTGAGCGTATATATGCATGCATATATCCACAGGCAGTATACTAGTAAAATGAGCACTGACACTACTAAGATTCTCAGTGAAAACGAACAATGACTGGACAATGCTTTGAGTAGTGTCTACCTAAATACAGCAGTCTAAATGTACCATACATTACACACAAAATATAATTTCTAAATACATTAAAAAAATGTAGGGTGATCAGATTTTTCAGAGTCCCAAACTTATGTGTAGTATAGACACCAAAACAACTGAAGACTGGGGGATTCACTACTGGAGTACCGTCATCGTAAGCCTTATAAAAATGCAGAAGAAATCTAAAACATTTTGTTGAAGTCCGGCACGCGAAGCATAAATACGGTACTGTCCTCGAAAAAATGGGGACGTCTGTCTGGTCAGCCTAAAAAAAATACCCACTAAAAGTAAGAGGTTTGCGCCAACGAAACTAACGGGAACAAACACTTTTTAAAGCACCACAAAAGCCTTAAATATAGTCATCTCGATAAATCTATATTTAGAAGTTAATACACACCGTACTTTTCTTTACAAAACTGACAAGATGCATTAAAAATACAAATACTTACTTGGCTCTAAGTTTGTAGTCCTTCTTCTTTTCTAATAAACCCAGCTGCTTTCTGAAGCTAAGCTGAAAAACAAAACAGTGGTTATGAACAAAGTACCAAAATAAATCTGACAATAAACTGTACTTCGATTAATGACTTAATAAGTATTTTGCTTTACCTGCGATCTTTCTCTGTGTTCTTTCTGATGGGACTTTAAGGCTTTTTTAAATGAAGACATATTTTGTCGTTTTTTTGAACTTCACGGCAAAAGAAATCAACCACTGAATTCCAGCATGCCAGTAAAACCACAATCGCCGCTAATCGCGTCGCTGTCGTAACGCAAACCGCGTGTGATAGACACGCAATTCAGAAAACTACGATTCGTCAAAAGTTTTCTAATCGAAAAAAAGTTTATGATGGCATGACATTTCACTTGTATATGTGACACAAGCGGCAACATTATTTTTAGATTCAGATTGTTAAAATGCATGTTACTATTCAGACTGAAGAAAAAGCGAAACTGCTTGTAATAAATTGTTGCTTAGGTAATCATAAGCTGCTGAACGAACATACGTACAAGAGTCATCTTTCTCGTTTATAGGAGAATTGTAAACATTTAGAGAAGAACAGAAAAGAAGATCATGAAGAATATATGAAAATGAAAAAAAAAAATCGACATGTAAAGTTCCGCGTCAGTGAATGTCAAAACCAGTCTTGGAAGTGACGATTCCTTGAACTGGTTTCTGCTGTAATAATCTTTATACGCTTTCTACGTTCATTTAAAATACCATGTAGAAAGTCGAGCTTTTTCATACAACTGCGGGTAAACTGAGCCAGACTTGGGACTCTCAGCGGACAAAATGTATAATTTAGCTGTACATATGTAAGTAATTTAAATAAAAAATATACCTCATGTTCGGGGGGTTTAAAACAGGAAGTCACCACAAAGGTATAGTATTAAGTAAGACAAGTTCCCTTGCAAAATGCCAGCAGAATACTTGAAAACACACAAACTGTTTTTGGTCACCCATATTAAACTTCTCTCAGATCACCCTCTTAAAATTTGAATGAGACAGAAAGGAGACTCTGATATTTACCTATGAAAACAAATATTGTTTATTCTTTCATTTTTTTGAACCTCACAGTTGTTAAGTTATATTATTTTGGCAAAACAAACCTGTAAATATCCCTGCTAACTTTAACACTTAAAGGATACATTTGGTATTTTTCACATCAAAGTTATTTATTCACAATCATTGACAGTGGCAAGAAAAACTAACAACCCTTTGGAATGACCTGGTTTTCTGCATTAACTGGACATAAAGCGTGATCTGATCTTCGTTTAAGTCACAAGTACTGTATAAACAAACATAATATATTTACACTAATAACACACAACTATAAACTTTAGTGTCTTTATTGAACACATCCATCAAACATTCTAATTGAACCCTTGGATTTAATATCTGGTTGAAATTTATTTGGCAGCAATAACTTCTAACAAGCACTTCTGGTGGTATTGCAGAGCAGACCAGCACAAAGTTCAGGACGGATTTTGAACCAAAGTGCTTCAGCTCAGCCATATTCTTAGGATGTCTGATATGAACAGCTCTCTAGTGCTCATTCTACAGCAGCTGTTTTGGATTAAGGTCTGGGCTCTGACTGGGCCCTTCCAAAGCACAGATTTTCTTTTTGTGAAACCATTCTTTAGTAGGTTTACTTTGATGGTGACGGTCATTGTCCTGCTGCATCACTCAGTGTCTACTAAGCTTCAGATAGTGGACCGCCACCCTGACATTGTCCTATGAGATACCTTGGTGAACTTGGAAATTCATTTTTTCTGTCAATGATGGCACGCTGTCCAGGTCCCAGGTCAGCAAAGCCACACTAAATCACAATGCTTCCTCAACTGTACTTCACCGTTGGGATGATGTTTCCAGGTTGGTATGCAATGCCCTTTTGATGCCATACGTACTGTTCCAATAATTCCTTTAGGTCTTTACCTATTATTCTAGGATCCCTTTTACCTCATTCAGCATTCTGCACTGTGCCTTTCAAGGCATCTTGTCTTAACACCCACTTCTATGAAGAAGATTCAGCTATTACCATTGTACAGATACAGCAAAATGCACTTTTCACATACTCCTTGGAGAGCAGCAACAGTACTAAATCATCTTCATTAATACACAGTTTGTCTAACTGCAGACTGAAGACTATATAACTGTTTGAAATTACTTTACAGCTCTTTCTAGGCTTTGCTAATCAACCATTCTTAATCGTAGATCATCTTAGTTCTCTATTTTGGCAAGGCATGCTTCACATTAGCAGATAGTTCTTGTAAATAGAAAACTCAAAATGAATGAGTCTTTATTAATATGTCAAAGTATCTCTACACCATCTTCCAAACTTGTTTCATTAATTGGATTCCAGGTTTGCTAACTTCTGACTCCAATTAGCTTTTGTTGAAGTCTAGGGGTTCACATATTTCTTCCAAACTGCACCTATGAATGTCTGAATGATTTATTCAGTAAGTACAAGAGCAATACAATAATTTGTTATGTTATCAGTTCAAATAGATAGTGTTTGTTCGTTATTATATTGTAGATGAAGATCAGACAAGTAAAACAAATTTAAACATGACCGCAGTTATTTCCAAAAGGTTCAAATACTTACCCCTGCCATTAAGTTTTCATTTTCCACATAAAATTGTGCTCCAAAGTGAAGCTTTTTTTTTTTTTTTTTATATATATAAATTTTGAAAAGTGCCTAGCTTGTTCTTGCATTTTAAAATGGGGATGAATGAACTTGGGTTCAAGATGTGAAAACATCTGGAATATTTGCATCATGTACATTCATGTACAGAATTTGATTTTTTTTGTTACAATCACAGAAATAAAATGT
The DNA here is from genome assembly GCA_026402145.1 of Polypterus bichir lapradei. Classification (NCBI taxonomy): domain Eukaryota; kingdom Metazoa; phylum Chordata; class Cladistia; order Polypteriformes; family Polypteridae; genus Polypterus; species Polypterus bichir. The sequence continues at coordinate 12,734,927 of JANRMT010062849.1, forward strand.
ATAAACATTTGTTCTATGAGTGTTTTGTTTTAATTTATTGCTTATATTAAAGAGTATTCTTTGCAGTCAGTCTATCTATCTATCTATCTATCTATCTATCTATCTATCTATCTATCTATCTATCTATCTATCTGTCTATCTATTGAATTGTATTTAGCCTTATAAAGGCAGATAGCACAAGTGCACAGTTGCTAGTTGCTAACCAAAAGCCTTAATACATCCATTTTGAAGTAGCAAAAGTTTTGATTTAGAAAAATGTGCCTTTCCGTGTTTTTCAGGCATGTTAGCAATAACAGAAGTAAATTGGAAATAATTCATTTTATTACAGATTCTTGCTACTATTTTTTTTTTTTTTTTGAGGTAAGAATGTTTCCTGTTCGCTTGTCTACTTGTAGCAGCCGTTGTGGGTTTAGCTTTGAAATTTTTCACTGGTGCACCCCAATTGGCCATAGCTTCAAGTTGCATGTTATCCTGTTTTTGTCTGTACAGTTCTCTATCTTCAGTGGTTACGTTCTGCCATGGCTTGTAACAAATGATGCTCTGTACAAAAGTGTGCAGAGTGTCTGATATCGGCAGACCTGTTAGTGTGCCATGAGTACGCATCAGTCATGAATTACAACATGTGCTGTCATTTGCTTACTCAAGTTATATTATATTCTTGTGCCATTTGTACTGAAATCTTATTAATTTTATAGGCAATGCTGACACATTTACTGAATCCCATACAGACATAGTAGTTTAACAGCAGATGCACACTCAAATCATATGATTTTTTTTTAAACAGCTCATACTTTTCACTTATTACATTCTGTGTTGTTATTTTCCACAACATACAGAGCAAAATTCATGCTGAATGGCAGCATGGTACATGTTTGTGAAGGGTGCACATAAGATTTTCATAGTACTTTGTACACATAACAATAAATCTGAACTGAATTGACTACACTGTAATGTGTTTTTTGTTTTTGTTGAAACCTTAGATTTTTTAAAGAGCCGGGCCACCTGTATGGCAATACTAAGTTCACAGGGCCCAGCAACACTCAGCATTACACACTTTCTGTTACGTGATGTATGCACACACAATAAATAAAATATCGAGAGAACGTTAAAGGCAGATTATATGACAAAGCCAAATCACAATAAAACAGACTGATGCACCACAAACCAATTATTGCTTTTTTTCTTGCTGAGGATTTAATAATAAAGAACCAAAGACAATGTTTTTGAGTGACTAAAAGTAATTAGTAAGTTTCACTGTTTCTTCCTGGTAGACATTACTCAAGCCCATAATATTATGAGGTAGTTATGAGTTGTAATATATAGCAAACTTTTAATTATTTGTATTACATATAGTGTTAGACTATTTCATATTTGTATTATTTCTCCAGTGTGTGATGATTGTCTAAAGTTGTTCAGTGAACATATAACAACACCACTCACCTCCACATGTGTCCCCTTTAAATTTTTTCAGGTTATTGACTCATCATATTAAAATAAGTCCCTAACCTTCAACTTCATACTGAGAGCCATTATGAATGATATAAATGTAATGTTTGTATTTAAAAGTACAAAATAACAATTTAAACTGTATCCAATAATGAATGAGTATTCATCTTTCTAATTATAAACTAATCATATTGTGGATAAGGCTGATTGATTAAATATAAGAAAAATATGTGTGGCATCACCTTGTTTCAACTGAAAATTCAAACGTTTGCACATAAATAAGTACCCAATTGTGAAGCACTTTAGTTAGAGTCTTTAATTTGAATGATCATATAAGAGTTTAATCCAGCATGAGTTTTTTCTTCCTTTACTATTAAAAAATATTTTTTATTTAACCTAGCAATAGTAATAAGTATTTTTATTGAACATTTGAACACTAAGAGGTAAAGGAGTCAAATGTGCAGAAATAACCACAATCTGTTTAATTTCATCTCCTCCAAATTGTTAGTGCACATTTAAATACTGAAAATAAAGAGGCAAGTTAACTAATAACTTGGAGCCTTTCCTGGCAGAATTAAATGCAAGCTGTGACCAACCAAAGAAAGTGTAACAGTTCTTCAAGGCTCATACTTGCGCACACACTCATAATCATGAATTTAAAATCCATAATTAAACTAAAACTTCTGTTAAAGCACAGAGAAACATGGAAAATGTTGAACCTCTGCAGACCTGGGCAGAGATCTGAATCCAGATGCCTGGAGCTGTGAGACAGAAGTACGAATCACTACACCCCTAGGCCACCCCAGTAGTACTAGATGTCAAGGGTAAGTGAATTCACAAATACCTACCAATCAGATTCTTCATTACTTTCAGTTAATGCAGCTATTATTTTGATATCTAAAAATTTAAACTTAAAGTTTAGTTGGCCTCTAAAATGAAAAATTGAGTTGAGAAAAAAACATGACTGCTGTTAGCCAATTCAGTCACTAGATGGCGCATTGACCTTCTGAACTAGCTACACGCTGTACTTTCTTGGTGTACGTTACAATTCATCATTATGTCTCTAAACTGTTTATTGTTAAAACTGCGAGCATGTAAAGTGCAGTGTTGTGAGTTTAAAAAATAAGCTATAACTCATTTCTTATTAAATAAACTTGAAATGAAATAAGTAAAATCAAGGAGAGACAGCAAACAAGGTCCTATAAAACTGTCTGGAAAAGTAAGTCAGACTGCAACAGTGAGGTCCAAGCACAATACATTCCAAACTTAAAATAACACTTTGTGTCATTTATAACTACATGATGGTGGAGACACCTCACTTTTTATAAATAGAACACATCTACTGCATATTCAACAGAAGGAGAGTAGTAATAGTAGTAAATCTAAATATATATGCAAAAAGCTAGACACCAGTTTATCTTGTGCATGAGATTTAATTATGTGCTGTGATTCCAGTTTTCATATGCTTTTTACTTCTCTCTCAACTTCAAATGCAATTTTACAAGTCACTTTTACATTTTCCTAGTAAGCTGTTCATCCCATGCCTCACAATTCCAGCTGGCAGTTTATATCCCATTTTGCAACCCCTTTTTTGCTCAAGAGGTGAACCTAAACTGTGTTGAACATTAGACAGTTCTGATGTTTCTCTATTCAATGGACAAGGGTTTGATTCTGAGTGTGATGTTTAGGTGCAGTTTGCATGTGCTCCTTTTCTGTGCTTGAGTTTTCCCAGGGACCCGCAGTGACCTGCCAAATTAAAAAGATGTGTATGTTATGTTGATGGGCAGTTCTCAATCGCCCACATATAAATAAGTGTGTTAGTTAATGTGATTGTGCCCTATGATGAACTGGACAGGGTTAGGATTCTGTGTAGTGCATGATGATGCTGGAGTTAACTTTGCCACTTTGTAATCAAGAATTAAATAAAGTGGGTTGAAAAAAATGTATTTATAAGTGGGTGTATACTTATGAATGTATTCAGGAGTACTGTATGTATAACATGTAATTCACTTACTGATTTTATCAGCTATGATGACAGAAGTTTTTAACCTATGATATAATTATTTTATTATAAAAATCTATCTATTGTATTAGTTGTAATGCAATAGAAAATACTAGTTATTGTTTAACAGGAATGTCTGCTAGGAAATACAGTAAATAATATAACATTCTCACACCTATGTAATTCAATTTCAGGTCATAGGTGGCCAGAGGCTATTTATGCAGAATTAGACAGAAGGCAAGAACCAATCCTGGGCGAAGTACCAGTCTAACCCAATAGGAAATATTTATGTAATTTTTCCTTTCCAGTTTTAAGATGGCAGTACATCTCGCCTGGCATTTTTCTAACAAAAATAATCAATAAATTAGCATCTTCATTGATTGATGGCATTGCTAAAAACAAATGTAAATTTGCAGTTCTAACTCAGAGGAAGGACCCAATCCTGGAATTCATTGTGACCAACCCAAAGGGTAAAGAAAAAAAATTACCCAATTTGCTTCTGATCAGGTTGTTGCTGTAAATTACTGTCCTGAAAATAAGTGTTCCATTACTTAAGAATGTCACTGTATTCTGTAGATATGATCATAATGAATATATAAACCCTATAAACATCACAGGTTTACAGCTTAGTGCAAGTGGGACAAATGGAATATTCTATCTGAACTTCTATGTGAACTCCATAAGCTATATGACTATACTTTCTGCAGAGGAGCAAGCTGGTAGTGGTGGTTCCACTTTGTTTTATTTATTTATTTTTTTTTGTACTTAAAGAACATATGTTGCTAAATGTTAATTTACTTTATAAATGTACTATGTTTTTCTGTTCTCAGATCATTGTGAAGTTGATTTTGAAGTTCAAATAGCATGTGCCAAACTCTGCATGCTTCTTTTTCACTGATGCATTGAAACTTCTTCCATACATCCATTGCTTTTTAGTTGGTTGTCTTGAGACTGGAAAAGAAAATAGAGACTTTTGAGTCTTATGTAAAGAACACAGAGAACTCCACGTAATTATCCACTGGGGCCTTTCAACTTCTTAATTGAAGCATTTGAATAACATGCAAAAGTATTTTTCAAGATAGCTAGATAGATAGACAGACAGACAGAACAAACTGCAGTTTTACAACAGGGTCTTCTCAACCTGCTCCCTACTATTGCTACAGATCACAATGTCATCAGCAAACATCATAGTCCACGGGGACTCCTGTCTAATCTTGTCTGTCAACCTGTCCATCACCATTGCAAATAAGAAAGGGCTCAGAGTCGATCCCTGATGTAATCCCACCTTTGTCACTCCTACCACATACTTCACCACTGTCACACTTCCCTTATACATATCCTGTACAACTCTTACGTACTTCTCTGCTACTCCCGACTTCCTCATACTTCCTTGCGCCTTATCTCCTTGTACTCTTGTCTAATTTCTGCATCTCTCTGACTATCCCACTTCTTCTTTGCCATCCTCTTCCTCTGTATACGCTCATGTACTTCCCCATTCCACCACCAGGTTTCCTTTTCCTCCTTCCTCTGTCCAGATGTTACGACAAGCACCCTTCTTGCTGTCACCCTTACCACATCTGCTGTAGTTGCCCAGCTGCCTGGTAACTCTTCACTGCCACTCAGTGCCTGTCTCACCTTCTCCCTAAACTCAACCTTGCAGTCTTCCTTTTTCAACTTCCATCATTTGATCCTTGGCTCTGCCCTCACTCTCTTCCTCTTCTTGATCTCCAACATTATCCTACAAACAACCATCCTATGCTGCTTAACTACACTTTCCCCTGCCACCACTTTGCAGTCTTCAATCTCCTTCAGATTGACTCTTCTGCATAGGATGTAATCTACATGTGTGCATCTTCCTCCACTCTTGTACATAACCCTATGTTCCTCCCTCTTCTTAAAATACGTATTCAATACAGCCATGTCCATCCTTTTGGCAAAACCACTATCCTCTGACCTTCTTCATTCCTCTCTTTGACACCCTACCTACCCATCACCTCCTCGTCTCCTCTGTTCCCTTCACCAACATGTCCATTGAAATCCGCTCCAATCACCACTTTCTCTCCATTGGTTACACTGTTCTCTTCATCCAACTCACTCCAAAAATCTTCTTTCTCATCCATTGCACACCAAACTTGTGGGGCATATGCACTAACAACATTCCTCATCACACCTCCAATTTCCAGTTTCATAATCATCACTTTCTGACACTCTTTTCACCTCCAAACACTCTTGACATACTGTTCCTTCAGAATAACCCCTACCCGATTTCTCCTCCCATCCACACCATGATAGAACAATTTGAATCCATCTCCGATCCGCCTTACTCCCCTTCCATTTAGTCTCTTGCACGCACAATATATCAGCCTTCCTTCTCTCCATTATATTTGCTCACTCTCTCCCCTTACCAGTTATAACTGCCAGCATTCAAAGTTTCTACCCTCAGTTCCACTCTCTTTACCTTCCTCCTCACACGTCTCCCCGCTCTTCTTCTTCGGCCAACAGTAGCCTAATTTCCGCCAGCACCCTGTTGACTAACAGTACTGGTGGAGACCATTGTTAACGCAGGGCTCGACCGATCCGGTATGGAAATTTGTATAGTTGTCCGCATATTGATTTGGCAAAATTTTACACCTGATTCCCTTCCTGATGTAACCCTCCCCATTTATCCGGGCTTGGGACCGGCACGAAGAAACAACACTGGTTTGTGCATCCCCTGTGGCTGGGTTGAAAACCCTCTAGTACTAATTAGAATAATAAATTGTGGCATGGTGGTTATTACAGTTAGTGTGGCTACTTCGAGTCTCTATGGTCCAGACTGTGTAGGGTTTGTACCTGGATGTACCTTGAGTGTCCTTAAACATGCAGTGTAGTTAATTAGGAACTCTAAACTGGCCCAGTATGAGTATGTATGTGTTATGATGGACAGGCACCAAAACCAGTGCTTGAAGTGGAAACAAATAATTATCATTACTCTTGTTTTTATTAGTTTCTAGATCCTCCTTGTATTGTATTACACAATTTACACAATTTCTTAACTGTGCTGTTCCCTCTGAATTTTGAGTGTGCTGTTATTCCTATAGTATATTAAAAAGCAGTTTTAAGGAGATAAGCTGATTAGTCCGCGTCTTAAATCTGATACTACTACCAGGATAGACAAATAGGTTGACAAAGTACAAATGAATTAAATGGCTACCCTAGCAATTGCAGCCTCCATATGCATATTACTGAATGTACTTACAGTAAACATAACTGATTAGTTTTCCACATCTGGTAACTGATAGTGTGACATATGTTTAAGAGATGTGTCATGCATAATACAGAAACTTCACTTAGTCTGGCTTTTTCATAAAGTCACCTGCTTCTGCTTTTGTAGGCTGGGAAGAATGTAATAGGGAAAGATAACACTATTTGCTGAAGTAGTTTATTTTCTTTCTGCCATGAGTCAGCAGCAGATAGTCTGTCATTCTTAAAAGAACACACCTTCAGAACATCAATATCACATATGGTACAATACTAAATGAAGCAATATGACCTAAGAAAATATTAAAGGGTTTGAATACTTGTATTTTACAGTGTGTAATCTAGATAATATACTGATATTGTCATGTTTGATCGGTTTGTTTCTTCTACACTTAAATATTTGATTCCCATGAATGAATGTATAGTGGGCCACTTAAATCTTCTGCAGTGTACTAAATTGCATTAAGTTTAAAAAAAAAATTAACTATTGTTTTTAAATTTTCAACAATACCTAGAAAGCAAAACTTGCCCATGAAATCAACATTTCAGGAATCAAAATCTGCATGTTTGTAACACATAATCACATTTAAACTATATTTACGTTTAGATGTATTTGTTAAGAATGAGGGGAAGACTTTGATTAATTTTCTGAGCATGAAACAAATATAATTGATATTTTAAAAAATGTTATTTTTTTTCCAAAACAGAGCCTTTCACTTAATCTGACATATATCACAGAAGTAGGTTTGTAGAAGAGATATTCCAATTTCGTAATTGGAATCAACACAACTAAATCTATAAATCTATTTTTTTTTTTTTTTTTGCACTGGAGGCTTTTGATGCAGACCAGTGTAATCAAGATAAAGAAGCCACATCATGCTCATCACAGACCAATTATAAAAGAATGTTTGCTAATACTCCTCATCCAAAACATGGAGACTGTGAGAGAAGGCATTGAGAGACTAACATTCACCTTTAAAGAATTTCTGAATTCAGAGCTTGAAAGTCCATTAGCTGACTCCACCAAGAGCTCTGTGTAATACTGGCCTGAATGTGAGGGAGAAACCAGTAGTCAAAAAGACTCAAAGTAAGGCCTGCCTGAAGTTTTCCAGACAGCAAAAGAGAGAAATGTTTTAGGAAAAGAGCTTTTTTGTCAAAATTCAAATGGTAAACTTAAAAGTTCCTTTGACCCAAAAAAATATTTTTACAAGTAAACTTTATTTGATGCAGTATCTTTCCATGGAAATCGGCACCCCAATTTGTAGATCTTTGTGTATCTACAAATGAAGGTGTACGCAGTATAGATGTTTAGATATACTGTATTTTAAATACAGTATATGTATTTTACAGATTAATTATAAACAGCCTAAGTGATTTGCTGGTAAGTCTAACAACCTTCTGGTTTAAAGTCCAGTTATTTACCTACTGCACCACATCACCTGTCTGCAGTAAAACATGGTGGTGGTAGCATTACTTTTTGGAGATGTTAAAGGATTAAATGAATGGCGTACAGTACCAGGAAGCACTACAAGAGCAGATTCTCTCTCTCAGCTAAACAACTAAATGTTATAGTGAGAATATATTAGTGTATTGATCAAAATGAACATCCAACCCAAACTCTTACACCTGTTCAAAAGTATCTGTTATCAAATAAATAGATATCATATTTGTTGCATTCTGAAGACAATCTCTACATGAGATCTGCTGTTCTTGTTGAATTATGCAGCCACTGTTTCTTGTTAATTGTCCTATTGTGTTTGATGGAGATGCCCTATTGTGTTTGGCCTATGTTGGCTGAAGCCTGCCTGTGGAATTTGGGGTCAGGCTGCATGGAATGAGGCCTGTTCTATTCAGGCTAGTGACGGCCCTGGCCAAGTTTATAGATCTTTTAGAGGCATTACATCTTTTGCCATCTTGAAAACACTCAGATCATAACAATTGCTTCCTTTCATATGCTCTGTTTTCTTACTTCATATCTATAAAAATCTGATGGTTTAGAAATCAGAAAATTGCATATCGGTATATACCTTACGTCAAACGTGTTATGCTCATTGTCACGTTTATATTTATTTCCTCCCTTCTGAAATATCCTGTATTCATTATAAACAATATGCATGTTACGAAGACCATCAAACACTTTTACAATAATAATTGATTTTTTATTTTAGGAAAAAGTTTGATGTAAATGTAATCTGTTATAAATGTTTCCTTCACTATTTTCAAATTACACACACAAGCAGCATAACTCAGTTCCTACACTTTTTCTGTATTATAAAGCAGCTCTGCTGATAAAGGAAGTACTGTATTTGAAAACTATACTAGGGCTTCTATAACATCACACCCTTAGATAATCTCAAAATAGGATAGAATGATTCTCAGATAAGAAAATGAAGTCAGCTTTAGACAGAATACGCTGTTTTTCAATTTGTACCAGACACTAAGCTAACTGGTGTCATAAGTGTATGTTCTCTAAACAAATATATGTTCTCTAGTCAAAAATCTACATTGGATTAAACTATACTAATGAGAGATTGCATCCCTTGGCTATATGTTTTGGCCATATACTCTTCTGGATTATAATTTTTCCATGTTATCAAG
>JANRMT010062849.1:12744222-12776748 GCA_026402145.1 Polypterus bichir lapradei
TTTTGGCCATATACTCTTCTGGATTATAATTTTTCCATGTTATCAAGCAACATCTGGGTTACAATAGAGCCTAAGGAGTACTATAGATCCTTATCTTCTAAAAGCTGTTTTCAGAGTAATGTTGAATGGAACACCGGTGCCCAGTGAACACCATCACTGCACTACGTGCTAGTTATCTCATTTGCTTGAATGATAAAATTATAACATGCTTACTAAATGACAGTGAAAATTAAATGTGTTACAGTTTTTTTAAATAAAATAATAAATTCACCTCATAGGGAATAACCAAGAAATTCTCTATAGTGTAAACCTTTATAGGTTTACAGGGTTTATAGCGTCATTGCTGTTACAAGTACAGAGTACTGTTCAGTTTTTACTGTCATGTGCTAATAAGGCTGCATGTCTTCTCCACTCACTGGCACATGATAAGTAAGTACACCGTAGCTTGCCTTGAAACTTCTGTCTTCGTTACCAGAAGAATCCAAGAACACAGTTAGCAATGCTATCTACCATCAGGAGACATTAAGCTAACCCTTAAACTAATCATTGATTTCATTCAACAGCTGTAAACAAATTGTTTTTATTAATTTTGACTACTTACCTACTTATATGTTCTTTTCCTGTTACATTTTGTTTTACTAATCTTTGGGTGCAATAAGAGAACATGCATTAAGCTGTGTTGAAGATGTATTTTAAAAATATGAAAAACTATACTTAAGCAGTGAATCTGCAATATACAGTATTATAAAACACTTTACTGCTCTTCTACTCTTTAATTAAAGTGTATATTTTAAGAGCATAAATTACATAAAAGTATAAATAAATTTCAAACTTCTTGCAGCTTACTAAATTTAAGTCTGAAATGTGTTGTATTAGGTGTATTGTGTTCAAAATGATTCAGTGAACATGCTGAGGTGTTTATTGCCTTCATATTTTTGGCATCTAGTTTATATGAATATTTGTGTATGTCTGACTTTGTATACTGACTCATATAATAGCTTTTATACATTGAAAAAAAAATATTTTGATTATTTATGTGATTTTTATACATTTTTGGGCACTGAATTAAAAAAAATAAACCATTTTTGTCTATCATATAACACTTTTTTTTTTACAAGCCAATGTCTTACCTGTCAGTTATAGTTTAATTGTTTTTGCACTATATTTAATTAAATATTAGAATTTTATCTAAATGATAATTTGTTTAAATTTAAGCATTTTTTAAGTTATTAACAGCATTGAGCATCATTGGCTCATATGATGTGTCCTGAAAGTTCTGTTTACCTTACTTGGTCAGACGTCAGGCCATACAAAATTCTCAAGTTTTACTTGTACTTGAGATAGCAGACCCAAGAATTGACACTTGATTCAGAAGGAATGACCAGCTAGAAAAAAACTACAGCTTGATGCCAAAAACATCATAAGACCTAGCATGGTGGATCCAGATAAAGTGCTACCACAGCTCCTTCATATTAAGTCTGGTTTAATGAAGCAGTTTGACAAATCCCAGGCAAAAGATGGAACCTGTTTTGTGTATTTAATTAATATTAGAACAACAGTTTCTGATGCAGTGTATTTAATTAATATTTGAAAAACGGTTTTTGGTGCAGATTTTGATGGTGTGATGAATGATCTATAAAAGGTTATATAAGAACTATGTAAGAAAGGGCAGCACAGACTCATTTTCTTAGGAGAATGACATTCTTTAATGTGGGTTGTAATAACCTTTACATGTTCTATAACTCTGTGATGGCCAGAGTGATTTTCTATGCTGTGGTGTGGTTAGCCTATAACATCATTTAAACAGAACCCACTCAATCAACAAACTATTTAAGAAGACAGCCTTAGTTATGGGACACATTCTCGAGCTGCAGGATGTAGTAGCAAATAAGAGAGTTAAGACAAAACTGCTGGCCATTATAAATAATGCTTTGTATAACACACCAACATTCACTTACGCCAATGAATTTATTCAGCAGACGTGTGTCAAGAAACACTACTGGAGTTCCTTCATACCAATGGTAATATACTTTTGTGAAGCCTCACTGTAACTGTGACTGCTTTTTTTCCTTAAGCCATCTCGGAGGATTTCTTTTTTTAAGTAATTCTGGTGTGGTTTTGATGGAGGTTGTTGTCATTCTTTGTTGTTGTCATTTATTAATTGAGTTTCTGTAAATAAAATTCTCCTTCGGGCAAATACATTTCATCTATCTATCTATCTATCTATCTATCTATCTATCTATCTATCTGCAGTTTCTTCACTTGCAAAAATTTCTAAAATCCTTTTTTCACTTTACCATTCTGAGTTATTGAGTATTGCTCATTGAGGGAAAAATAAATTTAAATTATTTTTGCTTGCGGCCGCAGAATAACAAAATGTGAAAAAGTGAAGGAGTCTAAATAATTTTTTGAAGGCAATGTATCTATCATATCCACTATATCTACTCTTATTAGACAAGTTTAGAGTTGTCAGTAAATTTACATTAAATTAACATTCAGGTGTTTATGATATGGGAAGGAAAAGAAGTGTCTGGGGAAAAATTACACATAGACAGCTGGAGAATGTGCACACTCCACACTGTTAATGGCCAGGGTGGAATTTGAAACAATGACTCTGAAACTCTAAGACAGCAAGACTAACCAATGTGTCGCCCTTTCAAACCCCCAATATTTGCACTTATATTTTTATAATCTTTTTATAACTATAATTTAACTAAACTTAAACCCTACTCTCTATACACCAAGGTAGGTCAACTGGAAATGTACAACACAAAAGACCTCATAACCAAAGACTAAATCTGGCAATTAGCTGCACTCAAGAATGTTATTTTTTTTTCCTTAAACCAGTCAGGAGATTCAAAATATGTCTTCAGCTTCAAATACAGAAGCTTTTAGAGTACAAAGTGCTTTCTTTTCCCAACTTACTTTAACTGTTTTATTTATTGTTCTCTAAATGACCTTAAAAATGGCCAACCTACAGCTAGGGTTACCAGAATCGCTGATGTTCAGATAGGCCTTTGAAACTTTACACAATGAGCTTGAAAACTACAGGTCTCAACTGCAACAAGATGGACTGGGTGTGGACAGCACAGCATTATCTTAACAAGGGTCTTGAAGTGAGAAGTACTGTAGCTCATGACCCCCTCCCCCCCCCCCAGCCCGCCCTGTCACTTTTTCTCTCTTTTGCATTTTAATCAGCTCCACTTGTAATTATATGCTAATTTGAATCTTCTGCTCTGATCCTCATTCTACTGTTCTCTCATCTTATCTTCACTTATGCAGATTCTTCCTCATTTATCTCTTTGTAATTTATCATGTAATCACATTCCTTCTTGATTTTGTATTTAATTATGTTATTGTGAATTGCACTTTTCTTTACTGTGCTGTGTAAAATTAAAAATAAAACTGATTGGCACCCCATTCTGGGAAGGTAATGAAAGATAATGTAAACCGAATGACTGGTGTCTCATCCAGGGCAGAGTCCCACCTTATGCCCAATGTTGCTGGTAATATGTTTTAGCTTCCACAACCCTGAGATGAATAAACAGGTTGTAAAATGGCCAGATGGCTGAAAAGACAGTATTAATATTATGATTAATAGTGTATGGCAACTTGTAACTTGTAACCCCCCCCCCCCCCCCCCATGTTTCTCATGGCCTTTTTGCTTCTGGGGGAGGATACTCAGATTATTTATATGACTCACAAAAGGTGACTTAAAATGGGAGTGGTTAAATGAAAATTGTGTGTAGGAATATGCAAATTGGCCTGCTAAGTAATAATTCTGTCCTAAAACGAGGGCCAGTTTTAACTCTTTTTGACTGGTGGGAAAGACAGAAACGTTAAAGTGCAGGTGGGAGGGATTTTCCCCCTTGGAGTATCATGCAGTGATATCCATATACTGTTTATAAACCTCACTTGATTTTATTTTCAAATCAATGATACATAAATGCCTGTTTGGGGTTAGAGGCCACCAGTTCTTTTAGTATAGGTGTGACTCAATCTACCTTTATTTTATACTTATTATTATTTGGCTGATGCCATATATCCAAAATGACACAATATTTGACAGATACAATTAATTACATTTCTTTGTTTGTTATTCTTCAGTAGGAGCACAGGCAGGTGAAGGACTTGCTCATGGTCACACAATGTCAGTAGTCGGATTTGAATCCACAACCTCAGGGTCTGAAGTCCAAAGCCTTAACAGCAGGTTGCATCAAAGGAAGCTTTATAAATCAAATTAAATGGCTATGAATGTGTTGTTCAATTTGTCTTCTACTTTAAAAAAGTTGAAGCAAAACTGAGTTAGTAATGAGCAGGTCAGAGAGACCCACTACACTTCTGTACATGGTCCACTACAGTAAACATTAATTTGGTAAAAAAGGAAGACTTGAATTATACAGCTTTCCAACTGAGCATCAAAACAAGAAAGCTAGTAAAAGTCAGGAATTTGCCACTTATTTTAATAACAGAGATGTCATAGGTGTAGCAGGCAAGCACGGGGGTGCCCCAAGGATTGGCACTGAATCCTCTCCTCTCCTCTATACACATCTATATATATCTCCTCACTAGGCCCTTTCATTTTGTCCCATGGTTTGTCTTATCAGTGCTATGCCAATGATACACAGCTGTGCCTGTCATTCCCTCCAAAGCACCACATGGTATAAGCTAGGCTCTGTGCATTTCTCAGTGATATTGTAATCTCAACCAGGCAAGGACAGACCATCTTGTTATCCCAGCTTGTTTTGTCTGTATGAAGTCTTGGAGTGGTGATCGATGACCAGCTGCCCTTCACTGACCGTGTTGTAGTAGTCTCTCAGTCTTGCAGATTCACTTTGTACAATATCCACAGGATCAGATTGTATCTGGAGTATGCAGCAAAAATTGTAGTCCAGCCTCTGGTCTTGTCACATCTGGACTACTGAAACCCTCTGCTGGCAGGAGCACTGGCATGTGTCTACAAGCCACTGCAGATGATCCAAAATGCAGTGGCAAATACGGTGTTCAACTAGCCAAGGTCGACACATGCCAATCCTCTTTTCAGATCTCTATGTTGTCTCCTTGTAGTGGCATATATTAAGTTCAAATCCTTGATACTTGACTACAGTGTAGTCAGTAGATCAGGACCTGTAAATATGTAGACACTTGTGAGTTCCTAAGCTCCCTCTTAATCACTCATGTCTGTTGACGAATGGCGTCTTATGATGCCTCCTAAGCGTGGCATCAAACCTCAATCCAAACTCTTTTCATATGTAGCTCCTGGCTGGTGGACTAAGCTGCCAACCTCCATTCGAAATTCTGACTCCCTCAATGTGTTTAAGACATGTGTGAAGACTCTCTTGTTTGGTGAATTTCTGTCTAACTGATACTAGCTGTTAGATTTTGTAACCTAGGAATTTAGAGAAAACCCAAGCAAAATGACACCTTTTATTGGCTAACTAAAAAGATTACAATATGCAAGCTTTCAAGGCAACTCAGGCCCCTTCTTCAGGCAAGATGTAATACACAAACTGGAGTTCCCTGTGTTTATATACACACACTAGGACAAGAAACAACATTGGTAAATAACTGGTAAATAACCTAGGAATTGAAAGGTATTTCATTCTGAGTGTTTCACATGAGGTGATCAGTTTTGTAAAATGTCCTGTAACAGTAGTTCGACTAGACTGAAGTCTTTTTGTAAGTTGATTTGGATAAAAATGTCTGCTAAGAAAATAGATGAAAGTGTATTAAAAACTAGCACTATCCATGGCACTCCTAGACCACTGTTACTGTTACAATCAAAGGGCTACTAGTTTTTGTAAAACCAATCTGACAGTCAGTGGCTATAATGTGTCTTTAATTGAATGTCAGTTGCTAAAGGCAGGACATTTATGAACGGACCTTGGATTAATCTCTTAGTCCAATACTAGGGTCAATAGGTTGGGCTTTCCTAGCAGGATCAGGCAGATTATTTGTCCCTTCCTGGGCACCCTAAACACTCATACATGGGCAGTAAATCTAAACCTCAAATGATCTGAACTGTGAGAGAAACCAGACCCTCTGAGAAAACCTATGGAGAAAAAGAGACAAAGCATAAACCTCCCTAAGGCAGCAGCTATAATTCCCCTGATGTGGCCTGACAGTGTGAATGTCTCATTATGAAAATCAATGTACTAAAATGAATCAAGCAGGTTTGTGTTGTAAATGGCAGGTACAAATTAAGTTTGCTTTATTATTCACACCATTGTTTACTGTTTAGAAATATGCTTCTTTTAAAACATTTTAAAAAGAAATGATCTGACCCAAATTAAATAAGCTAAAGAATCAGCCCACATCTTAACCTTATATAACCAATATTTTTTTAATATTATTAAACTAACATAAAAGCAAAGTATAAACTAAACCAGAAAACAATGACCTCTGTTCTTGAGCGTACTGTTCACCCTGTGAATTAAAAGTGTGAATCAACAGAAATAGAAACCTGGCTTGCAATATAACTACAAATATAAAGCCAGTCTGACTGTTTGGCTGTTAAAGTTTCACGTGCAGAGAGGTAAACAGTAGTTAATTTAAATATCACCGCGATAAACAAGCAACATTTGCTAAGCAACAATGACTGGTTAAAAGTTTTACATCCATTTCAAATCATCCATCCAGCCGTCCTCCTTTAAATCTGCTTAATTTAAAGTAAGGGGCATCGAATGCAAGCCAACTCTGTACACAGAGCCAGTCCATCACAGGACATACTCAGTCGTTTTGGAACAACTTAAAATTACCAACCAGAGAATAAATAAAACTATTACGCTCTTTGTTTCTTTGGGAATTCGGCCAATACCTCACTCCATGCATGTACTTTCTGTATGTAAGTAGTTAGAATTAAAGAGGAATGTTTCACTTCCTCGACAACCTTTGCATTTCCCAGGTGACTGTTGCTATAGACGAAGGCGTGGTCGAATCTAACCCCACCCACCGATACACCTCTCCCCGAGAGGTCGGATTTTGCAATTCGGGGCGTGTTTCGTTCTAGTGCTGCGGGCTATCGGGGCGGGGTTTGATGAGTCATGGACTAGAGAGCTATTCTTTGGGACGGCTTTACTCCGAGCTCATTTTCTTCAACGAGGTACGAGGAGTAGTTGTGTACGTTAACAAGGACGTGCGAGCCGGGTGGGTACACATTATTATTATTATTTGCTGGGCTTTGGGGCTGGGCTAAATTTGACTTTGATGCCGCGGACAGTAGATTTTTGCAGGAAGATTCAAATTGTTGCAATGATCAGGTGTTTTTTTAAGTGTAACCGTATTTTATTCATTTTTTGTAACCCGATTAGTTTTAAAAGTATTCTCATCAAGGCACTGCAGAACGCCAGGAGCCAAACATAAAATTAGTGCCTATGTCCAAAAGTTGCATTTGTTTTCCATTCAGTGGCCAGAACAGTGTAGTAGTTGTCAGTGCTACGAATGTACAGTTTAATGAAGTTGCTAAGACAATAACTTGGACACCTTGGATAACAGAGTAAAGTTTGGGGTGTAGCGACTGTTTTGATTACTTAGTAGGATCAGCAATAATCATTATACACTGTACCATGCATTGATCTACATGTGGGTTATACCAGAAAACAGCTATAACTCTTTCAGGCTGGCAGGTACGTTAAGCGATTCCCTGGAATTCAGAGTGATCAACAGCAAAAATCAGCGAACCTGATTTTGTTTTCTCGTTTTTAGCACGCTGAAGCTGGGGAGCCCGTCCAAACTCAAGCTCCATAGAGCAGATTGATCGCAAAGCCCATCCTATGAATTCGTAACCAATTCAAAATTCATATGGGTTTCATATTGGTTTCGCGTAGTGTTCGTTTTGACGTTTTTGGCAAATCGATCCGGAAACTTGCAACGTAGAAATCAAATTATTTCACATCAGTTGGTTCTTTTATTTTGTCCTTGCCAGACAATCATTAGGTGGCGCTCTCACGCTGTTAATGATTAGAGAACGTCTGTGTCAATGAATCGAGTGCATAATTAAGAAATAAGATGCTGTTTATGTTATTGTTACTTTATTTTCATATGTAGAGATGAGAACATCAGCTAGATGAAGCTGTCCACGATCGCAGTCCGTTATCGTTTTCATTATGAATGTAGCCCCAACATAGTATATACAGTAAATCACAATGGTAGCATGCAGAGCTGACAGATTTTTGCACAATCAGACACAAGTGAGCTAGATACAAGATCACATCCTGTTAACCCGTGGCTTCAAGCTCGGCGTTCTCCCCACAACCTCCCACTGCTGCTTAAGCTTTACCCCCAATTTTGGTCTATTGCTTGCTGTTCCAAACTTTCAGTCGCTGTTAAGTCTTGGTATGTCTGTCTGCTTAATTGTACTCATGTGTAAGATGGGAGGTTTGCAGTGTTTAATTAAATGGAGACCAGGATGAAGGGCTGGAAGAAAAAGGTTATTTCTGTCACCATTAGATATGGGTAATGAATTTGTTTCCTTTTCTGAAAGCAGAATATTATGTCTTTTTTTTTTTGTGGAATCCCAACTTCCTGTGCAGCATTGCAGCAGTTAAACTTTAACCCTGTAAGCCTGAGAGACTTGAGCAATACATGTCCTTCAGCAAGAAACTACCGCAGGAAGTCTACCCAATATCTGGATAATATTGGCTTTAGCTGGGGTTACATTCACTTTGTCATGCCAGCTCTGAACAGATTGTAGATTCATACTCAAATATGGGTTGCTTTGGTTCTACAATGCCTCTAATCAAGGGATATATTTCAGTAGTGTTAATATTTGAGGTGTTTGTTGCTGGTTTCTTACTATGCTAAAATTTACAAAATGTATTTTCACATGAGAGTGTTGTGCAATATAAAGCATTGTGAGTGTGTGATAATTGATCACTATGCACTGCCATGGTGATTAGTGGTGGTTCCTCATAGGTCCTAAGAAAATAGGTTTGATTCTAGGCACTACTACTTTCTGCTGACAGGAGTATTGGCTTTTGTTACCGAGCTACTGCAGATGATTCAAAATGCAGCAGCACATCTGGTGTTCAACCAGCCAAGGTGGGCACATGTAACAACTCTTTTAGGACCACAACATTGTCTCCCTGTCTGCCTTCTTGCAGAGCAGTCAATGGGTCATTAAAAAAATATATATATATATATATATATATATATAATATAAAGATGCTTATGGGGCCCTATGCTTCTTCTTGACCACTCAGGGTGGCTGATGAATGACATCTAGTGATGCTACCTCAGCATGACATCAAATCTCAGTCCAGACTCTTCATGTGTAGCTCCTAGCTAGTTGAATGTGCTACCAACTTCCATTCTGAATCCCTCAATGTATTTAAGATGCATGTGAGGAAGACTCATTTGTTCATGAATGTCTGTCTAACTGATATCAACTGTTGGGTTTTTGTAACCCAGGTATTGTAACTTGCTTTTGTTCTGAGCTCTTCACTTGTGGTGATCAATTTTGTAATCTTATCACATAGCTCTTGTTCCCAAACAGCCCCCCAAAATGATGTTTACTTGATTATGTTGACCTTTTTTGTAAGTCGCTTTGGATAAAATTGTGAAATGTAAATGTAATATGGAGTTTGCTTTTTTTTTTTTTTTTTGTTCTTTATTTCACCTTATATAATTTCTTGTATTAGGAATTTGTTAGTTTTCGCATGCCCCTTGGGGTCAGAGCGCAGGGTCAGCCATTGTACAGCGCCCCTGGAGCAATTGCAGGTTAATTTCTGCACACATAGCAGTATATGCATGTTAGCTCCATTGTCAGTTGTAAATTATTCTGGTAGGACAGTGTTGCACCTATCCAGACATACGGTACTTCTTATCTTTTTGTTGAAGCTGTGATTACAGGCAATAGCACATTTTGATCATTTATAGAAAATGAGTGACATAACATTCTGAAATTTACTTATTCCAGTTCAGGTTCACAAGAGGCCAGAGTCTATCCTGGCAGTTAAGGGCACAATATGTAAAACAGTGATGAATGTGACATCAGTCCGTCATTGGAGATACTTATGCACATTCTTATTCAGTCAAACTGACCTGTGCATCTTTGAAAAATTGGGAGTAAAACTAGAATACCTGGTGAAAAACCCACACAGATACAGAGAAAATGCGTAAAATTCCATATAGACAACATCCAGGCATGGGATGCAAACCTACGATGTTGGATTTGTGACACAGCAGTAATACTAAAAAAAGGAAAAAAGTAGGTTCAGAAAATTAATGTATGCATTGGGCTTGATTGGTGCACTTGTGGTACACAAATCTTGGTTTCATAGTTGGCTGATTAGGAGCAAATTACGATACGTTTTGTACTTGGCACTCATGACATGGACATTTGTGGAAAGAGCACAATTATCTGTATAGCAGCAATGCTAAGCCATATTAATAATCCATCTATTTGTTTAACACTTTTAATTCAGTTAAGGGCTGTGTGGACTGCAAGACATGAACCTGCCCTGGACAGATTCCTATTTCATTGCAGAGCACAAACATCCACACCAATCCTCACATTCACTCACACAGGGAACATTTAGGGTCAACCATTAACCTTAAATGCATACCTTAGAGACATGGAAGGAAAAAAAGAGAGCACCCAGAGGCAGGCCCCCAGCAGACATAGCCTGGGTAGTGTCTGTGTGGTCCACAGGATCATTATTTAAACACATATTGTTACTATTATTCATTAGAGCTATGATTTTGGACCTGAAAACTGGAAACCTTTTCATAACTGTCTTTCTTTTTAAGACCATTTTTACATTATGTAGTACCTTTTTATAGTAAGTACCTAATGAATATGCTTGTCATGCTTATCAAGAGCTAAAACAGACTAGTTGGTAAGCGAGTAAGTACCAATGCAGGTGAAGTTGCCTTAACAAGGATGAGAGTATCTTGAATTGGGACTAACACATTTTTAAGCCGAGCACCATGCATTTTTATGTGTTTTCTCAAGTACCTGTGAGCTTTATCTTGTATGGGCTGCATGGTGGTGCAGTGGTAGTGCTGTAGCTTCGTAGTTAGACTGCAGTTCACCTCCCAGATGCTCCCTGCATAGGTTTTGCATGTTCTGTTTGTAACTGCATAGGTGACTTCCAGGTGCTCTGGTCAAATGATATTCTAGTTAAGAGGACTGGGGTTGCTAAATTGCCCATAGTTTGTGTTTGTTTTCACTCCTACATTGCATCCAAAACTTGCTGGGGTTGACTCCAGCTTCCCAAAAAGCTAAATTTTCAGTGATTAATATTCATTTATAGCAGACAAAGAAATTCCTTTGCCTTGTTTTTCAGCCAATGTCAAACTTGTATATTCTCTTAACTTTGATTTTTTGACTCAAAAGTACTTTCTAATAATGAGTTTAGGAAAAGTTGCTTGTAATTATTCATGTTCTGTTGTTTGTTTCTTTCATTCCAGTGTGTGTTCAGACCACAAAATGTGTGTGCATTATTTATTTTTTTATTTACTTATCTGTCTATTTATTTATTTATTTATTTTAAGAGCTTCTGTAAAAGGCCAAATTTCCCCCTGGAGACAAATAAAGTTCTATCTCTCTCTGAGAGAATGTATGTGTACAGTATATGTGTAAATAGTACATTTTTTCTTATCAATTCCTGGAATATTACAATTATTTTTAACTCTCAACAGTCTATATTCATTGGAGTTCTATTCTACTAAAATCCCCCACAGCTGTTTCTTCTCTGTATTTCCTTGTGGCATCTCTGACCTTAAAGTGTTTGGGTAAGTCATGACTTAAGGCAGTAAGTGAGTAACACAGTAAGAGACTCTTAGTAATATTTTATAAATTATACTTACGCAGTAATGATTAGTCAGTAAAGCAGATGTTAAGTAACAATGTTACAGTTTGTTACAGTATATATTACACACAATGTTTGTATGTATAATAAATATGTATGTATGAATATATGTACAGTATGTGTGGTTGTGCGCGTGTATTATCATTTATATATAAATAATAAGATAAAAATGTAAAGGTTATTTTCATGCTGAAAAGGAAAGGATACAAGAGACAACATTTTGGTTGTGTAGCCTGATCCAATGGTTGAGGTGCCAGTCCAGCAACCCCATTAATTAAAATGAATAGAATAAGGCAAAACAGTAACAGAAATGATCACCATATCCTTTGCTCTCTATCAAGCAAAGACTCGCAGAGCTTCCTCTTGCTTTTGATTCGACTACCTAAGTGAACATCTATCACTGGCCTTTGCGTGAATGTATAAGAAGAGTCCCAGAGGGGGTGGGGCTTTCAGTATAAAATTAGGGTGTGGTCAGAGGTCCTCTATGGTTTGCCATTCTGAGCTACAGGTGAAAAAGAGGTTATTGGCGACAGCACCCTCTCAAGTCTCGAGGTTTTCTCCAAGTGCAGATGCATGACTTTCTATAGCTATAAAAAATAAAATACTGTATGCCTTGAAAGAAACTCCACGTAACATTTATGCATACTAATTGTACTAATTTTTCTTTCTCATTCTTAAGTGGGCATGTCACAAATTAACAAAAGAAAGCATAAAGCTCTTTACAAACCGTAAGAAACAATTAAGTCCATCTTGCTTCTTGTTTGGTTAAAATTGTTCAGGTTCCTATTCTGATTGGCTGTAAAACATTTACTTACACAACATGATGCCATTCAGTCTTCCTGATTTGGTAATCAGGTCATCCAGTGTGACCCTGCACTTGATAAGCAGGTTGATTAACAGATGGACGATTGGGTGGATGAAAATAGTCTGTTCTTATATTCAAGCAATGATACTTTTAAGAAATATTTTGGTAAAACTTGAATAATTTGTAATATTGTCGCACTTTTTAAAAATCTTTGGACTGCATCTCTTTATGGTCTTTTTTAAAATTCTGATGGTTTTAATAAAAGTGTATGTTTTTCATCAAGTGGGCAGTTTGTCTCTTTACTCTTTTATATTCTGATTCCTTTTATATGCTAGTGTTATATAGCCTGTTTAACAAAAGTTAAAACGAACGTTCCTAAAAAAGACCATCACAAGTATTGAATTGTTGCCAGAAAAATAGTTAGTAGGCCTTATCTGGCTTCTGGCCATATGTCTTGCACTCCTGATGTGGATTGTTTAATCCCTCATGCATAAGACTGATTTTAAAGTTTTGTAACCAAATCCCCATTGAGTTGTCTGGATTATGGCCATTTGGAAATGTACCTTCTGGACTGTCTCGATTAATACAGCACATTAAAACTAACCACTCTCCTAAATAAGTCTGGCACCACTGGAGTGAAGATAGATTAACCCCCTGGAGGTAAGGCACTCAGCTGCTAGGATTGGCAATATTTTCTTTCTTTTTAGTTCGGCACAGCTTGGGTATAAACTAGAGTTTGTAAGGTCAAGGCAGGGAAGGTTAGCATTACAATAGTAGCCAGAGGCTTTAGGGTGGCTGCTGCTTGTAAATCTTATTTGCCTGTCACTTATCAGACAATGCGGCCATTTACAGCAGCCTCAGGGGCTTACTAATGATTTTATAGAAAGCGTCATGTTGACACACAATGACTGACAATCCACACAATGCCGTTGAAATGAGGGGCATCTGTCTGACACTGCTGAAAAAAAATCTAACATCTTGATTGTGTGTTTTCTTTTTTTTTTGTTTTTAATTCTTTCATCTTTTAATTTCTTCTTGACATCTGTACTGCTGGTTATCCTTGAAGAGCACTTTTCAGTGCTTCATGACACTAAAGAGAGACAGCAGCTGTTCTTTGCAACTGACTAGCCTGTGGTTTAAGGCCTTCAAAATGAATCATAGTATTTTTCAAGATAATGGCTGACTCATAGGCACTACCTGTCACCAAGGTTTCTTTATCTCTTAACAAGCTTTTGACAATTCGATGTCAGGTCTGGACATAATTGTCTGTCTTTTTAAATTATGAGGTTCCTTGTAAACCGGAAACATTCTTCATGTGATGACTAGACCAGGACAGGTTTATGCTGTACCATTACATGTGCAGATGCAGATACAGTAGTTTCACTGTACTTTGAGCTAAAGCTATTTGATTGAAGTCCTTGGTGTTCAGTCTGTGCCTGTGCTTATTTACTAGGGTTCACAACATGCAGTCATGGTTGTGTCACAGTAATTAGGTTAATGCTACCCACTTTACTGTTCTTTTTGGATGTTATAAAAGTGGCCGGCAGAAAAGTCTTGTGAATTGTGTGTAATAACTAATAATAATTTATCTGCCTTGCTGTCTCCTGGTACTGCATAATAAAATAACTAGTTTTACATCATCATCACTTTCCATGATTGACAGACTTATTAAAGATGACTTTGACCAATTGATTTGATTCATCCATTCTCCAAACTGGGAGACATGGTGGTGCAGTGGCAGCGCTGCTAACTTGCATTAAGGAGACCAAGGTTCGTGTCCCGGGCCTCCATGCCTGTAGTTTGCATGTTCTCCCCATGTCTGCTTGGGTTTCCCCCTGGTGCTCCTGTTTACTCCCACTGTCCAAAGACATGCAGGTTAGGTGGATTGACAATGTTAAAATGGCCCTGTCTAGGGGTTTTTTTCAGCCTTGCATCCTACGCTGGCTGAGATAGGCTCTGGCACCCCCCGCGACCGTGGTCTGGATTTAATGGGTTAGAAAATGACTGACAGCTTGCTTTGAGGATCTGTTTAAAACCTTTGATAAAATATGGCAAGATTTAATTGTTAAAATTTTAGAATAAGTGTTTATAGCAAGGGAAAAGGACATTCCCCTTTTTTTTTCTTTCTAAAATATTTTGTCCGTGCTGTTGGATCTTGTCTTTTTATCTCCATTTTTTAATTCTGTTTTGATAAATTTTATCTCTTTTTGATCCTGCTTTCTTTTTTTAACTTTTTTTTTCTTTTGATCTTTTTTTTTGTCAGTTTGACTATGATGTCATTTGTTTTGTAAGTTCAACTTGATTGCAAGGAATGTTATTTATTACTAACATCATTTTGTTATGAATAAAAATAATTTAGTTATTGAATGACTCATGATTTTCTTTCTCAAGGAATTGTACAGAAGCAATTAAACCACTAAATAAGTACAGTTAAAACTGTTGAATATTGTTGATAAGATATTGATACTTAAATATGCTAGGGTGACTGCACCTGGAGTGATCTGATCAGATCACTGATCTACAGAAGAGACCAAGCAGAAGAAGCAACCAAAGTGTGCACCCCATTAGTGAAGGGTATGTGCTGATCTGACAAGTAAAGTGAAGTAAACTTGTTTGGTCTATATAAAGAAAAGTCTAGATTGGACCTAATCCAGGCCTTCAAAATTCTAAAAAAATGGATAAAATTAACTAATCAGAATTCTTTGTTAAATAGTCCATCACATACTCGAGGACATCAACAGAAAAATGGAAGTTGTGAAATACTAGGATGCAAACCACATAGTTGAAGTGTAAATCTTTTTAAGATATGAAATATCTAGTTGTTGTATTAAAAGGGCACAAAATGAGGGTGCATTGCATGGGGTCCCATAATGGTCGGGGCCTGTAGCTAGTGTGATGCCAGTGGTTGCGGTGGGGGAAATTACAGGGGTCTGTCTTTAAGCTAATTCAGTTTGCTATGGATTAAATAAAGTACAGCACTCTGTAGCTGTTAGTTCACCGCTGACTGAAGTATATCTCTATGGGGCCAAAAAAAATTCTTGCACACCAACTTCAGGACTGCTTGTTGGATCCCTGCATATTGGAACCAGACACCAACCAAACTAGCTTGAAAATCTGAATGGTCTCTTATCATTTGTAAGGCGTCTTCTTTTTTTATACATATACATTTTTCATTTATCATTTTGTATGTGGGGGCCTACTACGTGCAGAATATAATCTATTTTCTAACCCTTTTGCTCAGTTCAGGGTCACAAGGAGCAAAGTGCCTGTCTTAGCACCATGTGAAACAAGACACTAACAAATCCTGTTTGATCACAGAGTCAGTTTGGAATCTGTAGTCATAAGGAGTCTCGTTTTAATTAAGCAAGCACAAATATTTACTGTATATCTACCAATGAATAAACCCTGGTTTTCTCTTACCAGTATGAACTTATTTTTATATCAATACCATTCCTTAGAATGGTAAACTATTACTTTCTTAACCATTGTAAATACATTTTGTGCCAAATCCAAACTATAGTGGTTAGAGATTTCTGGATTGTGTAGAAAATAAACATTGAATTATACCAAAACTTGATGCTAAATTTTATATAGCAGACAGTTGGTCAGAACTGCTCAGCTTATAAGAAAGGTGAATTTACTCACCCTGAGTAAAGACGTATAAAGACATTTCTTTCAGCTTGAGTTTTCCATCAGTCTCCTCTATCATTTGAGACTTTAATTTGATTACCTGAAACGGACAGTAAGAGAAGCAGATACACACATAAAGAAGGATGCAAGAATATACTGCAAGCAAAAGGTTGGCATACACATGGTCATATCCTAAATTATGATCAAGTCTGAGAGGGTGGAAGTGAAGTGAGGTGTACCCAAGCTGAAAGAAACTTCTTTATAGGTACGTAAATCCACCTTTTCTCTGTCTGCCTTGTGAGCCTAATTTGTCCAAAAATGGGCTTGGATTAATTTGTTTTGATATATGTATATGCATTTTTATGTGTATATTGTACTCTCATCAATTTACAATGAATGGCTTAAGCTGATGTCACATTACTCGACTTTTCATGGAGGGGGACGTCAATGATTTTGTCACCGCGGCAGGTCAGGTTGCACAACTGAAAATTTCTAGGCATGACTACTTTCCCGTCCAGGTTAAGACTTTCCAGCACAGCTGTTCTCACTCCTTTTCCTGACAGCCAATAACATGCTTCCTGAAAGAGCTGGCACTGCGCTGTATGAGAGGGTAGCTACAGCAAGTTCAGCAGCAATCTCTGACCTTTTCTTTTTTCCATTTTATCATGGTACTTAAATCCCAAGACATCAGACATACGAGCCTCATCTGTTTGTGAGGTCTAAAGCCCCTATGCTACCTGTCAGAGCCAGCATTGGACCACCAGTGTGCAAAGGGTTAATGGCTGTGGCAAGCTGAGCTACAGTGTTAGCCCTTTTTTTTTTTTTTTTTTTTCTTATTTCCATTCCTTATCGCTGTATTATATGCATTATAGCTCTCCTGCTAACCTGCATACACAGCACATCCCCTCCAAGAAAATCAAACCTGTCTAATTTTATCCTAGCCAGTCGCGGTTGTTAGGTATGTCACAATAGGTAAGTAACTTCACAGGAGCATGTTGGCTACTGCCTCTGACTGTCTAAAGATAAGCAAATGAAGGCTACAAAATAAAAGCATTGAAACAGACATCTAATGTGACATAGGCTTGAGTTGTTTTTAGGTTTATTTGTGCTCTGAGAGTGTAATTGGAAAGTGCACTTTAAAACAAAATGTGTGGGAAGCATTAAGCACTTGTGGCTTTGGCCTGCCTGTTATGAGTCTTTTATCACAGTAAGGAAGTTTTGTCTTTTTCATGATTATTATAAAGAAGTCATGAAAGAAGAGGTCAAAATAGCAGATGTGTGACCTGAAGAGGTTGTTGATGGGGGAAGGGACAAAAAATGCTTTCCTATGTTTGTTCTGAAGGTAAATGAAAATATTTATAATGGATATTAAAGATACTCATGCTTTTGTGTTTTGTTCAAAGGTTGGACTTTCCTGTTGTTGCTGGGATTCTTTTCTTAGTGATTTTTTGTTTGTGTTTTTTAACAGTGTTTTTTTTTATCTTCAAAGTAGAAAAGGTTTAACTTTGCTTTTATGTTAATTTGTATGTTAAGCACACACCTATTTTCAAAAGTTCTAGCTGAATTAAATTTTATACTATGTATCCCGCTTGTTTTTACTTTAAATTAGTTGATAATAATGGCGAACCAGGCAAGAACTACTTGAAACGTTATAACTGTTAAAATAATAAAGTAGATAACTTATTCAGTCATTTCTACAGAGTCTTCTCATAGGGTTAAGAATAAAGAGATTGACTAGGCTTCCTTTCACAACTTGTATGTGGTTGCAAATGTACACTTTTTAAGCATGTAATTCATTTTTTCCCTGAAATGGCTTCTTTTCCTAAGAGCCAAGGTCTTTACTGACAACAGGAGTTGCAATGCAAAATCTAATACGGAGTTCCCAATTTATCTTGCATGCTCTGAGAGGTAACCAGAGACCTGCTAAGCATCCAGGGTTATACTAGGAGGACAATCAAATGCCATTTAGGCAATGATCTGACTTAGAAATGATCCAAGGTCCATGGAACTGTGAGGATACAGTAGATAATGTATGTATGTTGAGCTGTAAGAGATCCAAAATTGCTAATGAAAAGTACAGTATTTGGAAGAAACAATGAAATAGTTTTAAAGCACAAGGGGAAAATGAAAATTGCACCTTGAGGAGGCTATAGACGATACTGTTGCTTAAACCAAAGTCGAACAGTGGTTGAGTAGGATACATTTAACTTAAATCTCATCCATCCATCCTCATGGTGTTGTAGCAGAGCACCAACCTCATCAGCTCATTTTGATCTTACATCAGGTCATCATGTCCTCATTCACAGCTTTCTGGAGGGTTCTGTAACATTTTATATTCATATTCTGCAGGGACATTCTTGAAGATGCTTTTCTTCTGCCTTTTAATGAAAATCTCTGCACCCCTCTATTATCATTCATCACCTCTAGATAGCCATACTAGTGTAACGGTGCCTCTCTAACCTCTTCAACTGTTAGGATATTCTCATACAACTCATAGAGTTCAGCATTGGCCTTTTTTTTACCCGTATCCTCCTTCCTGAATTAACCAGTAGAGCCTCCAAATGATAATTTCCTCCCATCTTTTAAAGGTTCTCTATCATTCTTTGTCGGTAGTTCTATCTCCTCTGCATGGGTTACCACAGATGGACTTAAAGTTTAATATATTAACCACTTTATTCATGTTGGCAAAAGTCTTGTATTCATTAGGGGTTCCACACTAAAGTAGCATTGATTCTCTCTTTAACTTCTAGTCTATTTTCTGTTTTCTCAGAGATCTGTAAATCCAGGTATTTAACTTAAGTAAATAGCAATCGTAATCAACCGTAGACAACTTCGTGGTGAGACACTGGGTCATAAACAGCAATTGGCCCATACCAAGCTCAATTAAAAAGTAGAAACGCACAGCTTTCTTAATGACCTTTTGCATATAAGAGGAATTTCATTTTCGTTTTAGTAATAATGTATTAATGACCAGCTTTTGCATTGTGACATCTGAGTAAGGGATAGTAGTTTTGGACCTTGCAAGCCAAATTGTTAGCCTGTTTATCTGATTTTTCTCTTTAATATTATTTTTATATGTGGATAGAAAATCACTGAAACAAAGGTATATTGATGTTAATAGTTTGTGAGGTCAGGGTATTCCATTAAAAAATGGGGGCATTCAACGAAAATCTCAGATCTGCATGTTGTAGATGTGTGCATGGATTTGTATGGGTGTGTGTTTATATGTGCATAGTACATGTTTTTTGTGGTGTTATTGTTTATAAACTTGAGTATTGAAGAAATATCATCTAGTGGGTTATTAAGGTCCCCTTTAAGACTGATCCTGCCATTTTGCTGGAATTGTTTTGCGTAGTTATATTCATTGTAAAAAGTATTGACGCCAATCTTTGAATTAGCCTTGTAAAGATTTCTCTTTAAGAGCCATTTAAAGCATTTCTCCTATCCTGATTTTCAGGGATATTTCAGCATTTTGACACTCAATGTTTTCAGGTCATCAGACAAAGTCTGGTATTAAATAAGGGATATCTAAGTTTTCACTTTTTCTTTTACTTTTTTTAAGATTCTCTGTCACCAACCAGTACTGTGTGAACAAGTAACTGCCCCCATGTTAAATTTCCCAATTAAAGAAATAATTAGTAAGCTGATTTAACATAGCCAGGCTTGATTATAGTCATTATTTATATATGAAAACCTCTTTTATTTTTACTCTTGCCATCAGAGTCAAAACACTATGGTCAAAGATTCAACAAGCACATCTTGTTATGATCAATGGAAATACTTCAAGAGATCAGTAAAAAAGTTACCTATTCATATGAAAGTGACTACAAAGCCAATTTTTAAGACTCCACTAAATGGCCATGAAGAGTCATAATCTCCAAATGGAAAACACCTGGAAAGGTCTTGAATCTGTTCACTGGTGGTGTGTAAAATAACCCAGAACATCTTAAAAAATGTTGTTAAAACAACCTCCTAAGAACTGGCTCCACTACTTAAATGATTATGGCCAAAGTGGGCTGCATTGGACAAGAAGAACACCCCTAATTATCCAGGAAACAACTAGAAAATTCCCAAGTATTTTTGGAGAATGTCCTATGATGACACAAAAAGGGAACTTTTTGCTGATGCAGGTCCCATTATTCCTGACTTTAAGCAGACACAGCCTTCCACAGTAAGAGTATCATGCCAACAGTTCCTCATAGTGGTAAGTGTTGTAAACTTGCCATAACTGAAGGAACCATGAGTTCTGTCCTATATTAGAAAATTTTTAAGGGTAATGGTTGTCCATCAATAAGCTGATGTTGAAGCATGGTTGGGTCATGTAGTAATCCAATGATCCAACAGCTATAAACAAGTCCATATCAGAATGGCTTAAACAAATCAAAATTAGATTTTTGAGTGGCCTAGTCAAAGTGTAGACCTAAACCCAACAGAGATGCTGTGGCAGGAGTTGAAATAAGCAGTTCACACTGTTTTTATGAATCAAAGCAGCTCTGCAAGAAAGAGTACAGTAACTCTGCAGTTATGTGAAAGAATGACAGTATATTATAGGAAGCATTTGTTTCAGTTACTGCAGCTAAATGTGGTGTTAACAATTACTAAATGAATGCTTCATCCAAAAAAAGAATAGTTTAATCTTACCCCTTTTGTTTGTTGTGATGGCAAAGATTTTTTTTATCTTGATGATTTCAAGGAGAATAGAGAACACAGGGTTTATCATACAACTGACTTCAATGGGAGCCAAAACTGACCAAAAGCAAACATTAAAACATCAGTAAAAAAATCCCAAGTTACTAGTGTTATATAGTCTGCGTATCAGTTATCCAGTTGTATGCTCACAACCTCGATTCCTTGCCACACTAGTAGTCAATACAACAGCAAGGTCTATAAAAACTACCATTTACTTCCAGTACTGAAAATGCTGAAATGCAGTTACCCTACTTTTTAAAAACTTTTTCAGCACTGGTATACCACACAACTCTTAACTGGCACATGCAAATTTGAGTCATCTTGCAGGTGGTGTGCACAAAGGTTCTGTTCCATGTGCCAATTTCAAGGTAACTCAAATAAATTTATTTTAATGAAAATTATCCTTCATTGTGAGTTTTGTTCAATAACAACATACCTTTTAGTCAGTATTTTAAAATAACACCCTGATTTTACATTGGAACAAATGAACCTGTTTTTACTATGCCAGTCAACATGTTAAATCGCATATCAAAAAGTATAAGCATTATTTTTTATAAATGTAAACATAAAAATGACTATTTCTTTGTATAAAATACTGTAATTGGTGTACAAATGCAATAGAATGTCTTATGAAATAATGCCTTTGGTTTATTTATGTGCTGAATTTTATAGATGCCACAAAAACAGAATTGACTTTGCCCTTGAGCTAGTAAGGAAATCAGGAGGCAGAAATATTAATTTGCAATAGTGACGGCTGCAATGATAGTTTACCAAATAATTCTGTGATTGCTTTTACCTTATTTATTTAACTAGCTGTGCTACCCACCTAAGATGAGTTGAAATCTAAGTAATCAACATAGACCTTAGTGTTAAAGTCTGCAGTGCACCATGCAATGCATGTATCTCTGTTATATGCCATTTGCATTAGTCCACCATATTCTCATTCACAGCTTTCTAAGGACTTCTGTAACATCACATATCCATAAGTTGCAGGGACTTTCTTGAGGATGCTTTTCTTCTGGCATTTAATGAAAATCTCCACACCCCTCTATTATCATTCATCCCCTCTAGATGGCCATACCAGTATAATTGTGCATTTCTTACATCCACAATTATTCAGGTATCCTCATACAGCTCATGGAGTTCAGCATTAGGCCTTTTTTGCCAGTGTCCTCCTTCCTGAACTGACTAGTACTTTCTTTAGATGTTTATTTCTTTGTATATTTTAGTGAAACAATGGTTAATACTTCTGCCTTAGAGTGTACGAGTCCTGGCTTTGAAAACCAGCTTGGTTATTATCTGTGTAGAGCTTGCACATTCTCCCATCGTCTAATAATAATAACTAATAATCTTTACATTTGTATAGCACTTTTCTCACTACTCAGAGTGCTTTTCCTAGTGAGTGGGGAGCCATTTCAACCACCACCAACATGCAACATCCACCTGGATGATGCAACAGCAGCCATTCTGTGCCAGTACCTTCACCACATATTAACTGTTAGTTAGTGAAGGGGTGAGAGACAGTCATTTAGAGACGTGGAATGAACAAAGGGCCAGAATGACTAGGTAATGAGGACAG
The DNA here is from genome assembly GCA_026402145.1 of Polypterus bichir lapradei. Lineage (NCBI taxonomy): Eukaryota > Metazoa > Chordata > Cladistia > Polypteriformes > Polypteridae > Polypterus > Polypterus bichir. The sequence goes on from JANRMT010062849.1 coordinate 12,766,739, forward strand.
CCTAGCCTGGACATTGGGCTATACCCTACCTTTTATGATGGATGCTCAGGGATTTTCTATGACCACAGAGAGTCAGCACGTCGATTTTATGTCTCATCTGAAGGAAGGCACCATTTCTACAGCACAGTGTCCCCATCACTGCACTGGGATATTGGGATCCACATTCAGACCAGAGATAAGCACCCCGTGCTGGCTTCAGCAACACCTCTTCTAGCAGCAACCCAAGCTTTCCTAGATGGTTTCCCATCCAAATACTGGCCAGGCCTGAACAAGCTCAGCTTCAGATGGATGACCTCTTCTGAAGTATGATGGTATATCACTCTCCCATCCTAGAAAGACAAGAATTTTCTGTTCATTGCTATGATAAATTAGAGTTTACACTAAGGAGTGGTTCCTTTATTGTGTCGGATATTGTCTGGGTAGGTTCCAGTTCCCCAAAACCCTAAAATGGATTAAGTAGTTTGAAAATGGATAGATGGATATTTTTGTACGGTGTATGATGCTTCCTAAACTTTATGCTCCCTTGCTGTATTCACAATCCAAACTGAAAAATTCAGGCAGACACATCACTCAGAAGCTTTTTATTTTTTGATATTTTAATTTAATGTTTTCTGTCCAAGTCTTGTAAGTCTCTCATAATAAATCAGTCTTTACTGTATTCAGCAGTGTTTGATGCATTGCAAAAAAGAAGTGTTTTGTTCCTAGCACTGTGTTTATTTAAACTTTCTATCCTTTTATGAGACCATTGAGCATTGAAAAATGTTTTTGAGTTTCCTGGAAAGTCTGTGCTGTGCTTGCATTTTTCGTGATAGCAAGTAACTGGCCAATGCTTTCATAGAATGAGAATGTAGCATTACACGAGGAATGTGTTGTTATTTCTAGACTAATGCTTTTCCATTCACACTCCCTCCTCCTCCTGTGGTCCAAATCAAACCCACAAATACAGTTTCTGGGAATGTATATTCAGTATTTCAGATTCCTTTCTTTTTTTTCTTGTTAACTAAAGCCTTCATCAAATAGACTTTCATTTCCTAATTGTATGTATCGTCTGCATTTAAGTGCTTGCTTAAATAGAAAATTCTGTTCTACAACAAAACTGTGTGGTGTGCATTGGAGTATATTTCAGATGTATTCAAATAGAAAATTCAAGTGTTTAAATGATTCACTTGAAAGTGTATTAAATTGAAGAAATTTCTGGCACACAATAAAATAACTTTTTAATCAGCAATTGTGAAATGTGAGTACTGCAATTTAGGAAACTTTGATAATAACTGCAATTTTCCTTCAAGCAATAATAATACATTTCTGCATTCGTTGTTCAGAATAAAAGTGCTTGCCATTTATTGCCTCTCCAAAACTTTTCGGAGGCTGGGCTTTATCTTTTATGATTACTTTTCTTTCTAAGAACCATTTATTCAACCCAATTATTAAGTGAACTTCATTTGTTTTTAATTCAGTCCAAGAAATAAGCCTTAAAACCAGCTTTTTTTTATACTTGGAATGGAGGCAAGTTGGCTACAACAGTAGATCAGCTAGAGATTCTAATTGACATTCACATCTTTCATCATTTTTGTTAGCAGAATTAAAGCAATCCTGGCTAGGCTGAAGAAAGCAAAGTCATAGAATTCATGTCCATTACTTGGATATTCTCCTCTTTTTTCTAGATTCAAACATTTCACTTGGGACAGTTCAAATTTTCTTTGGTACATGCTTTAGTATTCATATTACATCCATCTTAATTGACTACTATCTTAATTGCGTACATATTGCTGTACAGTTTGAGGTAGGGGTGTGTATGCTTGGGAGGGTATGCTGCAGCTGAGGTTTTGTTTGGCTGTGTAAATATTATTGAAATTTCTCCCTAAGGACAAATAATGATCTATATATCACCTTAACTAAAGCTAACTGTTCGAGTTGTGTGTGTGTGTGTGTGAGAGAGAGAGAGAGAGAGAGAGAAGAGGGGGGAGGGGGGCAAACTAGGGTAGTGGGTGGTGTCATCCAAATGTAAAAAAGGGCTTGGCTTATTGAGTTAACCAGATAACCTGTGGTGGGAGTTCAAGACACATTACTTGCCTTTTAAGGATCTTGACCTCTTCAGTGTGAAAAGGTTTGAGTCGTGAGAGTAGTTGAGGTAATAGCTTGCCTGGCAAGAAGGAAGAGGGTGACATTTATTTGTGGAAGAGGAAGTCTGAGAAGTTAGGAAGGAGAGAAATAATCATATTTTTGTTAAAGAGTTTTGAAAAGTGCCAAGAGGCACTTTCTGTACTATATGTTTTCCTTTTGTTATATCCTTCATTGTACACATAATAATAATAATAATAATAATAATTAGTAGTAGTATTCTATATTTTTAATAAAATTGTCTTCTCACTACTAACCTAGTCTCTGCTGTTGTTTTCTAGGTGCGTTTAGGACTGTTTAAGTGCGCCCCCTTCTATCACAGTGATTGTTCTTACCATAGTATAGTATGGTAGTGTTTTGGAATCAGAGTAAATACTCTCCTGATTTAAACAGTAAGCTGTCTTTTTTGCACTAAATTGGCTTATCCTGTTTAATTCTGATGCAACGTGCTTTGGTTATCAGACATGAGCAAAGTAAAAAGAAGGAGATCGAATTTTAAAATTGTGCCTCATGTAGTCAAAAGTGGCACATTTTTTGTGTACATAATGTGACAGTAAGCAGGGAGTCCTAGCATGCAGAATGGGCAGCTGGTCTTTTTAGCAATAAGTTTAGTCTATGGCCTGCCTAGGTTTACAATGTGGTTTGCGAGAGGTGAGGAAGGCTACCTCACTCATAGCTTTGCTGGGGAAGCTCAGGTTGGCACATTCAGTTTTACAAGTGCTGCTTAACTTGGACATTTCAAGTCATCTGACAGGTGGACATGAATTGGGATGAGTGCAGATAAGTGTTTTTCTTTTTTTTATTGTATTATGATTTAGAGATATTTTAAAAATGGAAAGATGACTGCATGAGATTTGCTTCACTTCTTAAAACTTCCCAGCAGATTATTCAAAAACACACATAGATTTGTCTCCATAGTAGAAGGCTATTGATTAATTTAGCCATTTTTTGTGAACGTGGTAGTATCATGCACATCTGATGTGAAATCTGTCAAAAAGCTATAATAGCCATACTGAAATTAAATACTATTAAATATAAGCTAACATTGCACCAGTTTTTTGTCCACTGTTGATTAGATGGAAGCGTCAAAATGGCTGTTGCTCATTTAATTTGTCTTGTGTATAATAAACATTGTAATTGCCTAATTACTGTATTTCTATCAATATATCATTGTAACAACATCAAAAGAGAAGTAAAACATACTTTATGAATTATACTCTATATTATACTATTATATTAAATTATTATTATTAAGTAATTTCTTTTGGGATTAACACAGTTTTTCTGATTCTGATTATACAGTGCTATGAGTATTATTAGACCACACATTTTCATATTAAGAGGGGAGTGCTACCATCCTGTTTAGGAACTCTCTCTTGATTTTTGCTTGCACCTCCAATTATAGGAACAAGTCAGTAAGTATGTCTGGTGTTTACAGTTACACTTCATTTAGGTTTCCTTTTTTATCTTAAAAGAAAAAACATAAAGATGCTAAAATCTCAAGAACAAAAGAGTGGTAGGTTGTCTCATCCCATTTTTTTTTTTTAAAGTGAGTATTTTAATTTATCAAAGAATATCCGTCTTTCATCATCCATCCATGTTCCAGACATGCTTATCTAGAGCTGGGTTGTGGGGACACTTGAGCCTATCATATCAGGACAGGAACATTCCCTACATGTGTTGCCAGCCCCTTGCACATGAATGAACACACACACACAGAGACCACTTTAGCATCAACAATCCATCAAACCTACATATCTTTGGACTGTGGGAGGAGACCACAGCATCCAAAGGAAGCCTTTGTGGACACAGGAGAACATGCAAACTCCACACAGGCAGCACCTGAGACTTAAATCCTGGTGCCCTTGTTGCAAACCAACAGGGTCACCACTTCCCCACCATGCTGCTCTCTTTTGTCAGATTATATTTTATTTCCTACAGATCTGTGTAAAAACTAACATTTCATTTAGTGAAGATTTATTCAAGTGGAAATGTATTTATTTATGCCCAGTGTATATATTGATCAATCCCAAATGGTGCTTTAAAGTTTGTTCATGGCATGTAGGACCATTTTCATGAAAACTTTAAACTTCTATGCATATAGTGCATTTCTGACCTTTAAAGAGTCATATTCTTATGAGCTGCATTGGTTCCAATGGGGCACACTTACACTCGCCTATATTCAGTCACAACAAGCTAAGTTGGAGTAATCAGTTAAAGGTAAGCTGCAGCTCTAATTGATATGTATGAGAAAGCTTAGGCAAACATGTGGGGAACATTCTAAACATGCTAGCACTGTAAAGTTGAAAAGCTGCCTCACAGGTCCACAATCCTGGGATCACATCCTAGTCTGGAATCATGTTTGTGATGTTTGCACATTACCCACATGACTTGGGGTATACTGTTCTTCCTTTCACATATCAAAGATAGGCATATTTGATTAACTGGTCACTTGAAATTATTCTGGTAGTTGTGAGGATGCTTGTGTGCACAAGTGAACTACATTGAGCCTGCACAGAAGAATGACCAATGTTAAATTAACAAGTCAAGCCCTTAATGCAAACACTGTTTCCATATAGACACTTAACTGTTATCCTAACACTGTAACTGTTATCTTAACACTGTAAGAGTTAATGTAACACTGGCAGTTTTGCTGTGAAGGTTGCCAGGATAGGTTGCATCTTCTATAGTGCTGAAGTGTACAACATACGTACCCAGAGTGAATGAATGAAAAGGAGTTTTGTGGCCTTTTACATTTCGTCCTGGCTTGGTTCTAGTCCGTCTTTGACTTTGTAATTGGAAAAAGCAGGCCCTCAGGAGATGAAGAGAGGTTTATGGGCTTTATGTCTTTATTTTATTAAAGTTCTGGAATAGATTTTCATATTTCCACCAAGCAGACTGATCTCTGCCTAGTAGTTTGTGTATCATTTGTTGTGTGAGAAGGAGATAATGTGCACAAAGAAGAGCAACTAAAGTCCTCAATTTTGGGTAAAGAATAAGATTCACTTTTTTGTTTAAACAGAAAAAAAGACCCTTGTCATTTTTTTTTTGAATTATAGATAAGTTTGCATTTTAAAATTTGCACCTATTGTCTAAATGCTAAATAGAGCTTGGAAGACTTCAAACAGCCTTCTGCAAATGGCCCACATCTGCCTGTCATGGCTCCAGAACCTTTCTCAGTTCAAAGGCTCAGTTTTGGCAGAGTAGAAGATGGAGCTAGTGACAAACAGGGCATTACCTCATATTTTAAAAATGCTTTGTTACTGAGAAAATGGAAACGGTCTGAGGTTTATAGTCTACGCAGAATCTGAGTGATCTTTATAAAATGCCAGGCGTTGTCGACAAGCAGAGAGCACCTCTGCAGTTGGGGCTTGCTGTTGGCTTTGTTTTCTGTACAAAGAGCCTGAACTCGTATGGCATCTTTATGAGCGTGAAAACCATGCATGCTGCATACACAGTGGAATTTAATCCCAATTAGATGTAAGTTATTGAAAAATACAAAGACAAAAAAGAAAATGTGCTACAGTAAGCTTCACTAAAAGCATATTATCTGATTCTTTTCAAAATATAAATGGGAAACCTATTTTATAAAATCATTTCTAAAATTATTATATTCAGTCTTTTATACTATGAAAAGCTTTTTTGTTTTAGCCCTTACTTAGCCAGCTGCTTTGCAAATGATTTTTGATGAGAATAAAATCTGCAGCTCAACTAAAAATTCTTTTTAACTCTATTTGACCAGTGGCTTCCAGGTTTGCAGATAATTGTCTGATTTTTATCTGTTTTTATTATGCACTTCAAGTTCAGGTTTATTGTCGTTTTGACTATCTTTTCTATTTTTATGCAGATAATATCTCATTGATTTGTGAAAGAAGGAAGTGCACACATTTTCCATGCATTTATTTTTGGAAATTTTCAGTAATCTACTGCTTAGTAGGATCAAGGCATGAAATCACGGGTTGATTTATTTTAAGGAAGGTATTTGTCTTTGCTCCACTCATGTCACTAGAGCTGATAAAAGTGTAAACTTAATATTTTAGTTTTGGAGTACCTATTGCAGTTGTGCATAGAGATCTTCACACACACACACACCACAGTTTTCTGACGTTATCTTTGTGCTTGATTTGCTCTTTTTCCTGTTGGTGACTGACAGGTAATTATGACGTTGCCTGATCGTTTGAAGATTTGTAGGCTGTTAAATGGGTCCTGCCCTGCCTGTCTGGGAAGAGACTAGCCATAACACCTGTTACAACTAAGCTTCTCATGAGTCATCCAAATCCACACAATTTTAAAACGAGTCAGACTTACAAAGTGCAGGTTATTGTCACTTGCGTAAACGTCCGTTAATTTGAATGTCTGGTTTGTAAGCAGGTAGCACTGATTTGCATGCTTTTTTTCTGTGTAGTTTGTGCATTATTCCCATACCCATGTTAGATTTTGTTTTTTTAAAGTTCCTCTAGTTTAAACTTTCAGAATCCACACATGCAACACACTTTTTCAATTAAAGGGTTGGGGGTTGGTAGAGCAGGGTGGTATTAATGCCTAAAAATGCAAGGAAATTAAGTTCCAGTCCTAACCTAATTATTGCCAGCATACAGTTTACACATTTTTCCTGAGCTTCCATGAGTATTCCTTAATAACACAAGTTTTAATCTAGCTTGTGGTTCTGATTTGGACTAGTGTGTCCCTTTGTGACAAGCTGGCATCCCATACAGTGCTTGGATAGTTTATGGTTCACTCATACCATGTAAAGGAAAACTTAAATCACATTCATAATATAACTAAATGTGCAGCTTGTAAGTAGGTGGCACAATATTCAGGCCTTCTATTTCACAGTTGTAGTGACCCAAGTTGATTTCCCCGCTAAGGCGCTGTCCGTGTGGATAGCGGTTATCTTTTCATGTGTGATCCTCATTAATTTCAAATGGAAACTTTAACCACTACATTTCCAGTTTGTCTGCTTTACTCACACAACACAAAGGGGTGTAGGTTACATTGATTTGTAACTCCAAATGAACCCAGTATGAATGAATGTGGGTGAGAAATGTCCATCAATTTACTGGCATCTCATCAAGTCTTAGTTCCTGCTTAATATCCATAGCTGGGAAAATATACAAATTTGAAGCAGGAATAGTTTCAGTATATCTGAATTTTATAGTGTTAATCATGCATTCTATGTGCAGGTGCAGTTGCAGTAATTATTTTATAATGCTATCCAATAATTCCCAAAAGAGTCAAACTCACAGTGACTGCATGAGGCCACGCCACATGATGCAACATTTCCTATGATTTTTTTTTTTTTTTTTGGTCATAGCATCTGTACTAATAAAAGGCAAAGCCCTCACTGACTCACTCATCACTAATTCTCCAACTTCCCATTTAGGTAAAAGGCTGAAATTTGGCAGGCTCATTCCTTACAGGTTACTTACAAAAGTTAAACAGGTTTCATTTCGATATTCTACGCATAACGGTCATAACTGAATCCTACTTACGTACATATATACTTCAATAGCCTGCAGCTCAGTCGCCGTGTGAGGCGGCGTTGCGTCCTCCCCCAACCTCACGCCTCCCACGTAATTGGCTGCCTGCCCATATAAAGTCGTCCGTCGCTCCGGTCTCTTCATTCCCTTCCTTGCTTCGCCACGGTATTCGTGTCTCCCTGCTGATAACTGCAGCCTTTTTATTTAATCCACGGCTTCTCCGCTGTTTTATTGTTCATTTATTACGATTATAGTTATTGTGTAGGTATTTTAGACTTAGTTTACTGTTCAGGTACCCATTTCCTTTACCGTTCCAACCGTACCCCCATTAACATGTCTATCGAGGTGATCACCATCGATCAAAGAACTGTCACTTACTGAAACTCAAACCAATTATGACAGCAGCAATCCAAGCTGTGAGAAAACAGTAAAAAGGAGGTGTGTCAAACGTCGTGGAACATTTTCTGATGCAGCTAGACAGAAATAACTGTGACGCTGCCACCAAATACTCGCAGAAAAATCCACAAGTTAATAGACACGCTGTCGCTAAATACTCGCAGGCAAATCCACAAGTTCATAGACACGCTGTCACTAAATACTCGCAGGCAGATCCACAAGTTCATAGAGACGCTGCCGCTAAATACTTGCAAGCAATTCCACAAGTTCATAGACACGCTGCCGCTAAATATTCGCAGGCAAATCCACAACTTAATACTGGGAATGCCTGTTAAACATCTTAGATTCACGAGTACCGATTTGAGTAGTGAACACTTCAATGAATGAAACCCGTTATCTTTACAACGGTTGACAAACACAGAATGTAACTTGAACACAACACGTCCTCCAAATACGAACTTGATTGAAAGAAATAATGATAATCAAATCCTTGATGACAGCAACACTCATAACAGTCACAAAATAATTACATTGACAATCATGTTAAGGTATTTTTAAAATGTTTCCTTTTCTTTTTCATAACTTCTTTAACACACTACTTCTCCGCTGCGAAGCGCGAGTATTTTGCTAGTTCAATTATATAATCTTAGCGAGTCAGTGGTTTGATCCTGTGAACTCTATCATGTAATGTAATATACCCAGCAACTCATTCCAAGTAGTTTATGACTCGCTTTGATAAAAACCGGTTTGATTTTGTCTTTAGTCGTATGGGCGGGTTCTGTGAGCATGTGTGGTGGCAACCAATGAATGATAATGATAATTTACTTTATTTGCTATATACAGTTTCTTGCTTTAGGAATGCTCATCCAGGACTATATAATACATTTAAGGTAACCTTAAGGTAACTTTAACCTTAACCTGACAAACAAAACTGATGCTTGTCTGTCTGTTGTCTCATGTTTTATGTACCAGAATTAAACAGAATTATGGGGCAAAAAGAAAGAAAGGGCCAAGATTGTGGCTAAACTCTCCATACCTGTTAACCCTTTGTAAACCAAAAGATCTGTCAGGCAGCATGTTATAGGCTATCACATAAAGAAGTGAGCATAATTGTCGTGGAAGGTTGGCACACAATCACCAAGTGTGACATGCCCAGCAATTTCCAGTTGTTTAAATTGACATGGTCTGCCGACGAGGGCAGCAGCTGTAGTGAGCAAGTCTGAAATACCCAGCGACTAGAAGCTGCATAAATTGACATCAACTTTATTGTACTGATGTTTTGAAGTTACATAGATTAATTTTGACAAGAACAGGCCATTCAGCCTAAAAAACCTGTCAATCCAGTTCACCTAATTTCTCCCAACAGTGAACAACACTTCAGAAATATTTTTGAGACACTCGAATAAAATTGCAGCCTTTCAGTTCATACTGTAATGTGACATACTTTTCTTTAAGCCACCTGGGTTAGCCATTCATTTAAAAAAAATATATATTTATATACTAGCCATTCCCCGTGGCTCCACCTGCGTAATAGTGACACAGGAGGCAAGTTAGTCTCCAAAATACAGTTCTAGACTGACTCCCCACTCCTGATGTCACACTTCCCCCTTCCCTCAGCCCGCAGCCTCTGTCTCGAATTAGCACGAATATATCACTCCTGCAAGCAAACTATGTTACTTAGCACGATGAGAGAAGTCACAAAATCGACTGGAATGTTCAAGCAAATTATACAAAAAAATGTAAATCCATTAAGTAGTTCTCCTGTTCGCTAACTAAGCGAATGTAAGATATGCCCCGAGGCTGGCACGTGAGTAAGGAGGGCCCCGCCCCCCTCCCGTTGGCCCACTGAGTCTCCCTCGGATTCACACAAATAAATCGGTGCTGAAAGCAAATTATGAAACTTATAGCGATGAGAGAGGTTGCAAAATTCACTAGATTGTTCAAGCAAATCTAAATCCATTAAGTTGTTCTCTTGTGAAAAGCTGACAGACAGATAGACAGACATTGGATTTT
>JANRMT010062849.1:12776848-12821759 GCA_026402145.1 Polypterus bichir lapradei
ATATATATATATATATATATATATATATATATATATACTTCTATCCTTTTCTGTTTTTGTATATATATATACATACAAGAGAGAGATATATTAATGTCAATAAAATAACAATATTTTGTTTGTGGCTTCTTTTTTGCATCTGAAAGCAGCCTGTTCTTTTTAAAGCTGGATTCATGTGAAACTAATAAATGGATTACCTTAATGAGCTTCAGCATGTGCCTAAACATGGAAGGTAAAATCTGTGCTTGACATTAGAAGCAATTTAGGGTTTCCTCTTGAGCTTAATTAATAGCACCTGAACCTGCAGGACGGATAGGGATCTCCTTTGCAGATGGATCCCATTAATTTCCAACCAAAGGATTTTCCTCATTGAAATTTCAGCTTGCTCTATTCATTTGTATATTGGATAATATTTAAAATACACAAATTTATCATTTAGTCCTCCTTTTAAATGTAAGCCAATCAGAGTTGAAATGATCCACAGCTGACATCAGAGTGAGGAACATCGACATTTGAGTTGTCAGTAGAGATGTCTAAAAGACGTCAATTAAGATACTTTGTACTGCTGCGTGCCTCTGAATGTAGTTTGGGGTGTGACATCTCAGAAAGGAATGTGAAAGTAACCTTATTAGGTTTTAGGCTGTTAAATTAAAATATCTGCAGTGGAAACTTATTGAAGACAGCCAATAATCTTGGTGTTCTTTGAACGGTTACCTCATACAGGCCCCTCGGCAATTTGCGCAACCAGTTTCCTGTCTCTGCAGATTTTTGGTTCAATGCTTTCTTTGCAGGGTTTGTTGTAAAACTAGTGTCGCCTCGTACCATTGTAGGTCATGGGGTAGAAAATTCGAAACAGAGTAATAGAGGTTGTACACTTGCAGGGCAGCATATGTACTGTAGTTTCTCTTTTCCTAATGTTAGAAGTATATTCATTTTCAGTGATACTGTGTCATTAAACCCATGGAAAAAGTTTCCTCACGCTTTTGTGTCCCTCATCATTCTTTTTTTTAAAGAACCCTCTCAGGAATAACATGGCAAGTTAAATTTTAGGTTATGTCTGTACTTGGAACTTGTTAATCAGACTTTAGTTACTTGTCACCTGAAGAACAATTTCTCATTGGCAGTAAAATTTTTTGCAGGGTAGAATTTTGTAAATTTGTTAATGTTTCATTATTTAGCTTTCTGAAAGGAGAAGCCTTCAAAATTTAATTGAGCACATGCCATAAAAGTATGGGTGTAAAGATTTATTTTTGATAAGTAGGATGGAATGGAGGAGGAGGCCATATAATTTGGGTGATAGAAAAAGGGAATATGAGGTCGACAATTGGAGTGGCAGCGACTGATGTGTGGGCACTGTACTGATCCATGGTGGTGTAGTGGGAACTGAGTCTAAAGACAAAACTCTTGATTTTCTGGTAGATCTTCATTTCTATCCTCGCTTATGGTTATGAACTGTTGGCAATGACTTAAAGTATGAAATCGCAAGTACAAGCATTAGAAATTAGGTTTCTTTGGAGTGTGGCTGGACTGACATTCTGTGATAGGGGGAGAAGCTTCTGAGAAGAACTGATGAGTAAAGTCATTGCACCTCTGGATCAAGAAGAACCAGTTGAGGTTGTTTAGGCATGTTGTAAGGATACCCTCAAGGCCTGTCCTACTGGGCAGAGATCATGTAGAAGTGAAGAGATTAGATCTGTCTGCACACTTGGAAATACCTAGGAATTTCCGAGGAAGAGCTGGAATCTTTAGCTGTGAACAGTCAAGCCTGGACTGACCTGCTTGACCTGCTGCCACAGCGACCATCGCCAGGAAAAGTGGTTTCAGAGAATGAAATGCGATTGGTGGGGCAGTATTTGGATTTTTGTCTTGGATTATATGAGTTTAAGAATAGTATGGTATCTATAACAACATATATTTTTATTTTTTTGGTTTGGTCCTTGAGTAATCCCAAGATCAAATATTTGTAGGGGAAAAGCCATACTCCGTTACAGTAGAGTAAGCAAACCGATGCCCTTAGACATAGCTGTGTGTTTTTTGTTTTTTTTTTTGAGCAAATAAGGAATTCCAAGTTAAATTTCGGTCATAAAGTTACCTTAATGAAACTCCTGCCTTTTGTGCACTCACAAACTGTCTGGTGCTAGTTCTGGTTGGATATTTTAGTGATGTCCTCGGGCAGTGAGCCAATGATCAGACCTTGCAATCTAAAGGAGTTTCACTAAAAGCAGTAAACTCAGCCCAGACATCCTCCAGGCTGGCCACAGTTTAGGCCAGGACTTCAATCCTTATTACGTTATGTGCCGTTTTCAATTTGCATTCTCAAATTTCATTTGTTTCAGCATGAGGTCTGTATTAATACACTCCGCTGTGGCCCTGCATTCTTTTGGCTAGAACGGCAAATAGAGAAACATAGCATTGGTATAGCAGATACACCTCGATCAATGTTTAAAGACAGCAGCTTTTAATCTGAACTAAACAGAGAAAACAAAATATGAAGGCAATTGCACATCCAAACAATGGTTTAAATTACGCATTAGCTTTTTAAATTAATCTAATCATTGTAGCCCACTTGATTACATCACTTTAATTACCGTCATGTTATACCCTGGAAAACGCCCAGTACCACTCCTTATCTGTTGGTGTGTTGATAGATATACTGCCAGGGTCATTAATGTAGGCATCTGGCACACCATTGCAAATGAGAAACCGTGTTTTCCTAGATGCTGAGGGGCACAAAGTCACCCTAAATGTATGCATGTGGGGTTGTGCTGTTCTTCAAAGGCAGATGACTAAGGAGCTACAATGACGTTCTGGATGTTTTTTTTTTTTTTTTTTTAATTTTGTTCAATTTTCTGAGTTCAGGCTGACTGTGCTTAAGGCTATAAATTGGATTTGGGGTTGCAGGGACACCAGGAGTGCCTAGGTGTAACCTGGTATCCCTAAGTTGTACTCTAATATGTGACTAGGAAGTAATTCCTAAGGGAGCACAAGTATCTTCCGCTTTGCTAATGGGCTATGGTTTAAAAAGCCCTTCCAGCCATAAGGCTAATGACAGTGGTGTTAGAAAGATAGTTATTGACAAACACGCAACTTGTAGGAGAAAGACGGGGAGGCCATAGTTCACAATGGCAAAGGCACAGGAGGTAAAGAAAGGGAGTGTTTTGTGTACCGAAGTGGGTACTGTAAATGTGTTTAGCATCCACTCCCTAGACAAAGATTCAAGATATGTTAGTCGTGTCTGTGGTCTGCACTTTTGATTTCTTCCTCTGTTTATTCTTTCCTTGTGTGCTGTATTTTTGGAATAAACCCCATTTTTTGTAGTATTTTGGTGTGCCTGGCGTTATACTGGCTTCGGAGGAAGGATTGAAAGTGCTTCCTTATATACTTTAAGCATGTCTTTAACTTCAGTGCTTTTTCCAGTCTAGGAACCCTTGTGTGTGTTTTTGTTATACTTTACTTTATTCTTTGGTAATGCCTAACACTTTAATTTCTGTTTAGATGGTTTAACTTTGACTGTATAACTGCCTGTGTCTTCACCTGCTCCCTGTCTTTTTCATATAAGTTGACAGCTGACATTTTTGACCATGTCTTCCCTGATCCTCTGATTGCCAGTTTCATTCTTTTAAGTCCATCACTGATAAGAAGCCCAAGTCCTCCATACTCAAAAATGGCCTTCCTTTCAAAGACAAGTTCACTGTGAGTGCATAGGAGATGACGAGAGGCTGAGCATGCAGTGATGTGACAGCTGGCATGAAGGTTCATGTAATCATAAGTTTTTCAGTACATTTTTTTTTTTAATTTAAATGTGAGAGTATTTAATATTAAATAAATTAAATGTTAACATTTACTTTAGTCAAGAGATAGTTAATAAAAAAGCTTTTTTGTTTTTCTTTGAAAATAGTAAAAGGAATAAATTGTAAATCTTAGGAACTGTGGTTTGCTACTATGGAATTCTTCCAGAATTGGTGAGTAGCACATACAAAGAGGTGACTCCAGGGTTTTCTGTTAAAGAATTCCAGCTGTTTCTGAAATATTACAGCTGCTAGGTGTTTTTTTATTCCTTTCTGTATGGATATTGTGATATTTGCAGAAAATTGTGAATTTTAGATGAGCAAAGCTTATGCTTTGATACAGTACAAATATATGGTTTGATATTTCTGTTAATTAGGTGATACATTGTATAATTCATGTTTATTTAGGTTTGGCTTCCATAACCTTTGGATTTTTAAGGAAATGATTTTCCAGTTATATTTTTCAAAATATCATTTGAAATATGTTAATACTTATTCAGACTGTTGGCCTCTGGTGGTGCACAATGTGTTATTAGTTTAACACCTCAGTTTTCTCAACATTCTTCTTATACAGGGTCATTGTGAGCTGGTGTTTATAGTGGCAACATCAAGCACTAGCTATAGATGTGCAACAATGCTCAGGCATGTGCCGATACTCACTCACACCAAGCCCATTTGGAGTTGCCAATCGGCATACTGTGCAAGAGCTTGAGATGTGTGAGGAAGCTGTACTACCACAAGAAAACCCACATGAGCAAGCTTCACACATCTGTGTCTGTGCCAGGAATTGAATCCAGGTCTTTGGTGTGGACACAGCAATACTAAACAAGTGCTGTGCCACCCAAAGAGATGTAGTGATGCAAACCTAGTCCTTTAAATATGGTTTTCTACATTTAAGTGTGCAAATATTTAAGATTAACCTAAGGTAAACATACAGTATTTTTAGTTGATTTTAAGCTCTTTCTTGATGGTCCACTTCTAATGAGCAATTTGCATAAAATAACCCCAAACTGTTTCATGTTTATAGCTCCAACTTAAAACAGGCCCACATGAGTAAATAATGTGGATGTGTGCATCTGTGTGCCTTGTGAAGGACTGGCACCCCCTCGTGGGTTGGTTTCTGCCTTTTTCTCGGTAATACTGATAGACTAATGCTCAAAACCTCATGTCCACAAAACTGAATTAAGCAGTTTTGGGGATGGTTAGATGGATGGTTTGTTAGTGGATTTAATGATATGCCTGGTTAATGTCTGTAATCACATTACATGACTTTTTATGGATTTTCAGTCACAGACTTCATGTATATAATCTTAGTGAGTCAGAGGCACTCACAGTCCACTCTTGCGACCGCAAGTCGTGTTGTGTGACATACTCAGAGACTCTGTTCAACCAGTCTGCAACTTGCCCTGGCAAAATCAAACAGGTCTGACTTTGTGTTAAATTATAGGGAAGGTTCTGTGTATGCGAGAGCTGACAGCCAGTGAACTCTCAGTTAACTGTGCAATATGTATAATGCAACTATAAGAAATGACGAAATGGGAGTTTTGCACCTGACAAACCGAAGAGATGCTCCACTGTCTGATCATCACCGATCAGCCACGCAAATGGATGTCCGTTAAATGGCACACTTTGTGTGGTCGAGAACATCTACTGTCTAATGTCTCATGTTGCATATTTTATCATGATAGAATGATGGAAAAGAAAAAAAAGAAAAAGGACAGGAACTGTGGCTATACCTGCCATACCTGTAAAGATTTCTCACGAGCTCTGTCTCTGTCTGTTATTGACTATCAGAAGTATTGGTAAGCTGGTGATACTTTGGAAATTTGAAACTCGACTATAGAGAATGTTGTCATATAGCTGCGTAATTTTGAAATTTCCCTACTCTTTCTTGTCACCTGACACTCTCAGGCAATGAGATCGGCAACTGCAGTCATCAGTTTGACTGTCAAAATCCCGATCTCGGATGTGACATCAGCTTAAAGGAGTTTTATGCCACAGAATATATGATATGTACTGTTAACAAAAGAAACTGCAAACATAAAGGTTGGAAACGTTAGCCAGATATGTGGAGAGTGGCAATGTGTTACATGTTAATAAAAGCAAGAATTTCACTGCACTGTGTACACAGCAATATTGAGCATTTATATAATTAAATAAGTATTTTAGTTTTCTGTTGTATATTAACATTTTACTTATCACAATTTTGCCTTTTTCAAGTACAACTTAAATGCTTCATTTGAAAATTCTTATGTGTAACCACCTACCGTGTAGTGTGCGTGTATCTTATATGTAACGTACCATATATGTTAGGCTCTTCATTTAGGATAAATAATTTGTTCAATGTAACACAACTAATCAAGTTTAATCACATTCAACTACACAGAAAGAGATGGAGACTTACAGTAAATATTAACTAGCACATTTTCAAACCTGCTTCATCAAGTTCAGTGTTGCAAGAGACCAGAGCCTATGTCTTTAGCACTAGGCAGAAAAAAGCCCCAGACAGGGCACCCTACATTATGGACACATCCAGGACAAGGGCCAGCTTTGATCTGCCACATAACATAACCCATACAGCTTTTGGGGATGTGTAAGGAAAAGTGAGATACCCAGAGCAAAACCCACACTGGCACATGAGAAATGTACAGAATTTAAATGGGCAATTATCAGGGACAGGATTTAAACCCAGGGTGCTTGATCTAAGAGGGCACTGTGTCATCCCTACCACAAGTAATTAGCAAATAATTACTACCTTAAGTGTTGTGAAGTTGTGTCATCTGTTTTACTTAGCCATGTTTCTCTTTCTCTTGTTAATGTGCCCAAAATGATCAGTTACTATTTTAGCTCCTCTTTAATCATGATATTCCAAGGAAGCTTTACCCACAGCCTGAACACCCCCAACCCGCCACCTTTATTTTAGTCTACTAACATTACTCAGTCCCATTAATTTTCTCAGTGCTGTCATGCTCCTTAATCCTCTTCAACTTCCAAAAGGCCCCATTTTTCACTAAGCTGGAAGGGTACCTGGGATTTTGTGGTGTAGAGACTTGTTAGCACTACAGTCTCTGTCTTTAGCATATATTATTATTAAAGCAGAACTGGCTCAAAATGTTCTCCTTTCATATTGTTTTCATCTTCATATTTGTTTATTGTGTTAAGGTTGGTGTTGTACCATGTAGAATAACTGAAGACGTTCATGAACAGTTTGTTAAAAGAAGGAATCCTACTGATTTCCCAATATTAACATTGTTAGCTTTAGTAAATATGTTGTGCTTTTATCAATTATTGTAGAAATTGCTATCTGCTATGCTGTGTTGTGTTATGAACTTTGTGGATATGTACTGCACAATACTGGTGAGATTATATTGTAATGTAAAACAAGCGAGAGGGCATAAGAATGGTCAGGCCCTATTGAGGAGGAGAGAGGAGAGGTTAGGAGCATGCACTGATACAGTGCATTGTCGCACCCACCACAAACCAACTCAGGATCCGGATTAGGACCCGAGTACAGCCATGCAATGGGTGATGCCTCAGCACCACACTAGTTCAGATGGAGTTGGAACAGTTTGAGGTTTTTTAATGGTGGCTGGAGTGCCAATTCTGCCACCAATCCCCAAGTTTTTCCCTGCAGGTTGGAGGGCCTACATGCAGACTACCCTGTTTAATAATGAAGGAGAAGGAATATGCACAGGCATCTAAAGTTAGTGCTGTGTGAAGAGCAAAACAAGTGAGCTTCTGATTTAACCTTTAAAAGCTTCCCCGCTTTGCCTTTCACAACAGATCCCAAATCTTGCACATGTCAAACCTATACATTTTAAACTTTAGTTAGTTGGTAACATAAAGGCGGGGCCTGCACACCTTTTTACATACACTTTTGCTAACTGCTGGGGGGTGTTTTTGTAGCTTAAGCCGGTATCACATTGCGTGACTTCTAGTCGTGGGATATGTCCAATTTTTCAACCGCAGTTTCTGATCCCGTTGCCAGACCATGTTAGCTGGTCATGTCACATTTAGAGATTGCAGGAGGCTCCTTTGTCTGACAGCCAATAGTATGCTACCTGAAGGAGTCCATATTGTATGTAGGGTTAAAAGGTATGGCGAGTTCTCGCTCCCTTTCTTATTTTTGTTTTTTTCCATTCTGCCGTGGTATGTAAAACATGAGACATTAGACAGATGAGTTTCACTTCTGTTTGTGAGGTCCAAAACCCTCCATGTTCCATATTGATCGTTGCTGCGTTGAAGGCTTATCCGTGAATATGATGCATATATTTGTTATCCGCTGTCGTGCACATAAGCCCACCTTCTTATAACTAAGAACAAAATCAGACAGCTTTGATTTTCTAACAGCGAGTTATAGACCAGCTGAAGGTGAGTCATGGGGCATGGCACATTACACAATTGGCTTCTTGGAAAGTACTGTTGACTGCTTTCGACTTGCCAAGATTATGCAAATAAAGGCTACATGGACTTTAGGCATCTCTTGAAATAGCCACCTGACTAGCTTCTGCAGTTATTGCTAATGCTATTGGTGCCTTCATGTGTCTCACTGCCATCTAGATCACCACCTGTGCCCTTTACAGCAAACCTTTTTAAGAAGACTCTTTAAGTACCACATGCACATCCTCAATGTGTCTGCTTCTTTTTTCTTCTGTTGTACCCACTGTACTAATTTGAGCCTGTCTGTGCATGTGCTTGCCATTTATCCAACGGCAAACTTTTTCTTTCCAAGCTAGTTTAGTAGTGCTGCATTCCACAATAACTTTAGCATACAACTGATGGTCTATGACATAGTTGGTGTGGGATGGCTGTGCTTCCAGCTTTGAATACTGCATCTGTTCTCCCAATAATTTTGATTTTCGCTTTGAGCAAAAACAGTTTTTGTATCACTTTATTAAGATGTTTAAACAGGGACCATATATATTTATATTTTTATGCATGTTTTAAAGGGAGTAGGGGAGCATGGGGACCCACAGCACAGGGCCCTCCTTGCGCCCCTTGAAGTGACTCTGGGTGCCATTGTCCAGCATCCCACTATGTAGATTAAGTTAGTCTGTAAGTTAATTGATAGATAGATTGTGGAAGGACTGGTGCTTTTCTTGGAAACAATTGTTGTTTGTCCAAACAATCACACTGG
Organism: Polypterus bichir lapradei; assembly: GCA_026402145.1. Lineage (NCBI taxonomy): Eukaryota > Metazoa > Chordata > Cladistia > Polypteriformes > Polypteridae > Polypterus > Polypterus bichir. The sequence goes on from JANRMT010062849.1 coordinate 12,785,774, forward strand.
CTTATACTTGACCAATTTGGAGTCTGTAGATAATGTAACCTACCCATCCTTGAATATGGAAGCGAAAATGAGGCAAGGAAAATGTGAAAATCTGTGCATGCAGTGACTGGACTGAATGTATAACCTACTGGCCAAAAGCTAAGAGGTAGAAGTGCTAGGAACTGTACCTTCTATCCAACTTTTTACAGAAAAGATTTATTGTATATGTGACAACCTTGGCAGTTTGTTTGTCACCCAGAAAAAAAATACTGCTTATTTCCTCTTCCTAAGAAGAAAGATGTACTGTATAATAAATTTAACACTGTCACGTGGCACACATCTGATGTGATCACCTTCTGTAGCTTACACAAAGAGATCTCAAGAGGAAAGCGATCTAACTGAAATTTCCTGCTGCTTAGTGAGCTCAGGACCAACATTGTGCATGCTTTTCCTCTCCAGATTTTACACAGTTCCAAATAGAAAATAATTTTCAGTACATTCAGCTTACTTGCCTGCTTCAAGCTTGTCACCATTCATTAAACAATTAGCCAGATTGTGCTTGAAGTTTGAAATTAGAAGTAGAAAAGAGTTGAAGTCAATAACCATGCATCTGCCAAGCTTAGCTGTACTGCATGAGTGGAACTCATGGCAGTAGTGGAGAAGCACTGAAAACAGCTTACTGTTTAAGCAATCCTTTCATGGTTTCACTCCAGTACAGGTTATAACCTCATCTGGAGCAAAGCCCCCCAAGTAAGTTTGGCAAGTGATTGCTGCTGCCATGACTTTTCTTTTACTAGCTACATGTGTTGTTACCATATACTTCAGTAATACGCTGATGATTTAGGGACCTCAAGTTAAACCCACACTACTGCGCTTTCATTTAAAAACGCAGACATTAGTCTTCATTTTGTCCTATGTCCACACTACCCTTGGAAGTTTTAAACCCCCAAAAATTGAGACTTTTGAAAATGCTTTCCACAGCCATATATTTCTAAATGCACCAGCTCAGCATTGCAGCGAGAAAGGGTGAAAATGAAGTTTTTTTTAAAAACGCAGTGTTACGTGGCCCTTCCCTGACTGGATCCTGCACATTCCCTGATTTGTCACCTTTCACAAAAGAAAACCATATTTCAACACAGCGGAAATAACGGAGTTGCTTTCTATGGCATTTGTTGTGTGGCTTACGTGTATGTGTCTACATTGTGTTTTTTGTACAGTGTGAATGCTGCATACATTTGCAAAGGCAAAAAAATTACCGATCACTCACTACAGTTTTGTGATAAATTCCAGGCCGATGGCATAATCATCCCCTCAAGGATGACACTTCTTCATGTTTCTGCTGATGCCTGCATGCCCAGTGTGGGAGAACGTCCATGTCATGTGTGTTTTTGATCATTTTAGTACGGGCGGAGATCATTTTATAAACAGTGTGCAAATAATAGTATGTATGTAGATCACTTGAATTAAAAATATAGTAGTGTCAGTAAAGTTTTAGGGTACGAATCTGACTATTTAAAAGCAGTGATTATTCAAATTAGTTAAATTTATTCAAATATGTATCAGTAACCCTAATGAGTAACATTAGAAGAGCATGTAAGTATTTGTGCTGCTCCTTTACCTTTTTGATCCATACAGGACTTTTTTGTATTTTATTTTGAATTACTTTAGAATTTGGCAGTATTTATTTGGCCCTGATGGAACCATCGTCCAACTGAAGTAAGACCTAAATGTTAAAAAAGAGATTACGATGATGTACTGTAAAGTCTTTTTAGGAGACTGTCACATAGACTTTGTGCTTCATATGAAACAATGTGTCCCGTATGCTTAAAACTGGTGTACGCTTAATTCAGGAAGCTCTGTGCTCTGGATAGTTGCATAATAGTAAAACAGACATTCTAAGCAGCATTTTGCAATGGACTTCCTCTTCCCTGTTAGCAAGGTCCTGTTTTTATCAGGCAATCAGCAGACAAATGTGCAAAGCAGGAAAAAACAAAAATATTGTATTCAATTGTAAGGAAAACACAATAATGAATAATGACACCTGTAGAGTGTTGGCATATCGTGCAGAGTTTGAGGAGTTGATTAAACTGCTAACAAAATACTTTTTGAAGCATTTGAAGTATAGTTTGTATGCTTCACATTTTAAATTTATTTTATTTAACTGCATGATGTATGACTTAACCTAGCACATTTGTACCCATAGCAGGAGGCAGACCTGGAGGGGGATGCCAGTCAACTGCAGGACACAATACTTCACAAACACACGCACGCACGCGCACGCTTATTCTGGCCACCTTGCTTATCATGGTTTAACATATATGTCTTTGTGATATGATGAAGTCAAATTCTCAGGATAAAGCTTTTGAGGAGAACTAACATGGCACCAGAGAGTTGGTGAGCACAATTGAATTGTACTCTGTACACATGACAATAATGAGCCTAAGAACGAACTATGCACTCAGTGAGTTGGTGCTCCTGCCATCCTGGAGGTATGTGGCAGCATTGCTAGTTGCTACGTAGTTGTGCCTCCTACTCCACATGATTAATATTAGCTTGATTAAGAGAGTTTATAAATTGTTTTTTTATATAAAAAAATCTATATATATAATTGACTAAGTCGCCCGACCATGGGGTACACACGACAGAGCCACGCCCGCCGACTCACAGAGCCCCGCCCACCAACTCTTAGACCATGGGATACGCACAACAGAGCTCCGCCCGCCAATTCTAACCCTCCTCCCACGTCATGGGATTCGCATGACAGAGCCCCGCCCACCAACTCTAACCCTCCTCCCGCGTCCCCCCTCGCTCTTGAGGCATGTGCACTTCCTGCTCATGTGCCCGCACGCAATGCCTCACCAAACACAGCCTCAGTCACTTTTGTCTCTGCTACAGTCCACATGCACCTCTGAGCCACGTTGACTTTTCATTGTTCTTTTCAGTTCCGGCTGCTTTTCTATATACAGTAATCCCTCCTCGATCGCGGGGGTTGCGTTCCAGACCCCCCCGCGATAGGTGAAAATCCGCGAAGTAGAAACCATATGTTTGTATGGTTATTTTTATATATTTTAAGCCCTTATAAACTCTCCCGCACTGTTTATAAATATTCCCCGCAGAGTTATACAGCATAATCCCTTTGTATTCTCTTAGATATTAGGTAAGATTCATTGAAATTATGTATATAAACACACTGTTTATATACAGTAAAACCTAAATATTATTTTAAAGATATTGAGTGTCTCCGATATCACATATGTTACAGCCATTACGATAGACAGGTCACTAGCAATAAATACGTACAATGCAAGAAAAATAGTATACAGTAAATGTGTGTACAGTGACACTAAACGTACGTACATGTACTAAGCACTGTAAGAAGAAAATTAATTATGGTTACTCACTAACAATGACACGATGACTTGTCCGATAACAATGAGTTTAATTTTACTGCACAACAAAGGAGAGCGTTACAGCACTTGTAAAGGAGCCACTTCAGGCGATTGTGTAGCACTGCCGTTGTTCTTCTTCTGGCAGTCTTCAATCCAAATCCCTAAAGCAGATTCCATCCAGACTACTGCTTTATTACATCCACTTACAACTCGTTTTGCACCCTGGTTAAAAGGACACTGCAGCCGTAGATCTTATATTCCTTTCCTACTTTTTAAATAAAGAGAATCGTAGCCTTCAACAAATCCAAAACGTTTACCTTTTCGGCAATCGTTAACATCTTCTTCTTGCGCTTGGGCACGGCCCCTGAAGCAGTAGCAGATTGTTTTGGAGCCATAATAAAGGGCTTGACTATGCACAAAGATAAACACAAAAGAGCACAACTCTTTACACAGCGAAACACGTTGATGCTGAATGAGCGAGATGAGACTTCCTGGTTAACACTGCATTCAGCACGCAGGAGCTCAACTGCGTGCTCTGATTGGTTAGCTTCTCAGTCAGGAGAACTTAACTGCGTGCTCTGATTGGTTAGCTTCTCAGCCATCCGCCAATAGCGTCCCTTGTATGAAATCAACTGGGCAAACCAACTGAGGAAGCATATACAGGAAGTAAAAAGACACATTGTCCGCAGATACCGCGAAGCAGCGAAAAATCCGCGTTATATATTTAGTTATGCTTTCATATAAAATCCGCGATAGAGTGAAGCCGCGAAAGTCGAAGCGCAATATAGCGAGGGATTACTGTATATATATATATAATCGACCAAGTCACCCGAACATGGGGTAGGCACGACAGATCCCCGCCCGCCCACTCTAACCCTCCTCCCACGTCATGGGGAACGCACGACAGAGCCCTGCCCACCAATTCTAACCCTCCTCCCGCATCCACCCTCGCTCTCGAGGACTTATCCCTACCGACAAAGTAACTTTCACCAGCGTTGACTCTATCATCACAGACGATCCTGCAGATCAACTTTAATTCCCCGAAGAATTTCTTAACAGTCTTACTCCTACTGGCATGCCTTCGCATAAACTCAAAATTAAAATTCGTTCAGTCGTCATGCTTCTCGGAAACCTCATGCCAGCAAAAGGTCTCAGTAATGGCACTAGACTTTCTGTTACCAGCATTCACCTCAATGTACTGGAGTGTAAAACTATCGCAGCGGCTACCTCACAAACTGTCCTTATTCCCCGGATTTCCCTGACCCCATCAGATTCAAATTTGATTTTTACTTTCACACGCAGACAATTTCCTGTTAGATTGGCCTTTGCAATGACAATTAATAAGGCACAGGGCCAAGCTTTCAAAAAGATATGCCTGTATCTGCCAAAACCAGTTTTCAGTCACGGACAATTGTATGTTGCTCTCTCCAGAATTCCATCTTTTCATTCACTCACAGTCGTATCCTCAGACCTACCCCATTTGGACAACTGTGTCTTTCAGGAAGTGTTCACCCATCAATAAATAATTATGCAGCGTATACTACGATGTGGGTTGGCTAGTAAATTTATAATCCTTTACGATTTCACAGCTCCATCAGTGGTCTCCTCTTAATTGCAGTAAAATAAACACCCATTATATTCATTCATTTTAATCAACTGTAAGAGTAACTTGATTCTAGTGTATAACTAGTATGCCATTTCTTATTTATTGAAAGCTTTTATCAATCCCAGACTGGTCACTATCTATGTGGAGCTCGCCTGCTCTCCCCATGTCTACATTTACTACCAAAGACATGTCTGTTTGTGACAAAATATGTTCAATGAATGTGTGTGTGTGTGTGTGTGTTTATGGGTGCCATGTTCTCCCTGCCTTCTGACTGAGACTGCCACCACAACTTTAAAACTGTGTTAAAAAGGTTCAATGAATGATTAGATTAGAAAGCAAATAGTTACAACATAAAAAAGAACTTATCCACTAAAGTTCAATGTGAAGGATGTGTCCTAAATGCTATATAAAGATTATATAGATTACTTATATAATATATAAGATTACTTATTTTAACAGAAGCAGTAACAGAGAGGAGTGCAAACATACTATTTAATAAAACACTTCCTATTTCCTGTGAACAAATACGGTTGGTAGTTCTCCTCTCTGCTCTGTCTTTTCAGATCTTCTCACTGGGGTCTCTGTAACAATCAGTTGATTAGAGCCCAGGATGTAATATCATGTTTTGGCAATGTACCTGTATATTGAAATCTGGCATGTGTAACCGATCCCATTTGCTTCTCATTTGTTTTTCAGCTGTAAGGTGAGATGGCAACTGGATCTGTGCAGTTCAATCAGGTCCTCATCCTAAAGAATAACTTGACGATCATGCTGCACTATCCTTGCTCCTACAGCATTTTGTTTCTATCTCCATATTCAAACTGTGAAGCATCATTTAGGAGTTATATTAATTATTTGTGCTTTAATGGTATCCTGTAAGGAAAGTTAACCTCTTAGTGTTGTATCATTTTGTGTATTCAGACCTTTTCTGTAATAGTGTAGCATTACAAGCCAAAATTATTGTTAAATTATATTACCATTTTCTAGATTGAAGGATTAAAACAGACAACATATATAGGAAGAGTATATCTTGGCAACCTAAAGAAGGATATTTATTCATTATACTTGCTTTGCTCACCATCGTGTGTTTTTGGCCGACACCTTTACTCAAATGTTTCCATACATTTTTTTGCAATTTTTAATCACGCCCTGAAAACGTAGGTTGCTTGGCAGCACACAAAGTAAGGCTGAGGCTGAAATTTAAAGCTTTAAAGTCTACTGCTATAGTCACTGCACCACACTATTTTCTTATTTTTTTAAATACAGTAAGCATTTGCAAAATGCCCAGGAAACAAATTGGGCTCTGACGGCTTTGCCTAAAGTAATACAATATTTGAAGGCATGGTGGTGCAGCGATTCCGGAGTCCTGAGATTGAGCCCTAGCCAGGTCATCGTTTATGTGGAATTTGCACACTTTCCTCATATCTAGGTGCTCTGGTTTTACTCCCACGTCCCAAAGACAGGTACTATGTTAGGCTAATTGATGACCCTACATTATTCATGGGGGCCATTATGAGTCAACTGCCAATCTAAGATTGGCTCCTGCCTTGCATCTGATACTTTCAGGATAGGTTCAGGCTCCCCTCCATCCAAATTTCAACAAAGCAGATTATCAGAAATAGAGGTATCATCTGTCAATATAAAGTAATGAATTTTGTCCTGTAATATGTCTTAAAATATTGATTTTTACACATTATATTATACAGTAGATGTTAATTTCATCATAAACTGCCTAGTCATAACTATCTGATTTTTGCATAAGCTTTATGAGAAATGTTTCCTATTTTCACACCATATTGTTTACTTTAGCTATGTTCATGAACTTTTTATTGAAGGTGATCATGCTGGTGGTGTTTATAAAACGCCGTCTGGATTAATTTGGTGCGTATTTTTAACATGTTTCCACCTGAGCATGATTTAAAACTAACTAAATCCTGAAAGTACCGGAGGCTTGCTTCTATTTAAAAATTTATAGAATTCCTTTTTCTGATTCTGATGCCAAGAATTTGGCACATCTCTCCGCAAATGTGCCAAAGCCCCAAGTCATTTTGTCAGCAGGGCTCATATTAACAGCATGCAAACTGTACAGGCCTTGGAGCCATGGCTTGCTCTGGACTCGCTCCAAAACCACAAGACTCATGGGTTGGGCAGCCAATCCGCACAGCTGTCTCCATCACATGATGGTTAAACAGTTGACTTAGATGCTCTTTTTCATAAGAGGCCTGAGAAACACTGATATGTTTCATTCTTTGTGATTCTTTACACTTGACAATTTATTACATTTCTGTAATCCTTTGATTTGTTCATGTTATATCTTTTATTGAACTGTCATCTGGCTCTCATTATTCTACTGTAGTTTACATTTATGCAATCATTTGACTTGCTCGTGCTCCTGTCTTGCAGCATCAGGACAATGAATTCAAATCTCAGCTGGGTCTCAACCTGTGTGGAACTTGCACATTCTGTTCAGGCCTCAGGGACTTTTCTTTCTTCCCCAATCCTAAAGATATGCAAGTTAATTGATGACTCTATGTAGATCTGCCGCAAGTAAATCTGATGTTATGTTACAAAGCTTCTAGTCATGGGGTATGTAAGATTTACTGTCCGCAGTTGCTGAGCTTTGTTACTGGACCACATCTGTTTACAAGGCTGAAAATTGCTGGGAATGTCCCATTTAGTGATTGTGTGCCAACCATTTAGCATATCATTGCTTTTCTCTTTATCTGACAGCCAATAGTGCTCTGCCGGACAGAGCTGGCATTGTAAGAAGTGTTAACATCTATAGCAAGTTCAGCTGCAATCTCATCCCTTTTATCTTTTTTCCATTCCATTGTGGTACTTAAAACATGAGATGTCAGACAGACGAGCTTCTCTTCTGTTTGTGAGGTCCAAAATATTTTCGCTTCTTATTCCTCGTCGCTGCATTATTTGCATTGTCCTTCCAGATGAGCATTCATTGGTTGTCAGTTGTCATACACACAAAGCCCATCCCTACAACTAAAGACAAAGTTAAATGTCATAGTAAGTCGTGGACTAGTTGGACCGTGTTGATAGGTATGTCACATTAGGCGACTAGCTTTACAGGAGCGCACCATGGAGCGCCACTGAGTCACAAGATTATGAAAATGAAGACTGAGTGAACATAACTGAAAATGTTGCATAATGTGTCATAGCCTTAAGCATGGCTGTTACTACTGATTGACTGGTGTCCTGTAGAGACTTGAGCCCTGCCTCGCATTCATTTGTGTGGGATTAGGTTCCCAACCCTGTGAGGATTAAGAGGTACTGGTAAAGTTGAACTTAATCAGTGCTGTTTATGCTGTTAATTCTTGGACAAGTAATTTATTAAGTCATTTCTATGATCTAAAACTATTGTAGTCATGAACAGAGAAGGTGATTCATGCACCTTCTCCAGGCCTTCACAATGTTAAAGAGCAATCCAGTAGAACTCCTTTGGTGAAATAATGAATAAATATATCCAGGGACACCAGTGAAAGTTAAGAAGTTAGATAGCATCTATATTGGTCACAAATGAATTAAAAATGGGTGTGTGCGTAAGTTGTGCAAGCAAGTGATGGGCCCCTTCTCTAGGATTGGTACCTGCTTTTTCCCTGATGCCACTGACACTGACAAGACAAGATTGCGTTGGTTTGTACATGTGCAGAGGAGAGATTCTGTGTATATTGGGAAAAGGATGTTAAGGATAGAGCTGCCAGTAAAGAGAAAAAGAGGAAGGCCAAAGAGGAGGTTTATGGATGTGGTGAGAGGGGACATGCAGGTGATGGGTGTAACAGAACAAGATGTAGAGGGACAGGAAGATATGGAACAAGATAGTTCTGGGCAGTATGACCAAAATTCTATATCACGGTATTTTTCAAAATTATACCAGTTTCACGGTATTCAGCTATATTTTTTTTCCCATGAATGAGTGGATGTTGACCACATTTTCCACTGCAATTACTGCAGTAGACTGGTTAAGAATATCCTATTCCACTGTCATTAAAATTGTACAAAAAAAAACATTTTAATGTGCACACAAGTATTAATACGGGTTTGCATGGCCTCATAAAGTGATAGTTTTCAAGGGTGTGGCACTAATGAAGCGAAGGAATCGCATTGCATGACAGATGCAGTCAAAATATAGAGCCTTTTTATTGAACTAATCTTGCTAACAACTTAAACTAAAATGTTGACAACATATTTTCATCGAAAGAGGCATTTAGACTTAGTAAAATATCCAGAGGTGCTTGTCAAAAGTTGTATTGCACTGAACATGTCTTAGAAAAGGAATAAATAGTAAATATTTTTTGTAAACCAACTACACTTTCTGTTAATCCTAACAATCTCTGTCCACTGACACGTTAAAGGGACTTTTTAAACAACTTTACCATCATTAAACTGCATAATATTTAAACCAATAAATAATAACAACAAAATAAATAATAATGCAACTTCCAGTAATAATAATATTACTTCAAGACTTCAAGGCCAGGTGCATTACACAGTATTCACCAAATAAAAATAAAATAAAACAAGTGCAACTTGGTGATAACATCTTTACCAACTGAACCATCATTAAGGCAAACTGCATTAATATGGACCTTCACTTCATGATATTCCTGCTCTCTGAACATTTAGAATGCTAAGATAAATACTTGATATCATTTTCACGATGAAATGCATTAAACATGCACGGTAGTGTTGCAGTAGTGCTGCTCCCTCGCAGTAAGGGGTCCCCAGATATGCGTTCAGTGTAGAGACCTTTATGGCAGGTGTGACGAGGCTCCAAAACACTGGATGTATGAATCGGTATCGCACAGGTTTAACTTATTGTGTAAATGCTGGGTTTGTGATCTGGTGGTCGGAGACACGAACACAGAATTCAATGGATGTTCTTCTGACCGGGCTTTCTTTATTGCATGCGTGCTGTCTCTGTCTGACTTACCAAACCTCCAGTTCCTATCCTTCCTTTTCCTTTCTCCACATAACCAATCACCACACGATAAACATCTTTCGTGAAATTAAAACTAGTTATAAACTTAGACCACGGAGTGTTAAGAACTTTAAAAAAATCTTTGTTATACATGTTTAATTATGCCATCTATTCAGGGTTGCATCCATCCCAGCAAGCATTGTGTGCGAGGCAGGAGCAAATCTTGAACGCCAGCACTTTGCAGGGTGAATACGAGCAACACATACACTAGCAGGGTCAATATAGCATAACAAAACCCCACATCCTACATGACTTTAAAAGGAAACTGAAGCACACCAAGTAAACCCACCAGAAAAACATGCAAATTCAAGGCAGGGAACACCTGGGACCCCCTTGCTGCGAGGCAGTAGTGCAACCTCCATGCCACCATGCCCCCACATGATTAATACATGCTTTAATGTATTTCATCATGAAAATGATATCAAGTATTTATCTTAGAATTCTAAATATTCAGGGATCAGGAATATCATGAAATTAATATATTCTGTGTGGTGATCGCTGCCTGCGCCTCCTCTTAGTGCAGAGGAAGTCAATTTAAGAAGCGCGTAGCAATTAACAACTGGGTCGGGGAACACTTAACACAAAGCATTTAATATGCTACATTAACTTATGGGGTTTGAGAAAATGTAGTAAATTAAATATTAATTTTAAGATGAAGTTTAGTTTACAATGTTCTACGTTAATGACAAATTACGAGAATAAAGTCAACATGTCGACTTTAATCTCGATATAAATGGCGAGAATAAAGTAGAAATGTTGAGAATAAATCCAACAGGTCGTCACACTATTACACAGTACCCAGGTAAATTACACAGAATTGAAAAAAATAAAACAAGTACAACTTGGCTTGCAGTATTATCCAGTAGTATAGAAACAGTATTCTGACATTTGAACATAATGGTCCACATCCGACCTTTTAAAACAAAGGTATCTCCAGGCAACAGCCACAGCTCCTTTTTTCTGCAAAAGTTCTTCTGTATCATCATGTTCAACTTTATCATCTGCTACAGCTTCAGTTTCGGAATGTTCTCTGTCTATTTTCACCACTTACTACCTCCACTAACGCATGTACTCCATGGCATGCGCATTTAGCGATGCAGCAGTGAAAAAGGTCCCCCCTTAAACAGTTTCCTGCTGTGCCACGTTCCGAACATTGTTTAGGCTATCATATCATAACAAAAATAAAAAACGTTTTTTGGTATGAACCGGTATACCGCCCAGCATTAGAACAAGATGATCTGCTGTGGCGCCCCCTAGTGGTAGCAGCCGAATGAAAAGGAAGAAGACTTAAATTCTTTCAGCCAAATGTTTACTGATTCATTCTGATTACAATGGCACAGTTTTCTTGAGGTACATCCACATTTGTGATTCCCATTTTGACTTTTTTTTTTTCTATTTTCCATCTCTGCAATTTCTGAGAGTAGGGTTGTCATTTCTGAGGTAACTTGATGACTGAATTATTCTGCCATGTTTTGCAAGAAGCTTTGTAACTGGTGACACTGCAAGAGTCAGCCTGGGTTGGAACTCTAGGGATGAAAGCTCCTAATTACTTAAAACACTGCCAGCATATAGAAGCCTATACTGGATCCTCCCCTGTTGTTTAGAGGTTCTTGGCAATATGAGAGTCCAAACCCATCTCGTGCTGCTTTCTATGTGACAGAACTACAGTGTAAACCTTCTCTGACCTACAAATGCTGAGTACATAGTTTTCCCCCGAAATGAAAAGCAGATGTGAAATTGCAATGGTGGCCTGTAGGAAAGCAAGCGATTTTATTTTTTTTTCTCCTCCAGTTGGGCATACCAGTGTGTCTCTTGTTAAACTGAACTGTGAATGCAGTGAAATCGCTGCATTTTTAAATGTTTTTCTTTTTCAGAATTTGGTTGTCTTTCACATTCTTTTCTTCTAGTTTCCTAAAGATGTGTATGCTTGATTTTATTTAAAAAGTTTATATTTGTTCATGTATATCATTATATTATCTGCTAAATAACATTTTTAGAATATGAATGTTACAGATTTGCTTTAGTTGATTTTAACTTGGCAGTTTTTGTGAAAGGCTGGGCTCCACTATGAACTTTGTCCCTTTTATCTGCCGACTCTTGTGTCAGATGAAGGATAAATTGTCAGCAAAACAAGCAGGTCTTGTTTTTCTTGCATTTAAGATGTTGACTTCATTTGTGTGTAATTAAGGGAGGTGGTGGGGCAAAAAAATCTACTTTGTAGAAAATATGATAAACTAATAATAATTTACGGGCCTTACAAACCAAAAGTACAAAACAGTATAGTTCATCCATCCATCGATTTTCTAAACTTGCTCATCCAGATCAGAGTCAAGGGTAGCTGGAGCCTGTCCCAACAATCATCAGGAGCAAGCTGGAATAACTCCTGGATGAGGTGCCAGGCCAATGGTCAAGTCTCCCTGCATGCATTGTTAAATACCACTGTTTTTTTTTTTTCTTCGTCTTTTCCAACTAGATAATCCATTCATTTTCCTAATCCACTTTTTCCATTACTGGATAATACAGAGATGGAGTGTATCCTGGCAACACTAGGCACAAGGCACAAAATAGTCGTAAGTAGGGCGCCAGTCTATCACAGGGCACACACCCACACGCAGGGTTCAGAGTTGCCAGTAATTTACCGAATTCATCTTTGGAATGTGGGAGGAAAACTGGAGTTTCTCCACAAAGAGTGACCAGGCTAGGAATCAAACCCAGATGCTTTAAATTATGAAGCAGCATTACTAGCCACAGTGCTACCATGTTGCTCCAAACTAAAGCCATTCTAATTCTCCATTCTTTTTTTTTTTTTTTTTCATCCATCTATGAATTTCTTGAATGTAAATAATCCTCAGGATCATGAGGGTAACAATACTTGCCTTAGCTGAAATTAATACTGGAAAGTGGGCCAATCAAATAGTAAAAGCAATACACATCACACAGATGAGCCTTCCTAATTACCTTTGTCAAATTTCCTACAAATTGCTTGACAAACGGCAGATCACATTTGTAGTAAAACCAGATACCAGGAGTTTTTCTGGCTTTAAAGAGGCAGAGACTAAAAATATAAAGATGACAAGACCTTCTTTGGTTGCTTCACTAAGAGACCTTTAGACTGTGAAAGGTGCTTATCAGGAAAGCATGGCAGACTTCCTGCATTTCTGTGTAATTATTACTTTAAACATGCACATCTCAGTTGTAAGGAGATCCTCATCTGTCAGTTTGCTTCTTATCCTCCTGAACAGTATTTTTTTCCTTTATACTTTTGTTCATGATGTAATTCTCAGTTCCACTAATAAAGTTCTGTGTTTTTCAGCTCTTAATCTGCATGCTCAAATGCGAAGGGAACTTGATAAGTTTTTGTGTTAATATTTAGAGTGTTTCCAGATCAAAGTAAGAACAGCATAGCAATCAACCGGATGTTACAACTCCCTGCTCCCACCTTTTCCCAAATGGAGCTGGAATATTTTTTTTTCCCCAAACGTATTTGAACTTTTTCTGTTAGAATTTTCAATTTAATATGTTTTATAAAAAGTTAGCCCCAGCCAGCTGAACTATTCAAAGTAATAAAGGAGGGTTTTTTTGTGTGGCGTCATGTTCTTGATATTCTTCGTATATGTTATAAAATGTATCTTCTTGCTTATCTTGCCAACTGTAAAGCAGTGGAAGTCGGAACAGCATGAAGTGATTAAAAAATGATGTGAGCCCAAATTCCATAGTTTTTGCCAACAGGGTGTGCCACTATGCAAGACCTCAGGTACCATGAAGTCTTTCTTTCCAGAGGCACCCGGCATGCAATGTGAGCTCACTAATGTGGCAGTAAAGTTTGCCTGCGCAACATGTTAAGTATGTGAGAAACAAGAAGAAACAGATGCCTTAATGACTGATCATATCTGTTTCTTTCAGATTTCATAGGGCTTTCCAATAAACAGCACAAACCGTTAAAGTACATAACCATATTACATTGACATACATAAACACACTCATCTAGTTAAGCATACGGTAACAGTCATAATCTTAGGCAATGGAGAAGTAGAAAACAAATGTTACGAGCGTACCTGAAGAAAAAACAAAGTATTAGTAGATAACAGTTTTGAAAACCTACTAGCTGCCATACTTTATCTATAATATCTGGCTGCACATGTATTGGAGTCAGTAAGTGTAGTAAAATATGAGGCAATGTCTGTCACTGCTGATACATGGCCAGAAATAGCAGCTAATATATGAATTGAACCAAAGTCTGTGTTGTAATGGCAAGCTGTCTAAAGCTGAACACAATGCTTAGGCTCTGGCCCTCAATTTGATGATATGAATTAGAAAATTTTATATTACATTATTTATGGCATGATTAACTTCATTTACTATCATGAAGCATTTCATATAGAAATTAGAATCCTAGCACCTATATATATATATATATATATATATATATATATATATTATAATAAAAATAGTAGTAATATTTTTTTTCTGAAACGGCATTTTCCAGTAGAAGGGAGCTGAAGCCAGTCTATTCACCCAATTTATCAGCCTTAAATGACGTGGCACTCCATCACAAAGCACACAATCATTCATATGGGGCCAATGTAGAGTTGCCATTTAAACAAAGATGCATTTGATTAAGGTATGGGGAGAAGCTGGAATACCCATAGAGGGCCTGCAGAGAGTCTTGTAGAACATGCAAATCTGACACAGACTGTGCCTACCACGTAAATTAAACTGGCCTGCCATATCACTGAGACAGTAATGCTAACTACTGCCCCATCATGCTGCCCCAATACAGAATCCACCCATTTAAGTTTTAAGCCTGCAGCAATATATAGGTGTATAGTGCCTGGGCATATTCAAGCACTGACAGCCTCAACCCAAAAGCTAGCCCAAAGTTCCAGTGCTTCTTCCTTCCCAACCACTTTCCTGTGCATTTTGGAGAAAAGTTTGGGAATGGAGTTTACCTCATAAAAATCAAACTTACTCCAGGTCAGTTTAATGTTGCCACTAGTCGATCAATTGGTCATGTCATTCAACTGGAAGACGAAATTCTCATGAGCACAGAATTAATTCAGCTGGGTATTAAACTAGGATCCAGCTGATTTGAGAAGGCAACGCTATCTGTCACATTGATGTAGGGTTATTCTAAATTATATGGTAATCTCACAGCAGTTTAGGGTTTTGCAGATTAACAGTATTGGGCCGTGTGCACAAGATAATCCACTCATCCATACACTTTGTAAATTGATGATGCACTTCAGGGTGTCAGGTATATAAGAGCGTATCCCAGCAGCTCAAGCTGCAAAACCAATCCTGGACAAAGAGACTAGACTGTCAACGTGGAAGTAGGACTCTCCATTATTAATTTTGATCCATGAGCAAAGAAGGATAGGATTACAATATTGACAAATATAACATTTTTATACATTTTCCTTTGAATGATTGTTTTTTTTAGCATTTTCGCATCATTTCTTCCTCGTATGAACCAACCATTAAAAAACGGTAAAATCACAGATGTTTCTAGCAGTTCATTATCTGAAAGTTCACTACTATAGAAATTGCCTACCTTTTCAGCCTGTGTGGATTTGCTGCAGTATGGGTCAGGCAAGGTAATGGGTGAGAAGTATCCAATAGGTATCGTTAGTGTTAATGTAATGTTCAAATTGCCCATCTCCAGATCAAAGCAACAGCTAGCCTAATCAAAATCTTTTGGGATGAAACAGTAATGTGAGGTAATTTAGTTGAAAATTTTGCTTCTAAAAGAATCTTGGTCTTAGAATGGAATATAGAAGATGAAAGTCTTCAGAATGGAATCGAGCATTGAGTTCAAAAGGTAATTCAAGAAGGCAGCAGCTGAAAGTGGAGTGTGACAAAGCTGGCTTTGCTTAATTTGAATCCAGGGTGTTATAAAGTATACAAGTAATGTCAACACTTGCAATCAAAAACCCTAACTCATAGCTCAGAGTTGAGATGTTTTCCTCTAGGCAGACTGGCTTGGAAGCTCATTTCTTGTGCTGAACTTGAGTGAGCCAAGGAATGGTGAGGACCCTATCTTGGTTCTGGAAGTGGCAGTGTGTTATATTGGTGCAGTAATTCTGGTTTCACGAGTTTGTGGTCTTTACAGAGTGAAATAAGGCTCACATTGAACCTATTACAAAGAAGATGATGATGTCAGTACCCATTGTGCTAATGTCTGAATAGTCACTTAGGCTTGTAAAGATCTTCTTTATCTCATTTAGCTAAGAGGCATGTTCTGCATACTACAAAGGGTGAAAAAGGAATCCCATGATGGGGAATTTCTTGTTTGCCACATAAAGCTCACTTTTATAAAACAACATAACTTACAAGATGCATTAACACTTGTTTAAAGAACAAGCAGTGAAAAAACTGTAAATGGTTAATCCGCATATTTGAATAGCGTGGACTGGTGCTGAAAGTTAAATAAAAGACTCATTTGATCTTGAGCAGGCCTTTTTGCTTATGCTAAAAAATTGATATCTCTTAATTAAAGTAGAGAGGCACGGTTTGTGTCACCAGGGTTTGCATCCTGGGTCTTCCTTGCATGTTCTCCCCAAGTCTATGTGGGTTTCCTCCTGGTGCTCCAGTTTCCTCCTACAGTCCAAAGACATGCAGGTTAGGTGAATTACCAATCCCATATTGGCCTTTTGGTTTGGTGTGTGTGTGTGTGTGTGTGTGTTCAAACTGCAGTGGACTGGCACCCTCTCCAGGGTTTGTTCCTGCTTTGCGCCCTGTACAAAATGGCACCAGCACCTCCCGTGACTCTGTTCAGGACTAAGCAGGTTAAGAAATGACTTAATTAAAGTATGTATGTTATTTGTAGTTTGTGTCTGTGCTGTAGACAGAGGAGCACCACTAGAGGTACAGAAATTTATATAATCTAAAGTGATTCTTTGCTGATCCACATACACTACTCTTAAAATCAAACTTTGTCCTATTCACACAGACCTTGTGCCTAGGCTCTACATACTGTACAGATAGACTGTGTCACAAAAACGACCAAGAGACATCAAAAAGGTTTGGGGCATCCACCCGTATAATATGCCCGGGCTGCAAAAAGGGTTAATTGTTGTGAGATGTTTACAGGTTAGAGTCCAGAACAGAACTGATGGTATGGAGGCAAGATGGGGGGGGTTTAAAATCCAGTACAGGAAGTGATGTCATCGGGAGGAGAACCGAAAGTGTTGTCATCAGGACCAGACGTGACTTCATCAATAGCACCAGACCTGGAAGTGATATCTTCGGGACTGGAACTGACGTCTTCAATGGCGCCAGTACCAGAAGTGACATCAATGGCGCCGGAACCTAGCAGGATTTCCCGTGGATGGTCTGCAGAGGATTGAGAGAGAGAGTTAGTGCAGCTCGCCACCCCCTGGTCTGATGTCCCAATCGCACATGTGTGACAGCTGATAGACAGAAACATTATTATTCCCAAAGGAAATGGCTGGGTTACAGTTTCGGACAAAATGTCACATATATACACATATAAAAAGAATTGTAACAATCTTAAGTGTACTAACAAGGTACAAATACACATATAGCAGTCAATAAATTAACAAAGTGTAGGTATTTACTAAGCAGAATTGAACATATTTATCAATTACAGTTTCACAGTCTGCGGTGGTTTGGCACCCTGCCCGGGATTAGTTCCTGCCTTGTGCCCTGTGTTGGCTGGGATTGGCTCCAGCAGACCCCCGTGACCCTGTGTTCGGATTCAGCAGGTTGGATAATGGATGGATGGATGAATTTCACAGTGCCAAATGTCAGTCATTAGTACACTATACTGCAGATTACAACATTGTCTTTTAAGATGTCCGCGAGACTAGCTCTGTCCCATTAAGCACACAGGTAGTAATGGCAACTTTTCTGAGGATATGAAGGTAGAAACGACCTAACATGGTATGGTGCTTCTTGAAGTTGTCTCAGTATGTTACTGAAGGTGACTCTCTGTTTAGCCAAAGCCTCCTGCAGAGGGGAGAGTCCTTGTCCAGGATAGTTAGCAGCTTCCTGATTGACCTCTGTTCTACTACTAACTCCAGTGAGTCTAGGCTGACTCCAGATAATGAACCAGACTTTCTAATCTACTTTATTAGTCGTTTGGCATCACCTACACCCATGCCATTCCAGCACACTATCACATATGAAATTACACTGACATAGCAGATTGGAAAATGACTGACTTACAGACTGATTGAAAACATGCAAGACTGACCTGCATACACCGAATACTCTCAAACTAGGTCGAAGCAGTCAAAGAGTAGACCCATGTTGTCCAATCTGTAATTGGTTATACAATTGGTCAATACATTTTGCCCAGTGAGGAAATGATCATTTGATTGTTATGTTCCTCTTTTTTTTTTTAAGTCTAAGCTAAAGGTAGGTTAAGTCATTTAGGCGACCACTGAAGCCAGAGGAAACATCTGGATTGTAGCCAGCCTCTTCTGATAGTCCCACAGTGACATGTAACCCTCTTTGACAGCTGTAAAGTAAATAGACAGCAACACGAAAGGCTTAAATAAATACAGCTTTCTTCCTCATAGGAGATGGGCGATACAAAAAGAGGAATGTGTTTTGCAGATTCTGCCTCTTAAATATATGTTGTTTTTATTCCTGCCGAATTAATTTGAGAAACTGTCCCCCCCATAATCCAGCCATGCAGGAAACGCATCATTATGCTGTCACTTTATAACAAAAATAACTAGTAAAGACTTGCTTATGTAAAAAAAAAAGCTGTATGTTCCGAGTGTAACCCCAAAGCATCCTGCCCTCCTCCTTCATTGCATTCTTTCTCAGTTTTAGGGAAGAGTGACTAATTAGTTAAAATTGCAGAATTAATTTGGATTTTTGTATGGTGAGAGTACTGTTTGATACACTGATTTATCTCCACAATGTTCCTTGATGGATTATAGTTCACTTTCACTTTGTTGTAAAAGCCTGACACATGTTTGGTTTCTGAACAGTATGACTAATTTTAGGAAATAAATTGCCCAACATTTTGTTACATATCAACCTAAAATGGTATATTAAAGCATTACAGATAATAGCATCTATCTGGTGTGACTATCAGCAAGTAATTGTCAGCTACCATGCTCTCAATGGGTTGAACTTTTATATGTATTTTTCCAAAATTTTTATTTGTATGTTTATGAACAACATGTGAGTGTGTTTATATTGTTTTCTTTTGCATATATTTTATTAGATTAATATCGAACTCCCCCATAATAAATTCTTCTAAACCAATAAAGTGGCATTTACATTGTAACCCAATTCTCAACTTCACATGCACAAGACATTTACAACAATATTTTTGGTCATTCAGAATGGAACTGTTCTCTGAACTGCTGCAATAAATTGGATTAAGCAGGTTCTGTGAATGCATAAATGGTAGGACACGCATGGAGAATTGGGGAAGCATGCTAGAACATGATATGATTGAACATTAAATGCTATGGTTACAGTATATGCTGTGGGTGTCTATAGTGTTGCCATGTTTATTACCTTTTTTGTTTTTTCACTTAATGTTTCCTTAGAGTTTTGAAGGAGAGTTTAGATTGCAGTGATTTATTATTCAATTTGTATAAAAAGCAATTCAATATTTCCAATTATTTCTTCGTATGGTATAATTTAAAAAAAGAGAAATGCATTATATGATTATGACGTCACTTCATATACAAAGTAAGTGTTGAAAGAGCAGATTCTACTATTTTATTTTTTTAATCAGTATAACAAAATGAAGTGTTAGGTTAGGGTGACATCACATCACAGCAAAACCGAGTATCAAAATAGACTTGTTCTCCTGCCATATGCCATTTGAAAGGCTGTTAATGTGCAATTTCATAATAGGAGGTTGGATCTCATATAGGCCACAAACAGCAACATCATCACTTGTGAATCTTTCCACT
This sequence comes from Polypterus bichir lapradei, assembly GCA_026402145.1. NCBI lineage: Eukaryota > Metazoa > Chordata > Cladistia > Polypteriformes > Polypteridae > Polypterus > Polypterus bichir. Next base: position 12,805,646 of record JANRMT010062849.1, read on the forward strand.
AGGAAACTGTTATTTCCCAAAATATCCCAAGAGCATTTGAAGGCAGATTATATTGCCATCTGAGACTGATCAAGTGCTACCGCATCAGACTGATCCAGATTTGTACTAACTTCAGAGACATATGCTCCAGATTATGAGCATTTATATTACAGTCTTACTTGTCTAGTGTTGGTCCCCAGTGCTAGGATGAATTTGATTTATTCTCTTTTTTCTTCTACTTAGTGCCTCTGGGCAGTTTTCGTTTAAGGACCACTGGAAAGGCAACGGAGTCCATATTTGTTAGAGTGTTTTATGTGCATTTATTAAAATATGGATGTTTACTGAACTTGTTGAGTTATAAATGTTTGGAAGAATGTGTTTTATCCTTTTACGTAACCCCTCAAATATTTGCATCCCTGTGCCAAGGAGGGAAGTCCTTGGCACACGGATGCCTCACTTGCATAAGTCTGCTAGACATTGACTTGTGTAAGGAAACATTTCCTTACTGACTCCACAAGTAGTGTTATACTTTCTAATACTGACATAGTCTTCAGATTATTGCCATTGATGGATGTTGCTTTACACCTGATTTTTAAGCAAATTGTAACTGTTCTTGTGCTTAATGGTCTTATTAATTGTACTTTGCCTGACTTATGACCATAGCTGTTATAAAGTTATACCAATTCCAGATTATTTCAGTACACTATATCTCGGTAAACGTCACATGCATCGGTTCAATATAAAAAGAATATAATCACATAACTTTTGATGTATTTGTGGAAAGGTCTTAATGGAAGTTTTGCATTTAACTTGAGTAATGATTACTTGTAATATGGGTATTCTGCCTCTAAACTTATTCGCACTATCATCGTATTCTGGGGTGCTTGTTTGCAGGGTTACTGTACTGAAATGTGAATTACAGTACAGAAACTGCAAAGGCTGACATAAGCTATGTGTGTCTTGGGGACACAGAGTAGAGGACCCCCTGCTACTTAAATATTTTTCTGATGTATATTTGTATTTACGTATGTCTGTTATTTTAGAAAGCATAATGAAGATAAAATTCAACACACTGACTAAGAGTACCTAATGTCAGCTTACCATCTAGTATATTCCTGTCCTTGACATGAGCCATTGTTATAAGGTAGTCGATGTCACTTGCTTCATACAGGAGTTGTAATAATGTTTTGGCTCATTAATGTATATGCAATAATATACAGTACAATATATATTTGCAAATATTTTCATGTTGCAATATTTTCTCCTATGGTTGACTGTTCAGCCACCTGAATGAATAGAAACTGGCAACCAGTGGATAGAAACTGACACCGAATGCACATGTGTGAGTGTCAGTAGCTCTGTACTGTTTGCCACAAGAAAGCAGTGAGAAAAATGACTGTGGAAACACACAGCTGGTGACACCTTCTCTCAGGAGCACTTCAGTGTCTGCAGTGTCTATTTAGATCTATAATGAACATCGTTCTTTTGTTTCAAGAAAGTAACATAGATAAAATTTGAAGAAGAGTTCAGATTTTTTTTATTATTCTTTTATTTATTTTATTTTTTTAAATTTAAGTAAAATTAATTTAAAATGTTTAATTTTATATATTTATTATTTTATTTACTGATTATTCTTTATTAGGAATACTTAAAAGCCATACTTAGAGGCTGTGGTTTTTATACTTCTTTAAGTGGAATAGAAAATTTAATGTTCATTTCTGTTATTAAAATACTTTTTGATAGTCCAGACAAAGTTGTGATTACATCAAATTCATATGGCCGGTTGAAGTTGTAATCATTTAAAAATAATTATTTTTCTGTTATTACTCCAATGTTGACCCTAGACTTGAAAAAGAAGTTTCTTACAATGAATTAATGGAATCCTCTTCATGTAGTAGTAGTAGTAGTAATTCCACATGTACAGGATATATTGAAAGTCTTGCCTGTATGTCCGAACAACATACAGCATATTGTAATATTCATGAATAAATTGCCTTTATAATGTTATCTATCAGAAAAGCAGAGGATACAAGGGAGTTGTAGTAACTTTTACCTTGCATTACTTGCAACAAGTCTCCAGCTTTTACACATAATATAGAATACTGGTCTTATGTTCTCTTTTACCCAAGTTGCAGTTACAGGTCATAGTGACTGATAACACGGTCATTAATCATAAATGAGAGTAATTCTCATTTTTTAAACTTTTGGTAACTTGACAATTGTTGATAAAGTGCTGTTAACAATAAGCCCACTAAAAAGCTGGTTCTCTTATTGCTGTTGACAGATGTTTTCTATGTAGGGGTGGAGGAGGAAGGAGAGTTTCAGAATTCATTGGCATAGCAGAGCTGTAAAATAAGATGCAATTAGGGATCTCACGTGGCGCCGGGTCAGCTGTGTATGTGAATCTTCTGAACTAGTATATTGAGTTTCAAATAAATTATGGCATTCTTTTTGAAGTCAGCTGCAGGTATTCTCCTGCATAAATATAAAAAGCGAGATAAAAACTTTATTTGAATAAAATGAATTGTATGAAAAATTATAAGTTTATTTGCTTCTACCTAGTTAAAATTCAGCTGGCTGGACCAGAAGTGTAAAAAGGCCCACTGTTTCTCTATTCTTACTCCTTAGCTGTGGCCAATCAAACGAATCCCAATTTACTTAACTTCTGGTACCTTTTTCTAGACCAGTGCTTCTTAAACTATAAGTTGCGACCCAGATTGGCTCATAGACATGTTTGTGATGGGTTGTCACTTGGCTGGGAAGTAAAGTTAGCCAAGTTAGTCCAAACATTAATTATATGCCATCACCTATTTAGCATGCAAAACAACACCTTTAACTCCTCACAGATAGGTTTTGTTTCTATGGCACGAAAATATAAAAAAACACTCCCCTTGACACCTCCTCCTACCCTGTCACAACCCGTGAAACAATCAAACTGAGATGACTGATAAGCAAAAGATATGAATAAGAAAGAGGGGAGAGAGAAGCAAATAACAGATGAGCTTGTAAGGTGAGGGAACCACCCCATCTAATTTGAAATGCGGCACAAGAATGTGACAATTTTCAGAGTATTACGAAAGGCGATTGAATAAGATCAGGGTATGAATGCTGCGTGCTAAAAGCAACATCAGCGACCATTGGTAGTTGATCATGTAGTCACCATTGGCGCATACAGTTAATCTAAAGCTATAGCAGAGGTGCAAAGAAGATTCTGCATTAAGTTTAATGTGCCTCGATAAGAAAGAATACAATATCGTCAGACAAAGAACATAAGAAATTTGACAAATGAGAGGAGACCACTCAGTCCATCAAGCCTGTTTGTTTAGCTGATAGCTAAACAATTCTTAAGGGTTGTCAAAGTTTCTGTTTCAACTACATGGTCTCTGTAGTTTGCTCCAGAATCCCTTTGCATAAAGAAGTGCTTCCTGGCTTCAGTTTTAAATGTACTTCCCCTTAAATTTCACTGATGCCCTTGCATATGTGGTTCATCCTTAAGATGAAAGAATGTTGCTGGATCTACTTTATCAATGACTTTGAAGATTTTAAATACCTGAATTTGATCCCCACACAGTCTTTCTCTGTTTCAGACTAAACAGGTTTAATTCTCTGAGTCTGTCAGATGAGGACATGTGCTTAAATCCTAGGATGCATTTGGTTGCTCTCCTCTGCACAGTTTCAAGTGCTGCTATTGTCCATTGAGAACCGTAGGAACACAAGAAAATATCAAAATGTTGAGATAAGGTGTAGACATTCAGTACGATATCGGTACGCAGCATTAAACTTTTATAAGGGGACAGTTCACAGAATTATTCATCAAGATTTTTCCTAACCCCCATATAAAATACAGATACTGCATACATTTTTTAGGAATAATTTAGCTACTTTTTTACTCCGTTTATTGAATTGGTCAATGAAAACGAGGATACCTGAATTATTTGTAAACTCATTTAGAAATGGTGGTGTTCTTCTGAAAAAAAGGTTATTTGAAAAAAATATGCTATTTAAGACAAGGTAAATAGACTGCATTGATGAATTATTTTTTGACTACCGGTATGTTATTCCTTATCTGGTGCCATAACTTAGTGACTACGTTAAGCTACCATTCATACTGTCCTTTCAAAAATGATCAGATCTGCATCCCAAGCATTTCTTTACCTCAGCTTTACTGACGTTTACACTAAACATTTACACTGGCAGCGATATACTTCAGAAATCTATTACCTGTTTAGAATGGTAATTATTGCTTCATTAAGTATTCGTTTACTTTCCTCATTTTTTTTTTTTTTGAACTATTAATGTACTCGAAACAAAAACATTTACTGTTTGTTATTATTATTTTTCTTACTACATGGCCATTGTTATTTCTCTAGTTACAGCTCTGCTGGCATTATGGTAATAACCTTCTTCTTGAGTCCCAGTATGGTATCGATTTTCTTGTTTGTGTCCTCAGATTAAAAACTTTAAAAAACCCTATTTTAGACACGTATCTTCAAAAAGCATTTTGTCCTTATGCTCACCTCCTGGAGTTTTACCAATTTAATTAACTATCTGTTATATCTGCTGATTTTTATCTAGTTTTGGTATTAAAAGCAATGCTAAGGTTCTTTTCTGTATTTGAATTTTGCCTTTTGTATTGTTTTAACTTTGATCTTCCTTTCAAAATTTTCTTTTTTTTATTTGCTTTGTATAACAGTCTCTGTAAGAGTCAGTCTTAGAAAGCTAATGTTAATAGTAAATTTACATAAGTGCTTACTCAACTTGAATTGAATAAAAGTTGCACATTGCTGCATAGATAATGGAGGATTCTTTTATCCATATAGCTAACATGTAACAGAACATCCTTAATGCTCACCTGTATTTGTAATGTAACAACATTACTGAGTCATTTTGTTAGTTGGGTAGATGCAATGAAGCGTTAGATTTGTGTGCAAACAAAATGATACAAAGGCACAGTTTTCTGACCATGTTATAGTGTATGTATGTGGCAATGAACCGAAACTTAAAGAAACGTATCTAGATATGTAAGCCTTGAAGAGAAACATCATAGACAAGAAGCTTATTTTTTTTTGTTTTAACTTTTAAAATGAAGAAACTTGATCTGTGGAATTATTTACATAGGTGACACGCACATTGCCTGAATTTTCCAGTGAAGTTAAAGCTGCAAAATTTTAGAAACCCTGGACAAATGCATTTACAGTCTCCATCCAGAGCTTTGCCTAAAGTTGCCAGGGTGGACTGTGGCTAACTATGACCCAGAATTGAAGAAGTAAATTTGAAAATAGAAGGATGAATGGGTGGCGTGGATACAGTTGTCTGTTAAAGAAATGGTAACAACCAAAACAAGTGCATCTTTTTCCAGGATATCTCTCAATTTTATGTGTCCACGTTTTTAATTACAGGGTCATAGCGACCCCTGGGCAGGAAGCCAGTCCACCACAGGTCATGCTCACTCCCACCCACACTCACTCAGCATGAGCCAGTTTAGAGACACCAATAAATAAATCTAACATGCATACCTTTTGGCTGTGGAAGGAAACTGGAGTGCATACAGAGAATCTTATGAATATCTTGGGGGAAAAGGGCCCACTCCACACGCAGTGACCGGGGTTGGCTGTCAAATCCATATCTGCTCAAGCTTATCTTTGCAATTTTATCTGGAATGCCTGAATCAGTAGTTTTGTTAGTTTATTCAGTTGATCTTGTAGCTCCCAGCAACTCCTCTTTGAGATTTTAACAGTTTTACAATATTTATAATAATGAGACATTTATGAAAGTACAAATATAAATTTATTTAGCTCTCTGAGTGACCGTTTTGATTGATACATTATTATAGTGTGTTGTATATTTTGTGATTTACGTAAAACCAATGCACTATATTTCCTAGTGATAATTAAAATAAATAATTTATTAGGTCAAGTAAAGACTAACTGTTGTGTTGTGTAGTATTTTATTTGGGAGTTCAGTCACAGGCCCCTTATTGTGATTAGGGTTTGTTTTTTGTAAATGGCCTGTTTATATTGGTGTGTGTTCCAGTAAAAGAAAGATGGCGGTCTTACACTAAGAAAACGGCCATGGAACACAGATCAGGTACTCCCACTCTACTAATGGATTAAAGATTTGACAATGAAGAGGTCCTTTGATGTTCATAAATGAAATGACTTGACAGCTACTTCTTGACCCATTCAGATTTTTAGTGTTTTCATTACCCGTCTTAAAAAATAAGTTCTAGTGTATTCTCTTTTTTGTCAGTCTGTCTCTGTTTGCTGTACTATAATCCCTATATATATACTGTACAGAAATATTTTGTTCAACAACCAACAGCTAGGAATTAATTAGCTTTCAGCAAAAATAACCTTGAAGGAGGGTGATGCATCATGGGAGAACAGTGCCCCTACCAAATGTGTATACTCCCCACCACTGCCACACATCCTTCTGCTGAATTGGTAATATAGTTCTCCCTCAGCATACATGGGGAATTGGTTCCAAAACCCACTGTGAATACCAAAATCAGCAGATACTGAAGTATTATACTTTAAATCATCTCTAGATTACTTGTAATACCTAATACTGTACAATACAAATGTCATGTAAATAGTTTTTATACTGTGTTGTTCAGGGAATAATGACAAGGAAAAAATAAAACTCTCTACATGTTCAGTATCGACGTAACCATCATATGTAGTCTAACTACATTATACACATCAGTGACAACATGATGACATTTTCTTTCTTTCAACACAGATTTCTTTCATTTAATGATCTTAAAGAGTAATCATAGAATAAAACACAGAATGTTTAATATACAAGTACATATGTAAAATATAATTATAACTAGAGAAAATATAAATTCATTCTTTCTCTGCTCACAACACATTTAGCAAATGATCGAGATGCGAGGCAAACAATGCTTCAGACAGCAAGTTCTGGAGAGAGACTACAGCAGTTATGCCTAAACATCATTTAATTTGTTTGGATTCAGGCAAAAATTTAGCAAATTCAAGTTCTGCTTTTAGGAACTTTCTGGGTTTTTTTTCTCTGAATATTTTTGATCACGGTTAGTTGAATCCACAGATGCTCAATCTGCGGATACAGAGGGCTGACTGTATCAGTTTACTATGGGCTTATTGGCAGCTACAAACTCTTTTATCTGTAGCTCAAACTCTTTATACTGTATTGGTCTTAGATTCTTAACATACAGTAAGTCTTTCCAACCAGTTTATTTGAAGACAAGGCTGCAGTTGGCTGAAGCCTACCCAGGCAGGACTGTGCAAAAAACAGGAACGGGTTACAGTATACATTCATGCTTAAGAAAAGTGGTGTACTTGGACAAACTCCAAACTATGTGTTTTACAGGGAAAGTATACAGCCAAATTAGGAATTTTCTGTAAATTATTCACTTTATCCATTTCAATGTTCATGGTTCTAAATTGTATAGAACAGTGCATTGACAAGAAATGCATGACAAACATAAATATCATTGATGGATTGTGTCCCTGTCAAACATTAGCTGTGTAACTTTTGATATCTCTTACAGAAGTTGGATAAATGATTGAATGCACTGACCATTACCAATATCCCACTTAATAGCTGATCCTTCTAGTTTAAGGTTTGTCCATGATTCATCAGGTAGCATGGATGATGTGGGACTGCCTAGTCAAAATCTGGTGACACTTAGCTACAAGAGCCCAGTAAGATCATCTGAGAAATCGGAGCAGGTTTTAACAACTTTCAGCAGCCTACATTTGCTCCCTATAAAATATTACCCAGTGCTGCCATAAATCCATAGAACTTGCAATTAAATACTGCAGTGCTTTCATTTAAGGATTACGAAATTGCAAGTGCATTGCCCACATCAAAAACAATACAGAGTCTTCAATCAAATTAATTTTATATTTCCACTGTTCTCTTGAAATATACCTTTATTTTACTTTGGTGTAAACTGTGAATGTTTCTGTACCACTTCATTAGGTAAAGAAAGACACTAAATAAATAAATCTTACTTTTATTAATGTCCCCATGTATCCAGAGTGACCTGGACTATTGAACACAAGAGTTCAGATGTTTAAAGTGTCAATTGCTGATTCAAGTTACTGCCGTTTATTTTTTGGCAGTGGGAGATGCCAAAAGAAAACACTGAAACAATCTTAATTAGAGAAAAGATATCAGATATTTATATGTTGTCAAGTACTGCATTCAGAAATTATTGATCAGTCATATTTTATTATAAGGCTCTTATCCCCAATTTACAGTAAGTTGGATTAAGTAAGTTTAGAAGGCAGATAAATGGATATGCAATATACGTGATTGATATTGTAGTGGTATATTGCTCTTTCTATTTTGAAATCTGTTCATATTTCTCCAACATTAAACTTTTTGCCAGAATCACCTTAAGAACCTTAAGCCTCTGCAGGTATAGTGTCGGGAGAAGGAAGGAATAAATGTGATTTTGGATTTTAGAAAAGTCAGGTCAGCTCAGGTTGGGGAGCATGCACTGGTAAAGTGCGTTGCCGCATCTACCCTATAATGAAACAGCTCGGGATCTTGGTTGGCAAACCCCCAGGCAGACACGCTTTTCAGTCCAACTCCCCGAAAATGACCATCTATCTGCTGCAGAAAGGTGTTTCATGGGTGTCCCCTTTGCCTGGTCCAGCAGCTTGGGTCCTCAACAATGAGGATCTTGTGAGCCAGATCACCCTTGGGGAATGGTGCCATATGGCTGTAGTGCCATAACTGACATTCCCTCACAATGCAGGTAATATGCCTCATTTGGCATTCCATGAACAACTGCTCATTCAACACAAAGTCAAGCCAGTGGTACCCAAGGATTCTCTGAAGAGACACAGTACTGAAATAGTTCAGTCTTTGTCTCAGGTCACTGGATGGCGTCCATGTCTCGCAACCATATAGCAAAACAGGAAGCACTCTAAAGACTTGGACCTTCATCCTTCTGAACAGATATCAGAAATACCACACCCCTTTCCAGCAACCTCATGACCACCCATGCTCTCCCAGTCTGTCTACTGACTTCATTGGAAGAGTCACCAGAGACATGAATGTCGCTGCTGAGGTAAACTGTGAATGTAAACCTCTCAACAAGGTCGACATTCTCTCCCCAGACAGACACACTGCCCATGACTGTGCCCAGGAGGTCATTAAAGGCCTAGATGTTGCTTTTTATCCATGATACTCACAAGCCCAGACTGCTTGCTCAGTCTCTCAAGAGCCCCGATCAGAGTCTCCTTTGACTCAGCAAAGATCACAGATGCCCCACAGCCACTAGATCCCATGACCTTGCCAAACACCCACTCTATGCAAGCATTGAACAAAGTAGGAGCAAGAACACACCCCTGATGAACCCCAGAATAAACTGGAATAAATGCAGAGGTCCTGCCTCCACTCTGCACAGCAGTCACCGTACCAGTGTACAGGATGGCCATAATATCCAGCAACTTTGGGGGGGGGGGGGAGAGATCCGGTCCCCACCTCCCCACGAAGTCTCAGAATGTCCAACAGGGCATATTGATCAACTGAGTCGAATGGTTTATAAAAATCGACAAAAGCTACAAAGAAACTCTGCCAATATTCGCGTTTGCACTCTATGAGAACCCACAGTGCTAGGATGCAGTCGATGGTAGACTTCTTAGGCATAAAACCAGATCGTTCCAATCACTTGTAGGTGACAAACTGATCACAGATTCTATGATGATGACCCTAGCAAGGATCTTACCCGGCATCAAGAGCAGTTTTATCCCCCTGTAGTTGCCACAATCCAGGCGACCACCCTTCCCTTTCCAGATAGGGACGAAAAGTCCTGTTTTCCAGTCAGATGGGATGATGCCAGTCTCCCAAATGGAAGCAAAGATTGCTTGCAATGCAAGGAGGGCTGCCTTGCCACCAGCCTGGAGATGTTCGCCCCGGATACCACAGATCCCTGCAGCCTTCATAAACCTCAGCTGGTTAACCACCTGTTCATTCTCAGTGAGATTGGGTGGTTCACAGCTAATTGGAGGATCAGCCTCAAGAATCGTGGACCCAGAGATGTCCAACATCCTAGCCGAAGGATCAGCTTTAAACAGCTGCTCAAAGTAACCAGCCAGGGCGGGTCACAACTGCAGCATCATCAGTAAGGACCGTTCCATCACCCACCCGGACTGCGATTCTCTGAGGAACAGATTCGGATGTGTGTAATGCTTCGATTCCTCTGTAATCACTAGACCATAGATAGAGTGTCATTTGCTCATAACAAATGCCTTCTTATCTATCCTCGGAGCCCTTGCAGCCATCCTTCTGAGTTTCTGGTACAGACCGGAAGTTGCCATCAAGCCGTGCACTGTGACTCCTCTCAATAATATCCAGGGTGCCCAGCAAGATGAAACACCTTCTTCTGGGAACACTGCCAACACCAACACAACTCTCAGTAACCTTCAGGGTCTTGTCATGGAAGGTCTCCCACATCACATTAGGATCAGCAATTGCACCCAAGTCTGCAAGTTCCTCACACAAATTGCATGCAAACTCATTAGAAACCGCTTGATTTTTGTGTTTGCCCAGGTCCAGCCTCATCCTTCTAGTAGTTGGTAGCCTACTGGACCTATGCTGGATCTTCAGAGTTACAACAAGTCTCTGGGCAGACACAAAACGGGCAGACCCTCTTGTTCTCTAGGAGCCTCCAGCATCTACCCACGAGGATGTGATCAGTTTCCTTTACCACACCAGCAGTATTGGAGTACCACTGATGTGACTTGAGGGCACTGGAACCAGGATCCAGTGATCCACAGTCCCCATTATTTTGCAAAGTTAAGGAACATGGAGCCATTTTCACCACAGTCACCAGATCCATGGGGGCTGACACAATTCTTGTAGCCAGCCCTGTCAGTGCCGGTGTTTGCATTGAAGTCATCCATGACCAGAGGAGTGTCTCCTCACTGGCACCCATCAACCACTGAGCAAAGTTGAAAATAAAATGTCTTCCTCACCGAGACATCACTCACCGTAGTCAGAGCATACACTGAGACAACAGACAAGATACCTAGAGAGTGCCTTAATCTGAGTCTCATAATACGCTCCTTGAAAGGAGCAACATCAGATGCCATCAGAAAGAGCCAATCCGCCACAGCAACAGCTACTTCCTGAGTGTGACAGCAATCAGAGCAACCAGACTAATGAAAGATCTACCCACCTACAGAGATCTGTTTTATCCCAGGTCTGCACACCTCAGAGAGTGCTGTCACTAGTTTACAAAGCTACTCCAGAGCTGCTGGAGAGACGGGATATTCCACTCACCTACCCGAATGGGCCACCTCAAATTGGGACCCAATTTTTATCGTGCACTGGGCAATGCCTCAGCACCACACCAGTTCTGATCTCCCACAGTCCTCTTCCTGGGATGAGGCTCCCGAGGGCTTTCCCCCATCCCCTTCGTAATGCGAGCAGGCTGCAGAGCTACTCCTGTGGAAAGCAGAAAGTAGTCCTGTAAGCCATTCTGGAGCTGCATTAAGTTTTTACAGTGGCTGAAGTGGCAATCCTGCAACCAACCCCCAAGATTTCCCTGTAAGTTGGGCGGGCCAGAGCTTGTGGGGCCAGATGCAGTTTAACGTCATACGCAGGACAAAAACCCTATGTCTTACCCAGGATTTTACAAATCCAGTTCTATTATTAAAAATGTTATTTTATATAAAGTCCCATCTCTACTCTGTCTGTCATGTTAGTAACAGATGCACTTTCCTTCTGCTACTGCTTTCTGCCTAATGTCAGTAGGTCCCAGAGTTCTCTGTGTGGTGTGCAGTGCAGTTTAGTGTTACTTTTTACTTCTTGCTGTCTTCACTGGTGTGTTTAGATTGTGATCTTGGCCTCAGATAAGGTTAAAAGATGTGCTCGAGGAAATGTAAATGTTTTATTCAGCAAAAAAAAAAACTTTTGAACATCTACTGAGACTATCACAGACATGGTTAGGCAGTTATAACATACTTTTCATACATCAAAGCCAGTCAGTTAGCATAAACAATTAAAAAAAAAAAAAACGTGAATCATTTACTCAGTTGGGTTTCTCTTCCCATTTCGTAAAAGAATCCTTGCCCATTAAAACTTACTTGACAGCCTTACTGAACACATCATAGCATCAACATTCCTGCAGTTTTCTGCTTTCCTTGTCCCTGCTATGTAATGCAAGCTAGTGCATGCAGCAGACATTCAATTTAATTTGATTTTTGAATACTGCAAATATCCAGAGAAATACACTTCTGAGACTGTTTAGCTAAATTGTATAGAAAATTCTTCTTCCTCCACCTACACCAGAAGATAATAACAGATCTTAATTCTAAACACACACCAAAGATGAGAGACACATCTGCTAATGTGAAGCAATGTTACTCTAACATAGAAGAAATTACAGTCATTATCTACATCGGCACATGTTTTCTGAAAAAAAAAATTCCAACTTAATGTTATTTGCATTTATGCCACACTGTGTTGGTGAGACTAATTTGAATTGCTCAGTGTTTTTTTTATTTTTGTAGAACAGTTAGTCTTTCTTTAGGTATAATTTTGCACGCTATAATAAAATAATTATCAAAGATGCTGGGTTAGATCACAAGCTTGTTTTTGATCCTTCTTTCCATTTCCAGATACGCTTATATTTCTGTTTTTATTTCTAATAGCTGTGCTGTTTGGTTGTTAAATCTGGTATAGTGATGTAGTATGCCTTGTGATAGTGCAGAAAGCTATGTAAAGTAAAAATTAATTGAGATTTGTTGGGGTCAGTGCCTACATCAGTACTTAGACATCACTGAAAAGATCAAAGTTCACAATGAAAATATTTTATGTCTGCAATATTGTTTTATTACAAAATGATTTATAAAGCTGAAAAACCATGGGGTCTGCTGTTTCAATTCCCATTTAAGAACCTCTCTGTGTGATCACAAGCAAGTCCCTCTACCTAATTGTACCTCCAGTTGTGCAGAATATATGTTAACAGTTGTACTATGTCCTAATCTTGTAAATCACCTTTGGTAAAGTATCCACCATCTATTATATATAGTTAAACTTTGGTCCCAAGTTGTGCTACAACAAAGTCCAATGTTTGCTAAAAAATGGGTGAGCATTTCATGTATTTATCATCTCAAATAAAGACCACTGTGCATCTAAAGGAGCAGCAGTTAATATTTATCTGTTTTTTCCTCACAGGTTTTTAACAAAATGAGTGAACGATTTGATTGTGACAACTGCAAGGAGTCCTTATATGGCAGGAAGTACATTCAAGCAGAGGACAACCCTTACTGCATCCCATGCTACGACACACTATTTGCAAACACTTGTGAAGAGTGCAAAGAGTTGATTGGACACGATGCCAGGGTGAGCAGAAACCAGTTTTCAGCACCAAGTCAGAGCATGGTGTCTTGCATTCCATTCAGCATCTTTATCCAGTGTTGCTGTTATTTGCTTGTAAAAGCTGGCTAAAATTAATTGACAGGGTAGTCTAAAGACTGCCATTTTATATATCAATTTGAATTAGATTATGGTTATATTTACTATTTCATATTGAATATATTATGTGTAGCACTTGGAATAAATAAAGTATCTCTCTATCTCTAGTTGTTCAACAATTGCTACTGTTGTTTTCAGTTTGTGCTAAATTTGTACTTCCTGATCCTCAAGTCTGATGGCAGATGACTCCGGGAGACAAGATACTGTTCTGTGTGATTCTGTATCTGTAGTCTTATTCATAAACTATTTATTTTGTCTTTCACACTAATTCCGTTTTATTGCAAAACAATCCCCTGACTAAAATTCTTTACGTTCCACTTCTAACTGGAATTTTTTGCTACCCTTGGTACAAATAACAACATCGCAAAAGCTGACCCTGACTGATTTTGTCTGTGCCTAGTAAGAAATGCCATCTTGCCAGTTGAGCCCTGGTAGAGCTGGTGATGCCTGGTTAGTTTGTCTGCCTAACACATCTTGCCTTTCATACTCTTCAGGAAAAGTGAAGTTTCAGTATAGATTGAGGTGTAAAATGATATGGAAGGCAGGAGACAGTCTTCCTCCAAATCTATAGTGAACTGAAGACAATTAGGTAAAGGTAGACAGATGTCAAAGGGAACTTTTAAATTATGTGCTTATCACAGTGGCAGGAACTAAAGGAACTGAGCTAATCTAGTAGGCATATGAAAGTGCCAGTAGTGATCAAAGATATTTAGCAAAATATTGAAGATTTGATGGATGCTGTCAAAATAGACTACAGCCTCCCGCAAATTCCTGTTTGAATTTCTTCATGTGTAAACCATTATGCCTGTATCTAGTCTAATATATTACCAAGTATTAAGTATTCCTGTGGTATAAACTGGTTGCATTGTATGCAAAATATATAGGAGAGCATATGTAGCACTGGTGTATTAGATGAAGTGGGAGTCCTCTGTGTTAAAATGGATATTTGAGTAGCTTACTATTTATTTTACAGTTTAATATCGCAATGTCTGATTTAACATTGTTTCTGGAGACAGAATATTTATGCATAGATATTGATGTAAAGATCTTCCTTATGACTGGAGAAAACATAAGTAGCTGTCAAAGAGAATGAGACTAATGGCATGGACCTACTTTAACCAGTAGTATTGCAACCTAATCTCCAACTGCCTGACTCGTCTCATGCCTTCAGTGAAGAATGTCCCTTGGCTTGCTGTTGTAGGAAGCTGTGCTAGCCTAAAGCAAGTGACCACAGATTTCTATGCCACCTTCCTCCTAAACATTACCTCTGTTTATAATTAAACTTGCCTGCTTTTAGACCTCTGATGCTTGGTCAACTTGTAACGACTGTCTCGAAACAACTTGGCTGGCTGCTTCTCTTCCAAGCCGAAGACCTAATAAAGAGTCAGACTAGGCCAAGTCAACACTGTATTCCACTCACTATAAGTTTCCTCCTCTCATTTCCCTAGCCGATGAAGCAAAGACATAAACTCATAAAATATAAAAAGTGAAAGGTGAATATATTGTAAGGAAAGATGAATACATTTAAACAGAGATAATAGAAAGTGACAAAGAATATTAATAAATAAGACAAACCACCTAATATTTATATACACTAGAAAATTTCTCTCCCTTTTTTTCTGAACTAATAAACACTAAATACAATTAAAATTTAAAATATTCCCAAGTAAATATCATGTACATTACATACAAAAAAAAATCCTTAAGCCAAACACACACAAAGTCCGGTCTGGAACTATAACAGAAGATGGTGTAAAATGATGAAACCAGCCTAATTCCTTGAAGTAAAATGAATTCAAAAAGACTGGCTGAAATGATGGCGCTATCCCAAAGTAAATGGACTAGAAAGAAACAAAACAATCTCACCATTCTAAGTCCCAGCAGATGTGAAATGTTAAGCATTTTCCAGGTAGAAGCCAAAGAAAATGTGATTGTCTAGAACTATGATGAGGTGGATTCTGGAAATCACTTGGCAATGGTAGTAGTCATCAAAAACTGTCTTAGCAAGTAAAATCAAGGTGAAGTGGTTTCTAGAAGGAGATCAAGATTTTAAAAATGACATCTAACGTCTAAAGCCCCCAATCTCTCATATACATAATTTATATTATATATATAATGTGTGTGTGGTGTGTATATGTGTGTGCACAAACAACCCCAGTACTTCCCCAAAGTCCAGGCCCTCCCAATGCCTCTTTTTCTCAGGTCCGACTCCACTCCTCTCCTCTCCTCTGAAGCTCTGTCTCTCTTCCTCCCAACTCCAGCCATCGAATGGAGGGAGGCGGCCCCTTTTATAATCACCCAGACGGGCTCCAGGTGCCTCCCAATAAACGGCTGCCGGCACTCCCTGGAGTGGCGGAACTGCCGGCTGTGCACCTGGAAGCATTCCGGGTGTCTCCGGTATTATTACCCCTAGCACTTCCGTGTGTGGCGGAAGTTCTGAGGGCCAGGGCTCTTCAGGCATCCGGGCACCCCCCGGGCGGTGACCACAGGCCCCTATAGGGTTGAGCTTCCAAGTTCTGTTCCCGTGGTCCCCATACCATCCAGGGCAGCTGCCCTCTCATGGTCTGGAGGAGGCATAGCCCCTCTTCTGGTCCTTCTGGGCGTCCTGGCTGGGTACCACCCCCAGCCGCATGCCACACTTTTATTTATTTAT
>JANRMT010062849.1:12822159-12834360 GCA_026402145.1 Polypterus bichir lapradei
AGAAACTATTGAAATCATTAGAAAAAAATTGAAATGGTGAGATGTCAGGTAATTAAAAAGAACAACTCTGAGCATCTCTCTCCTAGGAGGATTCGTTTTGCCGATGTGCTGGCCTCACTTGCTTATTCTCAGAGGTGAAGCACTTACCCCAACTCCACTTCTCAATTCCAGGATGAACAGACACACACGCTTCCACACGTAGATGTTTATATATAAGATAAATGCATAAGTATATATATATATATATGTATTTATATCTGAAAATCCTTTTTACTGGAAACAGAAAGTCCCACCTGAGATGGTCAACAGCTGTCAATCATGTGTCTTTCCCTATTCAAATTTCAGTGGGTGTTTGCTTTTACACAATGGACAGTTCATAATTCTGTAAAAGGAAAACCAACAGAAACAATTGAATAGACCAAACAAAAAACAAAAGCACGTACCATCACTGCAGCCTGGTGTCCTTTATAGCAGATGCAGGATTGTGACATTCCCTACACTTAGATTTTTGTGCATTCCTTGCATCCATTCATTAGCCCACCAAACAGTTGTAAGTAGTATTCATCATGTGTTATAACTTTCAGATTAGTAATATCACCATTTGTTGTTTTAAAAAGCTGGCAACAGTTGTAGCCCACCTGCAAAAACTCAAAATTTATATCCAATGTTTGTACAATTGGCTAAATAACAGAGCATTACAAGTTTCTGCTCTAATTAACCAGAAAATGTAAATTCTATTACTCATACTGTATTACCTGCCTGAGTATGTATGGTATTACATTAAAACCACAGAGTGGGAATCACTTGAGAGTCAATAAATATATTAACTAAGCCCATAGTACCATTCAGAAAAGGAATGCTGCTATCAGATATGTGTTCCTATTACTTTTTAAACACTGTCGTCTTTTACCTATTGTTAGGCATTTTAGGCAGTCCATCCAGAGTTTTCACATGATCCTGAAGGAACAAACTTTTTACTTTCCAATTACTGTGTAAAATGGCTTTCTTATAATCAAGGGGTTCAGTCTCTGAATGGAAGGTGAACCTTAAATGCTTACTCCTAATGAAGCAGTAGTTAGGTGGAATCATATAGGTGACATCCCAGTAGTTAGGTGGAATCATATAGGTGACATCCCTAACAGTAGTATATATAATATTCCAGCCTGGTCCTCTTTTGACATATATGAAGCACTACAATCTAGACATTACAGTGCCATCTATATTACTCCTTAGAGACAGTACACTCAGTGCCACTAAACATTGTCCATCTGCCCATGCATGACCCCGTAACCCAACTTTTCCCATCATCTGGCTCACAGATTTATTTATTTATTTATTTATTTAACATGGTGTAACTGAAATAAAGTTCTTCTAAAGGAATTGAGTAGTGGAAAACTTCTAATGTTGATCACAAAATAAATCCATTATGTCATAAAGCACTTTGGCCTAGAAGTTAAAAGTACACAATAATATTAAGACTCAAGTAGGCATTGGTTTATGCAGAGTAATATGTGAATTATAGACAATGGAACAGTAAAACAAACAGTTATAATTTAGTTTCCCATTATTTTTGGCATGGTGAAGGGGTTTGCATGTGGGAATTTTTACAACTATGCTTTGTATTCTTTGAAAATTACCCCTGGCAAACTGGCTAAACAAAAATTCAAAATTTCAACCCAGTGATGTTACTTTTTAAAATTAGGCTAACCTCATGTGAAGCAACGAGAACTAAACATCTCTAGGACCCATTCTGGAGGAGGTGTTTGCTCTTAAGAGTTTGAAGACTTAATGATTAAAATAGCCCAAACCACCCTAAAAAAGCTGAGGGGTGGTGGTTAGCCATAACAAGTATTTATGGACAGATTTAGAAAGAGTGACAATTGGAAAAATTACCTTTTCTGCCTGAAAAGTCCTTTCTGTAGTGTGAGGCTGATTTTTGTACTTGTGTGAGAGATTAATAAGTGTCATTTTAATGTAGTTTTACTTGCACTTAAACAAAAAATTGGCTCTGGATCTTGATTACTTCCCAAGGAACAGTGACTCGCCTACCCTGGATCTGGCATGCTGTAGAACAATGAAGCAGCTTTTTGTCCTACTACAGATAACTGGTAGCTTATAGAAGGTATGTCAGCCTTGCCTTCATCAGACATTGTGATATCTGGAGGAGGATAATGCAGGTGAATGGAGTTCTGGAGCCACAGTTGAGTATCATTTGATCCTTATGCTTGCAGAGCAACACAGCTGACTGCTTTCATGTGTAAGACTCGGTTAAGGGTGCATCTCATCTCCTGTTCATGATTTAAGTGAAGTGGTTATTATGGTGCAGCTGAAACCGGAAGAATTTTAATTTGACTGTGGAAACACGAATGTTGCATCTCCTTGTTTTGGGAATCCTGGCATCCTTTTGGTTTTATCTGATTGTATTCTCCATGGTGCTCTGGACTCGTTTATAGGCAAGTGTTAAGTGAAGGATAAGAACCTCCTAACTGGAGACGTTTACATCAAAACAGCTGTAATTGAGGGCACTGGATTGACTGGATAGTGATGGCGAAATGAGACCTAGAAGACTCTAGAAAATCTTTCAGTTTACCATGCAGGCTATGTCCCAATCCACTCCCGTGTGCTTCTGCTTTGAATAGCAGCTAAAGAAAGGTGTCATCACATTGTGACTGAGCTTACTGAAATGACCAGTTAAGGAACTAGACCACCAAGAATGACTTTGGATTAGAGGTCTGATGGCTCAATGTGTTCTAGTTCAAATAGTTTGGGTACCTCATGAGAATTACCTTCTGGGCTTCTCTCATTTGAAGTGTTCTGAGTACAGTCCACTGATCTGAGAACTAAAACATGCTGGAGGGACTGCTATATATCTGCCAGCACCTAGAAATCCCTTTGGAAGGGCTAGAGACCATTTACATGGATGGAAAATCACCAACTTGACCCATTACTATTATGCCCTATCAACATGAAGAATGAATGCAAAATAAAATTAGATGAGCATTTATTGAAGTATTTATGTTTTTTGTATTACAAAGTCCAGATTACACTTTTTCAGTTATTTCTAAACTGCGTGAAATCCAGGATGGTTCTTATTATTAACTCCACCTGAAGAAAGGATAGTGCAACCATCGTTTGAACCACTTTGGTCATTTGGCCTTGAGAGCTTGAATGAAGTGGCTTTTAGCTGCGAGAAATGTTATTAGTGTCTAACTAATATATGAAGCCAAAAATCCATCTTTACTCACTTAAAACCTGATATAAAATATTTAACAGAACCTCATTTGCGTTTATATTTAATGGAACTTTTCAGAGTAACTGTGTTCAGCAGGGAGCAGTTGGCTACATAAATGGATTGGGTTCAGTATTGGGAAATCTGTGGAATGGATTAGGTTCAATGTTGGGAAATAGACTATGGAAAGGTAGTTCTGATTATAGTATCACCTTAAAGTCATAATGGTACTAAAACAACTACAATTAGCTTGCAGTGAACAATCAGTCCTATAATCCATGTTAGGATCTGCTAGGAAAACACCATTGGAATGCACTAGATTGAATGTACTGTACTTGTACAGTAGTGGCATGGACACTGTCTGTCTCTCTCCTTTTTTGTGTTCTGCTCTCATCTTCACCAAGTGCTTTTGGATCAATACAGATGCTGGGAAGGTGAAAGGTTATGGAGGGCCACTATTTCAATGTCCCAAAGTTAACTCAGTCAGTAGTGGTACTGCTCCAGCATGTTCAAGGTCCAGCAGTGATGAGGTTTTCAAGTGCCAGGGTGTGGTCATGCTTTTGATAACTTTTAAGATAATAAAGTTTTGGTAGGAGAAACTTATCATTGTGTAATTAGGAATTTGGCTGGAAATCACTTGAAACAAAGATATTTCTTGGCATTTCCCACAGACTGATATAGCACAATAGTGAAACAAACAAACAAGACTTAATAAAAGGAAACACAAGCATAAAAATAAAAAGTAGAAATGAATAAGTAGGTTTTGTTATATGGGTGTAAAGTCTATTGAATGCATGTATGTTCAGTATTGATTGAACTTCATTCCTATCTACAGCCATTCAGGTACAAAACTCCATTGCACAAGATTCCACAAAATGAATCTAGCAAAGGCATTGATTCTACATAACAATATGGAACAACTCTCTAATATGAATATGTCAGCAGATTACAAAAGCAAAAATGAGGAAAAACGGAGAAATGTATGTGTTGTTTTAAAAAGTTTTAACCTAATGGTTTTATATTTAGAGATGCTGTTTTTGTATTTATTAAAATGTGTAAGACTGGAAAAGCTCCATAGCTAGACACAGGGCATAAAAAGCAGCAGGCATTTCTCAAGTTTGTATAGCTTAAGCAGCACAGACAGCTGTAAACTGTTTTTTTTGGAGCCACTCGACTTCACAGTGACTAAGTGGTTCTTCCATTGCAGTGAGATTAGTCAGCGAGCAAACAATGTGACAAAGGCCAGAACATTAGAATAATTATTGAAGAATGATGATCTGACCTGTTGTGTTATTCAAAAATGGGGAAAAAGTTTACTCAGGGGATCTTTCCAGCTGTTCAACAAAATGTGACAACCTTTCTTAGATATAGCTCTTATTTTTTAAAGTTCTCAGATCAAGCCCCGATTTTATACTTTTTCTTTTTGATTGTTGCTTCCTAATATCATTATTTTGGGTAAAGGGGAAGGAAGGATTGAATTTATACAAAGATGAAAAGTAAAGCTGTATATCATACTATTGATAGAGCACATTATTGAAGTTCTGTAATACTCAGAATTGCACATTTAAGCAGTATCTTGCTTTACAACTGCTTACAAATTGTTTGCCTGACAGATGGTATCTGAGGCTTGTAACTTAGTCAGATAGAGCAGAGGCCTCTCTGGTCAATCATTAAACAATAGTGTTGGCAGCCCCAAACACACTCTGCCATCCTATGGGATCTGTTATTTAGTATGACACTAGCCAGAGAAAATGGGCAAGTGGTTTTTAGAGTTTAAAGATAAATGCACATAATTTTGTCAAGATAGCTTATGAAACAATACAACTCTTTATTTAATATGTTAGTTCAAATGACAACCACTGACAACTCTAGTTAAAGGAATTCCCCCACCCCCTCGAGATTTTTTTTATATGTTACTTTCCCATATGTTTCGTAGTGATGGCCAAAATAAATTATAATGTAATATTTTTATGAAGAACAAAGATAAAAAAAAATTATGATAGAATATGGCAACCTATGGCAACGAACAGTGGACAACAGGAAACCGTATCAAAAAACATCTATAAAGAAAAATAAAATTCTCATGTTACTCATGTTACATAATCCACATTTCATTTATCCAGTCCTGTGCTCACAATGTGCAAAACACATGTATGTTTTGCTAAAATATTTTAAATACTTGAGGAAATGCGTTTACATGGAATTGAGCTTTTGAATTAAAGATCTTTTTTGAGCATGTAATTATTTTGGTAGATAACTGACATATTTATTATGAGACATGAATAACGTGATGTTTTTGATACTGTTTGCTGCTGTCCAGTGTTGGTCTCCATGGACGGCTGTTGTATCATAAATTTTGTTATCTCTGTTTAAATGTTTTTCTTGGCCATCACTTAAAACAACATGGGGTAAGTAACATGTAAGAAAAATACATTTTTGGGTCAGGTGACCAGACATCCCATTTTCTTCCAACGGAGTCCCGGTTTTATGCATTGCTTCCAGGAATTAAAGGAAATATCCTGTTTTAAATAAGTCAAAATTGCAAGGGAGGACCCTTTCCTTCTGCTCTTCAATTGCTTATAAATTTTTGCAACATGCATGAAACTCCAAAGGGGATTGCTCTTTGAGTTAATATCTACTACTACTACTAATCATAATCATCCTCTATTACACTTACTCGATTAGTAAGTTGTGTCCTGTTTCGGGACAATGAAATTCTGATCATCAAATTTTTGTGGGTGAAGCATTGGTTACACTTTCATAAGATATCTGCAAAGTTAAAATTGTGTGTAGATGATAACATTGACTTAAACCATCTTGTTGGTCTTTTACTTGTAACAGGAGCTGTTCTATGAAGATCGTCACTACCATGAGCATTGCTTCCGATGCTTCCGTTGTGATCGCTCTCTGGCAGATGAACCATTTACTAGCCAGGAGGAAGAACTGCTCTGCAATGACTGTTACTGCAATGAGTTCTCTTCAAAATGTGTTGCCTGTGATGAAATAGTCATGCCAGGTATACAGAGTAAAGTCTTTTATCCCACTGGTTTAATTGTTGTGATAGTAAGGCTTAATTATTCTCCAGCTGTTTTCCTGAGTCAATCCTTTGTATCTTTTGGTTTCCTGCAATTTGACATTTCATGTAGGTTATTTTTGCCTAGTTGTTTAGTTTATTAAAAATATTTTAAAAAGTGCTCCATTTGTCTGTTGTTCTGTGTAGACCTAGATTTACCTGTAGTCCTTGACTTAATTTTTAAAAAGTAATTAATGTTGAAAACTGTTTGGACAAAGAGCAAAAAGTCTTAATCCTTGATTTTCTTCCAGGTACACGGAAGCTGGAGTATGGAGGTAGCACCTGGCATGAAACATGTTTCATTTGTAACAGCTGCAAACAACCAATAGGATCAAAGGCCTTCATTCCCGACAAAGATGATTATTATTGTGTGCCATGCTACGAAAGCAAGTTTGCACCGCGCTGCACACGCTGTAAACAGGTGAGGTTTGGCTAATTTTCTGAAGGGCTGGGGTGGTGATTTCGGGTTGCTTTGTGATCTTGGGCTCCCTCAACGACAACAATTTGATCATTTTAAATCTAATGTCCTTCTTCCAAATGCAGGTGCTTGCTAAGGGTGGAGTGACTTATCGGGATGAGCCGTGGCACAAGGAATGTTTTGTCTGCACCGGCTGTAAAGCGCAGCTTGCTGGGCAGCATTTCACTTCTCGTGATGAGAACCCCTACTGCCTCAAGTGTTTTGGTAACTTGTATGCAAAGAAGTGCGATGCCTGCAGCAAACCCATCACAGGTATGCCCAGTGTTCATGGACTCTAAATGCATAAAAGAAAGCAAATATTGATTTTGTTTATGCAGTTTGTAGTTTGACCAACTTAATTAGTTTATAAATAATTTAAAAGTCATAATTATGAACAAAACAAAATTCCCATGGGCTACAAAAATATTGTAATTTTTCCAGTGGTTTAACCAGGTTTTGATTTTGTTTTTAATTAGCTTAAGAGAAACTCAGAATGCCTTAACATTGTGAAATAAAAAGTAACTTAAAAAGAACAATTTATTTGGATATATGTATACTCAGAAAGGCAGTATAGACAAAGACAAAATATTATGAACGGTATCCATATTTTTTAATAAAGCAATAATATGAGATACTGTTTCATGCTGCCACATGACTTGTTTGTCATGGCAAGTTAACATTTTTCTGCCTGTCAATTCATTCATACTCCAAACTAATTAATCCAATTCAAGATCTTTGGGAGCCAGTAAATATCTTTATAGTGGCCATCACAAGACTGGAATCATTGGAGGGCGCACTTTTTAAAAAGTATATCATTCTAAATTAAAGCTTGTTGGACAGCTGAAAATCCATGCAATTCCTTTTCACCACAATACATGACTCTCAGTAATATAATTAAAGGCTTCATGTTAATAGTCTACAGATACTCAGCCACAAGGGATGCACAAACCAGTGTTTCTTCGTGCCGGTCCCAAGCCCAGATAAATGGGGAGGGTTATGTCAGGAAGGACATCCGGTGTAAAATTTTGTCAAATCAATATGCAGACAACAATACACATTTCCATACCGGATTGGTCGAGTCCCGGGCTAACAACAACCGCCACCAGTACTGTTAGCCATCAGGGTGCTGGCAGAAACTGGGCTACTGTTGGCCGAAGAAGAAGAGGGAGGAGATGTGTCTGGAGGCAGGAGGAGAGGAGGAAGGTAAAGAGAGTGGAACTGAGGATAGGAATTTTTAATGTTGGCAGTATGACTAGTAAGGGGATAGAGTTAGCTGATACGATGGTGAGAAAGAAGGTTGATATATTGTGCTTACAAGAAACTAAATGGAAGGGGAGTAAGGTCAGGTGGATCGGAGGTGTACAGAAGATTGAACATGAGTAATAATGTCAACTTGTACCCAGAATCCTAGAAATCTTTTTAGAAGACGAGTTGGAATACTGAAAAGACTGCTGTAATTGTTTCATAGGGGAAAAAAATCTAATCTGTTCTGAACCAAACTCAGAGTTCACTCACAAGTCACTGTAAACCTAAAATAGCAGTCATCATCAATTTAATGTCCATTTTGTAAAATTAAACAGGTTGTCTGGCTGCTCTTCAATTCTACATGGTTGTGGGCATTCTTTGGGGTGAGACTCAATCTTTTCATATAATCTGACACCATTTCAAACCACGTTGTCTTTGGCCTCCCTCTGGACCTCATCCTTGATGCCTGTCGCCTCTACGCTAAGTATTTATCTTAACTCAGCATTTGTCTTCCTGTCATTCCATGACACTTCACACATCCTTCTGATCATTCTCATCTCTGTTCTGTCTAGCTTTGCTCCATGTTCAACCTTCATCAGTCATTTCTCACTCCCATATAGCATACTGCTTCACACAGCTTTCATACATTTTTCAGTGGCAGAGAGACTTCTTTACAAGTCAGAAGAAAGTCTGGGAACCATCCACCATTCTATGCACCTCTTAACCTGCCTGTTACTGATCATGTCACTTACAGTATGTAGAAGAACTTCCCTATTTTCTACAAAACAACTC
Source organism: Polypterus bichir lapradei (assembly GCA_026402145.1). Taxonomy (NCBI): domain Eukaryota; kingdom Metazoa; phylum Chordata; class Cladistia; order Polypteriformes; family Polypteridae; genus Polypterus; species Polypterus bichir. The sequence goes on from JANRMT010062849.1 coordinate 12,830,956, forward strand.
TATTGTGAATATCTAAATTTACTTACTACATCAGTATTCTGCACTCCTCTCATACACTTCCTACAAAGGTTGCAGTCACCACCTGCAGACTACCCTTCACACCAGTACATCTTTTATTCACCCATAACTGATAAACTTATGCATGAGATTGAGTTTATCCCAACACCTCTACAGCCCAGCCATATACCTCTTCTAGACCTTCTAACCTTTTGCCTTCAGCCGTCTCTGTAGTGTTTCCTGCCTTTACCTTGAAGTCTAGCTTTTCATTTCAGCATCATCTCCTTCAATTCTACTAGCCATCAAAACATGACATAGCCATACAAAGAGCTTTTATAGCAATGTTCCACTTACTTCAGTATCATAAAGAACATTATTCTAAGATGAACAAAGAAGATAATTTCTATCAAATATGCAAACTGCTAATGTAAAATATGTATAGAAACTTCCAATAGATGTTTTGTTCTTGCACAGCAGTTTACAGTGTAGGTGACATTCTAGAAGACTGTATTGTTGGATTGTTGGAAGCTACGCTGAAATTACAGGAGGTAAAGTGACATAGCAACAACTTAATAAGTAATCTAATTAAATATCACACTGAGTGCATTTACAGGCACACACAAAACCAGGATAAGATGAGTAACCCAGTTAAAGCAAAAACCTTGTTTCTTATAAATCTCCATTTACATGCAGAAGTCCAATTATGGAATTCTCCCTTGGAAAAATGCTCCATTGTCAAAAAAATAAGATAAAAAAGATCATCAACGTTCGCCGTCAGTCTAAAAACAAACATGGAGCCTGTATCACCTGAGTAACTTTAGTACGATACTCATTACTTATGTTTAGTTACTATTGCTTTCTCATATACAAAATATAGGGAAGGTATTGTAATCGTCCAAAGATTCGATGTCAAGATTTTGATGAATCTCAACGTTTTAGACCTCCCTGACTTTCTCGTATACGAGGTATAGGGAAAGTATTGGAATCCTCCAAAAATTTCATTTCGAGATTTTGATGAATCTCAACATTTTAGACCTCCCTGAGTTTGAAAATACCATTTTTGGAATTATATGTGCGTGTGTGTGTTTGTGTGTAAACACGATAACTTCAGTATGCTTTCACTTAGATCAACCAAATTTTGCATACAAGTATTAGGTACAAAACATTATTTCTGTTAACCAGAAGTGGCATTTTACATTTTCATGCAGCTGAGATTTATTCAACTTTACTTTTATAATAATTGTTCAATATATTATTCATTTGATTTGATTTGTTGTTGATGGCTCTTTAATGTACATAATATAAAAATATAAGCATTGTCTTGCTGTTTACTCCTCAAATATCCATCCCCATATCTGAGTATACAAGAAAGTCTAGGGGAGACCACTCCCGATTTTCTTTATCTTCTTTAGCATTTGTTATTAAATCCTAAGTCCACATATGAACCTTCATGAAACTGACCAGAAACACCGTCAAAAATTTTCTAGTGTTTTATAAATGTATTTAGTCCTTCATGTTCTGCAAAATAAAACACATCTATCCTCTTTTTCCAGCCTCAGCCCAAGCCCCCAGGATTCACAGTATGAACACAGGCAATTGTGCCACAAACTCACAAAGTTTCAAATTTTCCATACCAAATAGCTGGATGAAACCTAAACATATACTTAATAATTTATTAAACACAACTTTATTAATGTTTCTGTTACTGTATTGCATGCAGCACAGTCATTTCTGCTTGGATGTACAATTGAGCCCTGTAAAGGAATGACATCTCGGTACATTTGCTTCTTGACTTATACCCAGTGCTGCTGGGATAATAACAACACAAGTGTTTTTACTTCTGTAAAATAAGTATTGCATTAGGTTACTTGTTTCTGTAAAAAGTAATCAGACTACGCAGTACTTTTAATGTGTTAGCCCCAAGACTGCACCAGAGATTTTGTTCCTGAACTTAGAACTGGATGTTCAGCTCATTAACATAAATTTAAAGAATTCTGAATTCAGTGAGAAGTCAAGCAAAATGACACCTTTTATTGGCTAAATAAAAAGATTACAAAGCTTGTATATTGTTTATCTTTTTAGTTAGCCAATAAAAGGCGTCATTTTGAGTTACTTGCAGAAAATCCCAGTTTCTCAGTGATCAATATCCCAGTTTCTCTAACTGGTATAATGACATACTGTACATGGAATTTTTGAAACTGGGTTTCTATGAATAACCAGGTTATTACAGCTCATGTAAACACACTCAGTGTTAGCAGAAGGCAATGTGGAACAAAGGGGATGAGCATATAAAGAGAATCCAATGAGAGAGTTGGGTGGAGGCTACTGTTGGTCAAAAAAAGGTTTTGGTGAATGGCAGGTAGCAGTTCAAGAAGACGAAAAAGTTCCCACTTACTACAATTTAGTCTAAGATGCAAATAGTCTCCTAGAGAAGAAGTGGTGGGATGGTAGGTTGGAGGAAATCATCTATGAAATGGGATTTGAAAGAAAATATTAAAAATTCAAAACTGTTATATTTTCTATCATTTGAGATTTTGTTCTCATAGTGTCTTTTGTTTGTGCAGGTTTTGGAGGAGGGAAGTATATTTCTTTTGAAGACCGCCAGTGGCACCAGGCCTGTTTCATCTGCACCCGTTGCTCCACCTCACTAGTTGGAAAAGGCTTTTTCCCAGAGAGGGATGAGATTCTTTGTCGTGACTGCAACAGTGATCTATAAGCTGCTGACACCATTTTCTAAAGACCAAACCGTATCTCAGTTGACTCCCTATGAGACACAGAAGCATGTCTCATTGTGTGTTGAGTCCCGGGGTCATAAATGGACCTCCATGATGTTCAAATGCTGTGATAATGTTCAGTTTGCTTGTTACCAAACATTTTATATTTTGATTTTTTTTTGTTTGATAGTTATGTGGTTTTTGCCATTGATTATGTACATTGATTATTTCAGTTGTATTACGTATTCTGTTACATAAGTCTGTATCATATTATTCAATTATTCTCAAAACTATTCTGCTTTTATACCAAGGTTTTACTTTTTATCTTCACATTTATTCATTGAGTTTGTTTGTTTTTTATTAATCACAGAGAAACTAAATGTTAATGCAGATTTAATGGTCTTCAATTTGAACAAAGCACTATCTAATATTTATAAATACACTGCAAAATAAATAAATAAAACGGCCTTTAGCAATGCAAAGTAAACTACTGAAGGTGCATTTCAAGATATTCATTTAAGACAATCATAATTGTAACCATATGTGTGTATTTATATTACATTATGCACACCTTTATTCTATGTATTGTACTAACCCGTGTTCTTATCCAAATAATAGAACTGTGTCAAATCAATCAAATACATTCTTATAATTGTATTTGTGTTTGTATATATGTATGTATATATGTATGTGT
>JANRMT010062849.1:12834760-12885977 GCA_026402145.1 Polypterus bichir lapradei
TAGTAACTTTTTTTTTTTTTTTTTGCTACTTTTATGCAAGCTTAAACATAAAAATTTAGAGATCTTTTCTAAATTTGACTTATTTATTCTTTAAAAATGCATTTGTGTCATATTTATGTAAATTTCTGAATTTCACTAAACAGTAGAGATGGATGACTCTGTAGAGTTTTCATTAAAATATGCCATAGTGAATAAAACTCACAACACAGTCAATGGGTTCTCACAGTGAGCCATAATAAATCTAGAATTGTGTGTCTTAGACATTTTTTATTGTTGCATTTAACAAGATGCTTTTCATCTTTCACCCACTTTAATAATATTTAACTGTTTTTTGGTTAGTTTTTTTTTTCTTTTTTGTTTTTTTTTTAAATTGAAATTCAGCTTTAGACCAAACACTAAATGCCAGTTTGTAATAATACAAATACTGTATATACAGTCATTTTTCTCTTTTTTATGTAACAACCAAAAAATGACTCTACCATTGTATTGTAGTATTTTTCTTATCTAAACACTAGTATTTTCTGTGACATACAATAAGCCATACTATGATTATATTAAGATCATCCTTACAATGCATTCTTTTGTATTTTCATAATTTTGTATTGTCTCTGATTATTATTAGTTGTAGTATTTTACTTTCTGTCTTCTTGTGACCTAAAACACTGGGCTAGCCCCAAAAAATAACATTGTTTTATTGATGCGATAAAGAGAGCTATGCATGTTGGATTTGTTTTCGATTGAGGAATTATGTAAGTGTGTGAGCGTGTGCGTTTGTATGTGTGTGTGATCGTTAGATACCTTTATAAATTCATATTATTTCAGAATCTTAAAGAAAAAACAGTTAAAAAAAAAAAGCTTTGATGCAGGCAAGTCAGAGTGTTCTATGGAATGCCTTATAATGCTTAACAGTTTTGAAACTGTAATTTTGTAAGCATGAAGACATGTTAATTGTAAAAAAAATGATGTGTATTGTAGTAATGTGATTTAAGAAAGGAGTTTCCAAAGCCTTTGGATAAATTAAAAGTGAAATGCTATATGCTATGATGGTGGCTGTTTTATTTTTTATTTTTATTTTTTTTTTTTGGCTTATGTGTTCCTCCGTCACATCTCCTATTTTACTCCATATACAATAATAACTGTCAAAGTTTTCAACAGCTTATAAATTCAAGAAACTGCGGAAATTGATCCATAGTTTTTTTTTTTCAAATTAAGGTTGATTTCCTCTTCATGTAAAAGTTTTCTTGTTGATTTTTATTGTGTCTGAACCTGAACATTTGTACCATTGTTGAAATTCATTATGCAATAATTTATTTTATACAACTTCTTCTTCTTTTGGCTGCTCCCATTAGGGGTTGCCACAGCAGATAATCTTCATATCTTTCTGTCCTCTGCATCTTGTTCTGCTACACCCATCACCTGCATGTCCTCTTTCACCACACCCATAAACCTTCTCTTAGGCCTTCCTCTTTTCCTCTTCCCTGGCAGCTCTATTCTTAGCATCCTTCTCCCAATATACCCAGCATCTCTCCTCTACACATGTCCAAACCAGCACAATCTCGACTCTCTGACTTTGTCTCCTAACCATCCAACTTGAGCTGACCCTCTAATGTACTCATTTCTAATCCTGTCCATCCTCGTCACACCCAGTGAAAATCTTAGCATCTTTAACTCTGCCACCTCCAGCTCTGTCTCCTGCCTTCTGGTCAGTGCCACCGTCTCCAACCCATATAACATAGCTGCTCTCACTACTGTCCTGTAGACCTTACCTTTCACTCTTGCTGATACCCGTCTGTCACAAATTGCTCCTGACACTCTTCTCCACCCATTCCACCCTGCCTGCACTCTGTTCTTCACCTCTCTTCCACAATCCCCATTACTCTGTACTGTTGATCCCAAGTATTTAAACTCATCCATCTTCGCCAACTCTACTCCCTGCATCCTCACCATTCCACTGACCTCCCTCTGATTCACACAAATGTATTCTGTCTTGTTCCTACTGACCTTCATTCCTGTCCTCTCTAGAGCATATCTCCACCTATCGCTACAGATCACAATGTCATAAGCAAACATCATAGTCCACAGGGACTCTTGTCTAATCTCGTCTGTCAACCTGTCCATCACCATTGCAAATACGAATGAGCTCAGAGCCGAACCCCGATGTAATCCCACCTCCACGTTGAATGCATCTGTCACTCCTACTCACTATTATTATTATTATTATTATTATTATTATATACAACTTTTTATTTATATTATCCCTCCTGTGTGTCCAAAATTTTATTAGGAAAAGAACAGTCAGAGTGGATTTGAAATGCAATAGGAACTGTAAGGACATACTAAATTATACTTATAGTGAAACAGAAAATGCTCAGATCTTGCACTTTTCTTAAGTTTACATGTGTGAAATGTTATTAACCTACCAGCAGTAGCAGGAACAACCAAGAATGTACTTGGTGATTTGAAAATTGTAGAGTGAGAAGTGTGGCATAGATTAAATAGTTCAAAATATCTAAAATCGCCATGACCAGATAAAATTCATTTTAAAGTACTTAAGAGGTTAGTGAGTTTGCATGTAAACTATTAACACTTCTTTTTCTCTTTCATTTCAATTTTGTTTTCCTAAAAGCAAAATAGCAGTGCTATTGACAGCAAAACTGCTCTTCAAGATTAATGTAAAATTATTCCTAATCAGAGATGATTGGAAAAAATGTTTCAAACAAATATGTGCATACTATATTTTTCTGTAAATTGTATGTAAGAAATTGTTTTAAAGGGACATTTAGATTTCTTTGAGTAATAATCAGCAGACATTGCATTCAATATGCTGTCGAATTTAGTGAACTGACTCTGTTCAATCAAGATCAACTGAGATTGTTAATCCATTGAAACCTCGGTCAAAACAGCAATGTTTCTCCAATCTTTAATTAAAGGAAAGAGTAATTAAAAAAGATTGTTTTCAAAGTTGACAATCAAATATTGACTTCACAATTTTCGAGAATCAGTGACACAGCCTAAAGGAAATAACCAGGTTGAGAGGGATGGAGCAATCTACCAAGAAGTTTGTTGACATTCGTCTCTAAACCGTGTGCATATGCTAACGCAAAAAGCTGTAACTTTAGTCCAGAAATGATTGCTTAGTATCAATGGTGTTGTAATACTTACACAGGCGTCATCCTTCATTTAATTTATTTTTCCCTGAAATATTTCCTGAAATACAAGTCCATTTTGCTTGTAAAAAAATCATTCTGGGATTGTTTGTTTTAACTAAAACTACACAAAAATATGAGAATACATTTTTAATTCAGAAAATCTGAAACCATTCCAAGTCTTTGTGTACTTTTACAAGGCATTATGGTAACAAAACCTTCATCAGTTTTGATTCCAGCTGCTGCCTTTGTTTCAAGCCAAGCAGATGTTTTCTGGGATGTCTAAATTTTTTGTTCTCTTCCACAGTTGTTTTTGATCAACACAATTCTCCCCATTTTCATGTGAGTTTTTTTGGTCTGGTTTTCTTCTCACGTCTTAAAGCTTGCATTTGTTAAATTAATTGGCTTCTCTTAATTGTCGTGTGTGGCCGAGTGCACTAGAGTGGCTGTAAAAATGAGTTGTTAGGATCTTAAAAGTCTGCTTTTTTAGCTATTTCAGTCATTTTTCTTCATCAACCCAAAATGGGATGGATATGAAAATAGGCAACTCTATAAACTGGCACAGGATGAATGGCATCCCATCAACTGTGGATCCTGCATCCCTCTGAAGAGACAGACAATATAAATAGACAGTAATTACAGTGAAAGGGTGAGATGTTTGGAGGTCACTCTTAAAATGAAGCTACTGCCTCAGTGTCAGTGTTTGCCTTGGGGACTGAACTCCTTAGCTGTTTAAGATCAAACACAAACCCCTAAATGGTTTTGATGACTGCTTAGAGGGGTACCTGCTCTGTCTCCAAAGCTGATGAGAGAGACTCCTGCTTACTGAATAAATTGTAACGACTGGTTCAAAATACTTTGGTTGGCTGCTACACTTTGAGGCTTGGGGCCTGGAAAAATTTTGGATTAGGTCAACACTCCACTTGCAGCAACTTTCCCAATCTCATTTCCACAAATCAGTAGTTCAAAGATAGAACATCAAAAAATATAAAGGTGAGTATAAAAATAGATTATAAAAAGTGTCCCAAAAATAAATAAATAACCAAATATTTATATATACTTAAATTTCACTCCCTTTTTCCTCACCAAATAAACATACACAGTAACTGATCAGGTGTTAAAATGATGATACTGGCCTAATCGTTGAAGTAAAGTGAATGAAAGAATGCATTAATCGATGGCGCTACCATGAAGTGAATGAACCTGAAAAAACAAACCCATCTTATCAATCTGAGTCCCAACAAATGTTAAGTATTTCCTAGATAAAAGTCAAAGAGAATGTCTTTCTGTAGAACTGTGATGAGATACTTGCTGGAATTCCCTTAGCACTACTAGAAGTCATCACAAAACTGCGTTTGCATTTGAAGTCAAGATGCCAGAGAAAGAGAATTGAGCACTAAAGTCCTCTATACATAGAAATGACCTGGAAATGTTTTAATGGAAACAGAATGTCCCACCTCAAAAAGGTCAGCGGCTGTCAATCATTTGTCTTCCATATTGTATTTAAAAGTGTTAAAAGGAATAATTCACAATTATGTAAAACGACAACAATTAAGTTCCTGACCACACAACTACATTTTCAGTTAAAAACACATTTGTTTAAGTTTTCAGCTTTCATCCACACTACACCTCTGTTCTTAGCCCCTAAAAACAAATGCTTTCAAAAATGCTCACCAGAGCTGCAGCATTTCAGTGTGGATGAGTGAAATAGATGATTTTTGTAAATGCTTGACACCATTGCGCTCTGGTTGGTTTGTGCTTGTTAGATGGTTCCTCCCTGATTGGATCCTAATACTTTTGAAAGCACATACAGCACAGGGAAATCTGATTTTCACGATGTTCTGAATTTCTTTTTACCATACAGTCCCTCCAAGAATTTTTCTGTTAAATGAAAGCATGCCCAGTGTAGATGAAGGTCTACATCATATGTGTTTTTGGTGGTTAAGTGTGGACATGGATATTTTTGTAAATTATGTGAAAGCTCCAGAGAAGACAGAGATCATATTTACATGAAAATATAGTAGTAGGACATAGCCTACCAGAATCTATTGAATGGACCAACCAAGTAACAAAAATCATGAAGCACCAGATTCAGGATTTCAATGAAAGGATTGTTTTAAAAGTCGATAGCTTAGATTTATTGTATTGGAAGCTTTACTTTAAACATGTTTACTGGATTTTCATAAATACAGACAGCATTTTCAGTTTGTCTAGTTAAAACACAGCATATCCAAACTGACTGAGAGCTCACTTATTGCATCAGAGCTGTCTTTACTTTTGCCACACTAAATAAATTGTTCACACAACCTCAGTCCACTCCATATAGATGATTTCTAACATCCTGTGTTGACAAGCCTGCAAAATGTGAACGTGGCTTTGACTCATCTCTATTCATCCAGCTGCAGCAGCGCAGGAACAGAGGCACATAAAACTCACTCAGGTTTATTGCAAACAGATACTGAGACACAGTTTCTGCTTGGACGCTACAATACTGGATTCCTTCACCAAAAAAGGAAGTTTATATATATTTTTTTTTCCATACTGCAGAGCAGGGGAGTAGGGCAAAGAACTGAAACATCTGGATTTTATCTTGACACAAATGGGTCAGTGATGCACCTCGTCAACCTTCTGATTTATGAAAATGGGGATGACTGCAAGGCAGGTCCTAAATGGCCTGAAAATGAAAACAGTGCAAGAAACTCTACAGTTGGTCTCTTTCTCATTAATAGGGAAACAAAAGAAGAAAAAAAAACCTGTTAGAGTTAGGCTTTTCTTTTGCTACAGCTTCACTACTGAAATTGTAAACTTTCATACTGAGAGGATAATGATTTATTTAAAAAGTAATTACAAGTCAGTCAATGGAGGTTTAGAAATTCTTTTTATTATCTTAAGCACCAAAGTGTCTAAATGTCAGTCATTCCCCCAACCCATATGTTCAAATAAAAAAACAGTTTCACTGTTTCACTTGAGCTTTCCACTCCAACATGGCATAAAGGGGGAAGGTGAGATATAATTGTGGGGACGCTCTTATTTCACCAGTCACAGCAGGAGTAGGTAAATGTAAAGAGCAGACGGGAGTATCATTGCGGACACTATTTGGTGTCATTAGCCTCATGTCATGCAAGTGTCCAAATTTGTTTAAATCATTTGCGACTGAGTCAAAATAGCAAGTTATTGCATTAAAAAAAAACTAAATTAATAAATACTGACAAGTAAAGTAAAGATAGAATGCATTCATAAACTTCACAAACTCCCTATTTATGTTATCAGCATTGCAATGCTTGCTTAGTTATAATTGTACAGTTTTTCTTCAGAAACATCAGTCCGAAAGGAACCATCTTATGAAACAACTGATCCACACTTTAAGTTAAGGCCATGTTCTAGGTTCCATGTTCTTAGTGCTTCTTGTTTTGCTATATGGTTGCGAGACATGGACGCTATCCAGTGACCTGAGGCAAAGGCAGGACTCCTCTCCAGAAAATCCTTGGGTACCATTGGTTTGACTTTGTGTTGTTCATGGAGTCCCGAATGAGGCACATTACCTGCATTGTGAGGGAGCGTCAGTTACGGCACTACGGCCCCAAGGGTGATCCTGCTAGTAAAATCCTCATTGATGGGGACCCAAGTGGCCGGACCTGGCCAAGGGGTCTCCCACGTAACACCCGGGTGCAGCAGATAGAGGGTCAAGCGGGATCCTGAGCTGTTTCATTGTGTGGTGGGTGCGAGAACGCACTGTACCAGTGCTTGCTCCCCAACTTGACTTGACTAGACTTCCAGGTTAAAAAGTCTCATTGAAAAAGAGATGGAGAAGCCTATCTGTCCATTATATGAGGCTTCTTATGCTAAAACAGGGTCAACAGAAAGTCAAGAGTGTTTCTGTTGGATCAGGCATGAAACACTAATGAACCTTGAACAGGCAGCCTGATAAGCTGACTCACCCTGGCCACTTTAGAGTCATCATTGAACCCAAACTGTAGTTTTTGCTAAGTGCAAGAAAAATAGTACTACCAAGTGAAAAGGCAGCACAAATAAAGGAAGAATGCATAGGTTTCACACAGATAATGATCAGATCTAGAACAAGAATCCATAACTCTATAGCTGGATAGAGCTCTACAGAGGTCCTATACCAATGTTAACCATAAACCAGACAAGAATATAGGAGTAAGGTAACATTCATACATCCTTACATGGTTCACACACTTGTTTGTCCTCTCTCCAGTAGAGTGTACAAAAAGGCCAACTGAGGGGATTTCTTAAATAAGTACAAACTTAGCACTCAGCATTTTGTAAATTCAAGGCAGATTTTCCTTTCCATTACTGCATAATCAGACAATCATCTTTATTTAAAGTAAGTATTCACTTTGGTTTGCCAGAGTAGAACTGTATCACACAGGTGAACATTAATCAGGATAATTTGATTGCAATTTTGGCTAAACATATGGTTTTAGTACTGTAACGAAAATGTGAAGGTATTCTTACATTTCACTGAATCATCACTTTGCTGAAGTTTATATCAACATTCCTTCTGAAACCAAATGTCCTCCCTAAATAACTGAAAAAATGACAAGTGGGCAACAGTTTCAACTAAGCAATTAAAGTGATAATCCATAGATAGATAGATAGATAGTGTGAACGTTACCCGGGCACAGACATGCAGACATGTTGTTTTTCCACCACCACACGTTTATTTACAGTTACTATTTACAATATTTACAAGTGCACACAAACCCCCACAAAGTCCTGGCCACACAATGCCTTCTTCTTCGGGCCGCCTCCACACTCTCTTCTGCTTCATCCTGCTTCCACCCGACTCCAGCCTCGAATGAAGGGAGGTGGCCCCTTTTATCCACACCCGGATGTGCTCCCCGGCAATCACCCGCCGACACGCCCCAGTGTGGCGGAAGTGCCGGCTGTCCTCCCGGAAGCACTCCGGGTGTCCCTGCTTCTCTTCCCCCCAGCACTTCCTGGTGTGGCGGAAGTGCTGAGGTCCAGGGCTCCAAAGGCATCGGGGAGCCCCCTGGCGGTGATCACGGGCCCCTTCAAAGGTTGCGCTTCCAAGCACTCCACCCGTGGTACCCAAGGCAACCAGGGTGGTGGCCCCCACGTGATCCCAGGTGGGCACACGCCCTCTCCCGGTCCTTCGTGGCATCCCAGCCGGGTCGGCGCCCCTGGCATCCCTGACAATAGATAGATACTGTCAAACATGAGTTTTTTTATGGGATTGTGTTGGATGAATTTGTGGAAGAAAATGAGTGTGACAACACCACTAATTTTTGCGCCATCTGTTTTCCTAGACTAGAGTAAGAGAAGTCACCAAAGGACCATTGAGGTGACTTCATGTCTCTGCAAAGTCCCACCATTTGTGGTAGTGACTACAATTAACTCAAGTGTTCATTAGTGAACCACCTTCGGAAGAACATGGAGCACCGTGCCGCTGAGCAGTTAATACCAAGGTGATTTTGCCAATTTGAACTAGTGTGCTTATGCTTTATTTTTTTAACACTCATTTTTTGTTGTGCTTCATATGTTTGCAATAGATAGATACTGTAAATAGATAGACAGATAGATGCATATATACATACATGCATACATACTTTACTGATGCCAAGGGGAGGTTGCAGTGTTACAGCAACCCTCACATGTTATTATCAGTCAGATATAAACACAAACTTCACAGAATTCACTGAAGTATATCTCTCTATTATAATAAAAAAATCTTGTGACAAGACAAGGCTAATCCTGTGATGAGACATGACTTTTTGAAGAGACTTTTTGGAAGGAAGTCCCGCAAGACTTTTACCATGAGATTCTTTCAAGTCACGCCCTATTTACAACTATTTTCAAACAAGACCATGGACATCAGGTGTATTCCGGCACTTAACCTGGACAGACACCAGTCCATTAAAGGGCTTACTTATGAACACTCACTCACACACACACACACACACACACACACACTTACGAAGATTCAATTTAGAATCACCCATTTATCTAAATATGGCAGCGAAAAATGATGAAGTCAAATGAATTAATGTGAAAATTGTTGATCAGTTACATGGCACATTGATTAAATGCATATCAATAGACTATGCTGAAGCAGTTGGTGGAGATCATGCACATTCAAAACATCAATTTACAATATCCCATAGAATATCTACAAGCGTTAACACCGTCCAGTCTTCCACCGGCTGAATTACTGTTGAAAGAAGGATGTATCATAATGTTATTGCGAAATTTATGTATGAGTGAGGGACTATGCAATGGAACAAGATTAGTTGTATTAAAAATTAGTTGAACAATTCTAATATGTAAAATTTTAACAGATGTCAAGAAAGGTAATGTAGTACATATTCTGCAAATAACATTAGATACAAAAAGAGATTTTGATATGCCATTCGTATTAAAACGTTTACAGTTTTCCATGAGAAAAGCTTTTGCTATGACAATTAACTAATCACAGGGACAAACATTTGAAAAAGTCTGTTTATTAGAGAGAAAGAAACAATACTCACTAATGGGCAGTTATATGTTGCATTGTCACAATGTAAATCCAAACACGGAATCAAAATTCAATGTAATCTCAAAGTATAATTAATTCCAAATATTGTTTTAACTGAAGTTTTAAAGTAAAAGTGAAAATAATGCATATGTAACAAGTCCCATGAAAATAACAATCTCTTTAAATTGTATATCTGGTTAACCAAATTCGGGGGTTGGCGAGCAAAGTGAGCAGGGGGCAGAGCCCCCTAGTACAATAAATAAACAAATAAAGGCAACACTTTAGATTTGGAGCTGCATAGGTAAATCTGTTATTTGGTTATTATTTGGTTATTATCTCCGTTGTAAAAAAAAAAGCATTCCACAGCATTCCCTGAAGCCTTAGGCAGAATCATCCTTATGCTAAAGGCTTTGTCCATGATTGCAAAAAGCATAGCCAACAGTCTTGTCTCTGAAGCTTTTGTCAGAAAGTCCAAACTCATTTCTAGAACAGTGCCAGTCTAATTAACTTGTTAAGTCTTTCGGTATCTCTTGTAGTCATGCTACTTCCCCAGCATATCACTGTGCTATGATCAGCCTCTCTGCTTTTACTCCATCCATCCATTTTCAAGTCTGTTTTTCTGAGTCAGGGTTGAGTGGCTTATTCCAACATCACTGAATGGGCTGACAGTGGGTTACAGTGTACACACAAAACTAATTTCATGACAAAAGTTAAACTAACTACATAACTGTGTAGTCTGAGAGAAAACCACAAGAACACTTAGGGTTGTGCAAAAACCACACACATGTCTGCCTAAAAGAGATTCAATTAGAGTTCAAAATGATCCAAGATGGGAGTTACCTTTTAACATAATACCTGTATTTTGCTTTTTTTTTCAAAAAAGATTATGAGACGTATATTTCTGAAGTTAGTTGCTCTTAGTTACTTATTCTTTTGTGTAATAAGATTGCTGCAATGTTAATGTAGTACAGACACTCAGACAGAAAAATGTAAAGAATCAAGGCATTTCTACTTCATTTATTCAGTAAAAAAAAAAAAAAGGGAAAACAAGGTAAAGTGTCTCCAGCCGTCTTTGTCAGAAGGCTGATTTGAAACCCTGGGAGAGTTTTTTGGCAGCCAGTTCTGGGTTTCGTGGTGACCTGTCCCAGATTCAAGGCTTCCTTGTCTGCCAGAAATGTGGCTCTGTTCTCCTGACCTCATAGTGATTGTAAAATTCCTTACATACTTTCACAGCTTCTGCCTTAAAACAAATAGACTATGATTAAGTTTCCTAATCCTGTAGTATTTCCTTGTAAACTTTAGAAAATAATTAGATTAAACCATTTTGGATGAAGATATTTTCTATTTATACATGGAATTTACAAAACAATAACATGCTTATCAGCATTGTGAGATTATATACTACACTGAGTGACTGATGAATTACATTTTTGAAGTTGGAATTTCAAGAAAAGATTGCATGGATCCTTGGATTTCTAAGAGATATCTGGTTTAGTTACTGATTGACTGAAATGTTAAATCATTTTCCCAGTGTCCTCATTTCAGTTGCTGGGCCTATCCCAGCACCATAAGGCACAAGCAAAGAGCCCACAATGAAAGGGAAGCCAGAGCATCACTAAGCACACTTACTTAAAGAATTTAGCGCCTGTAGTGCCTCCACTGATTCAGTGCCCCAGGGCTTTAGAGTTGTCTGCCACTGTGTCTGTATTGGGTCTTCATTTAGTATTAATCGTGTAACATAATTACACATTGAAATGAAACTGCCCAGTAGTTCTAGAGGAAGCAATAAAAGGAACGGTATTTTTTATTTTAAAAAGTTTTTTTTTATTTTTCTAGTCAGTTATTTTTTCACAGTCTAGGTATATATTGGTTTCACACATGAAATAGTGTGCTAGAGTAAAGCTTTTTTTTTTTAATTTAAAAAACGCCTAACCTGCTCTGTTTATAATGAAAGTGAAGGGTACTGTCCCAGTATGAAAACCGAAGCATTTAAACTCATTGAATACTAGCATATTTCAAGGCAAAAATATTATCAGGTATTGATTGACATATTGAAAATACACACATATTTAAAAACAGCATAATCGTGTTGTTTTAGGACAGATTAAAAAAAAAATAAAAAAACAAAACGTTGTGAGCTTCAGCCCTATTAAAAGTAGACTTTACTTAGCTGTTCATCTTCTTTGGTGACAACTGTTCAGTCTGAGGGGCACAAGTTCCTTCAGTATATACTTTCACCTCAAAAAGATGTCTCCAAATGAGGTTATTGACAGAATCTAATTTGGTACCCATCTCTGATCTGTAGACAACTACAACAACAACAACAACATTTATTTATATAGCACATTTTCATACAAAAAAGTAGCTCAAAGTGCTTTACATAATGAAGAAAAATAAAAGACAAAGTAAGAAATTAAAATAAGACAACATTAGTTAACATAGAAAAAGAGTAAGGTCCGATGGCCAGGGAGGACAAAAAAAAAAAAAAAAACTCCAGACGGCTGGAGAAAAAAATAAAATCTGCAGGGGTTCCAGGACACAAGACTGCCCAGTCCCCTCTGGGCATTCTACCTAACATAAATGAAACAGTCCTCTTTGTATTTAGGGTTCTCACGGACACTCTTGATGATGATGGTCATGCAGACTTCTGGCTTTTAATCCATCACTGATGGAACATCTTTGAGTAGATGGTGGTGGTCAAAAGGACACCAGAAAAAGAAACAGAAGAGAGAGTAGGGGTTAGTACAGATTTTAGAGCCACCATGAATAGTTATTACAATGAATTGGATATACAGAGTATCAGGATTAAATTACAGTGAGGTTATGGGAAGGCCATGTTAAAATAATGTGTTTTCAGCAGTTTTTTAAAGTGCTCCACTGTATTAGCCTGGCGAATTCCTATTGCCAGGCTATTCCAGATTTTAGGTGCATAACAGCAGAAGGCCGCCTCACCACTTCTTTTAAGTTTTGCTCTTGGAATTCTAAGGAGACACTCATTTGAGGATCTGAGGTTACGATTTGGAATATAAGATGTCAGACATTCCGATATATAAGATAGGGTGAGATTATTTAAGGCTTTATAAACCATAAGCAGAATTTTAAAGTCAATCCTGAATGACACAGGTAACCAGTGTAGTGACATGTGTACATGTGTAGCTTGCAAACAAGTGACAAGAACTGAACAGACATAATAGGCATACACTTAGTTTCAGTCATGGTGAAGTTTCGATAGTTTAACGCAGATGTTTTAGCATAAGCAGACTGGTAGCGCAGAGCTGTCGTTCCTGCCTTACAGCCTTGCATGGAGTTTACACATTCTGCCTATGAATTTATGGATTAACTGGTATCAGTGAGTTTACTCACTCAAAACATTGTCCTCAATTATTACCATATCCTCACCAAGAGCGACTCAACATGCCCAGTAACATTTACTAACTGATTTTGAACCTTCCATCTGTTTTACATTGGTTTGGCTCTCTCACACTCTCTGCCTTTTTCGCTTTTTCAATACTTTTTTATCATGTGTGTGTACCACAAGTCACAGAAAATGCTCAGTGGTGTGTGTTAATTGGCCCTGTGAAGAGCTGGTGGCCTTCACTCTTTCAAAAATCTGTATTGTATAAGATTTGCAATGCAGTGTAGTCAGTTCAGTTCAGATTTATTATTGTGTATAAAGTGTAAGGAAACTATTATGTGCACTTTTCACAATGCTATTACTCAGCGTGAATCTCTGTCTGCAGGCTGTGTAAAATAAATTCACCAAATGTAACAGGTGAACAGGTGACAGGTAACAGGTGAAATAATCACTTGATTTGAGTGTGCGTCAGTTAGGTGGAATGGCAGATAATCAAGAATCAGAATTAGAATACAGGCTTGGGAAGATGTGTGGTAGCTGATGTACAGTAGTTTAATGTAAATTAATGCACACAGGAAGCAAAGTTAGGTTAGGTTTGAAAGGTTTGAAACTTGAAAGTGCACCATATGACAAGGACTTGGGATTTACAGTGGATTGATCACTGTCTACATCCAGACAGTGTGCAGAAGCCATTAAGAGGGCTAACAGTACCTGTGAATTCACAGAAAACTCCATTTTCTTTGCAAGAAAAAAAAATGTTCAATATAAATTGAATTTTGCTTTCAGAGATATTTGGGCCTTTCACTCAAGAAAAAAGTCATTTATTTCCTGTCTGGAAGTGTTTTCATGCATTAATTCCACATGCATATGCTTGTCGTTTAGTATTTAAATCAAGATCTCTAGTGAAAAATAAAAATCATCACAAGTATGCATATCCCCAGCTAGGATTAGGCAGTTGCAGGGGTTGTCAGCAATTTTCTGTGCATTGATTTTTCCTGCAAAGAAGACACAGTAATGTGCACAATGGTGTGTTTTAGTGTGTCTTCATGTGGAAAATAGGCAGCATGTCACATTTTTTAAAATACAATCTGCACTGCACCACTGTGATGTGAATAAGTGGCTTAAATAGAAATGATTTAGCAGTGTGGTACAAATGACATGCTTTTTGCAGCTGCAGTAAAGAACACAAGTAAATTGTTTCTCAATCAATTTGACTATGCAGTTTGCTGTAGGACCTCCCTGGAGGTTGCCACTAAGCACAATTTTTGTTTCACCAGCATGTTTCACATCATTAACTTTTGATTAAGACAAAGATCACTTTTATAGCTCCAATGGTTCAAAAATAATTGTGTGACAAATGAACAGAACCTATAACATTTTATAAATAGATAGATAGATAGATAGATAGATAGATAGATAGATAGATAGATATCATATGTAGTGAATACCAAGGTAAGGTGTGTCTCAAGTACTCTTTTTCTGCATCTATAATTATAAATGGTGTACTCAGAAGAAAGAGCTGATATGAGATCTTTGTTGTTCAATTTCTTAGCCTCTAGTCCACACAACCTTTTAGCATCTGATGTATTAATTCTGCACATATGTTCAGGCATGTGTTGCTTGGGACCAAATGGGTTTAATTATTCCAAAACTGGACATGTGCTCAAATTCAATGGTGTATAACTCTTTGATAAATGAGATGTTCAATTGTGCCCAAACTTGTTATATGAGCACTTAGACATTTAAATGATTCATGGGTCACTGCCTAAAAGGTGTGGATGAGGATTCACAAAGAACTTGGGAATATGACAATAGCTGCAGAATTTTGAGTGATTGTATTCATTCTCATACTTTGCAGGGAAAATTGACATTTATAAACTTGTTTTGATTTATTCTGAAAAGTAGATAAATCAGGTATTATTTTTTATTATTTACCAAAAAAGTATGGTGGCCAGGATTGTCTATTATTGTGGTTGTTATTTTAAATTCCATGACAATGGGTTGAATCCCAATGTGGCCAGTGACTGTGTGGCATTTATACTGTATATTCTCTCCATGACTACTTGGGGTTTTATTTTTCTCAAAATACCAAAGAACAGCAGTTAAAATACTTAATAACATTTGGACCTTTATGAATTGGCCTACTAAGCACTCAATGCTGCCTGCCGCCCATGATACTTTAATTGATATTTGTGGGTGTGAAAATGGATTGATAAAAAATCCCTGTTGGATGTAGAAGGTTTCATTCTCAGTATTTGTATTTTATTCTCATTTGTTAGATAATATTTTAAGAGCATTATTCATCCATCCATTTTCTTAGCCTGCTTTGTCCAGTCCATTGTAGTGCTGAGATCGAGCCTACTCGAGCTACATTGGGGAAAAAGTAGGAACCAAACCTGGATAGACTCACGGTCCATCCTGAATAGGCCAATTTGGAGTCCCCAATTAACCTAAAATATGTCACTCTGTCACAGGCATACATACCTGCAGGGACCTGCAGGCAGAGCGGTGGCTCTGTGGCTAAGGATCTGCACTGGCAATCGGAAGGTTGCCGGTTTGAATCCTGTAAATGCCAATAGGTACTCTGCTCTGTTGGGCCCTTGAGCAAGGCCCTTAACCTGCAATTGCTGAGCACTTTGAGTAGTGAGAAAAGTGCTATATAAATGCAAAGAATAATTATTATTATTATTATATATAGCGGGTCCGCTGCTTTGAAAGAATGGCCAGTTTTTAAATAAATAATTGCCGATCTTGCAGCTTAAGGAGGGGGCATCGTCACAGGACCTCATATGAACCTAGGATTAAACATACAGACTCCACTGATCCAGCAGCCAGATCACATGCACTTCAGAACAGGTCCTCCACGTGAAGCTAAGCATGTTTGGGCCCACCCAGTGCTGGGATGGAAGGCCATCTAAGAAATGCTAAGGTTGCTGCTGGAAGAGGTGTTGGTGAGGCCAGCAGGGGGTGCTTACCTTGTGGTCTGAATTTGGATCCCAATGCCCCAATGCAGTGTTGGGAACACTGTGCAGTAAATATGGTGCTGTCCTTCAGATAAGGCACAAAACTGAGGTCCTGACTTCCTGTTGTAATAAAATACAGTGCATCCAGAAAGTATTCACAGCGCATCACTTTTTCCACATTTTGTTATGTTACAGCCTTATTCCAAAATGGATTCAATTCATTTTCTTCCTCAGAATTCTACACACAAAACCCCATAATGACAACGTGAAAAAAGTTTACTTGAGATTTTTGCAAATTTATTAAAAATAAAAAAATTGAGAAATCACGTGTACATAAGTATTCACAGCCTTTGCTCCAAATTGAGCTCAGTTGCATCCTGTTTCCCCTGATCATCCTTGAGATGTTTCTGCAGCTTAATTGGAGTCCACCTGTGGTAAATTCATTTGATTGGACATGATTTGGAAAGGCACACACCTGTCTATATAAGGTCCCACAGTTGAAAGTGCATGTCAGAGCACAAACCAAGCATGAAGTCAAAGGAATTGTCTGTAGACCTCTGAGACAGGATTGTCTCGAGGCACAAATCTGGGGAAGGTTACAGAAAAATTTCTGCTGCTTTGAAGGTCCCAATGAGCACAGTGGCCTCCATCATCCGTAAGTGGAAGAAGTTCGAAACCACCAGGACTCTTCCTAGAGCTGGCCGGCCATCTAAACTAAGCGATTGGGGGAGAAGGGCCTTTGTCAGGGAGGTGACCAAGAACCCAATGGTCACTCTGTCAGAGCTCCAGAGGTCCTCAGTGGAGAGAGGAGAACCTTCCAGAAGGACAACCATCTCTGCAGCAATCCACCAATCAGGCCTGTATGGTAGAGTAGCCAGACGGAAGCCACTCCTTAGTAAAAGGCACATGGCAGCCTGCCTGGAGTTTGCCAAAAGGCACCTCAGACCATGAGAAACAAAATTCTCTGGTCTGATGAGACAAAGATTGAACTCTTTGGTGTGAATGCCATGCGTCACGTTTGGAGGAAACCAGGCACCACTCATCACCAGGCCAATACCATCCCTACAAAGAAGTATGGTGGTGGCAGCATCATGCTGTGGGGATGTTTTTCAGCGGCAGGTACTGGGAGACTAGTCAGGATAAAGGGAAAGATGACTGCAGAAATATACAGAGAATTCTGGATTAAAACCTGCTCCAGAGCGCTCTTGACCTCAGACTGGGGCGACGGTTCATCTTTCAGCAGGACAACAACCCTAAGCACACAGCCAAGATATCAAAGCAGTGGCTTCAGGACAACTCTATGAATGTCCTTGAGTGGCCCAGCCAGAGCCCAGACTTGAAACCGATTGAACATCTCTGGAGAGATCTTAAAATGGCTGTGCACCAACACTTCCCATCCAACCTGATGGAGCTTGAGAGGTGCTGCAAAGTGGAATGGGCGAAACTGGCCAAGGATAGGTGTGCCAAGCTTGTGGCATCATATTCAAAAAGACTTGAGGCTGTAATTGCTGCCAAAGGTGCATCGACAAAGTATTGAGCAAAGGCTGTGAATACTTATGTACATGTGATTTCTCAGTTTTTTTATTTTTAATAAATTTGCAAAAACCTCAAGTAAACTTTTTTCACGTTGTCATTATGGGGTGTTGTGTGTAGAATTCTGAGGAAAAAAATGAATTTAATCCATTTTGGAATAAGGCTGTGACAACAATATGTAGAAAAAGTGATGCGCTGTGAATACTTTCCGGATGCACTGTATCTCTGGGCATTCTTCATAAAGAGTAGAGTGTATTCCAATGTCCAGGATGAATTGCCCTCCATGGCCTAGTCATTCTGGCCCCCTAATCATCCCCTGTCTCTAACTGGCTATCTCTCTCACCACTTCACCACCTAATAGCTCATATCTGGTGTGCATACCATCGTAAAAATGGCTGCCATCTCATCATCCAGGTGGATGCTGCACGTTAGTGGTGCTCCCCATTCATTTTGAAAAGTGCTTTGAGAAGTGGGGAAAGTGCTATATAAATATAAAGAGTTATTATTTACTATTATTATTATTATTATTACTTACGATTGTGAGCAGATCAGAATTAGGACACAGGACCAACATGGTAAGAGAATGCAGTTCTAAATCCTACACCACCATGTCATTAGAGAGTTTGGTCAAATAATGATCATGTCATAAATGTCAAGATGTGCTCATTAAATCAAAAGTTTTACAAAAGGGAATGCTTTTTATTAGAGAGCTTGTCCCAAGATGATAGCTGCAATGCGATTTGTGTGGGATTTTTTTTTTTTTTTAAATTAAAGATTGTTGTTTCCTGGCTACATTTTTGTCTTATTAAGTAAGGGTTGCCTACCGTGTCATGTCTTTCTGGCCTTTATTTTTTTGCCTCCTCCAGTCTAGTCACGGATCCCTTAGCTTCCTACAGTTCATTGTACAGTTTTAGTGGCCACTGCTACAAAGTTATTTATCCTCACTGGATTTCATATTCCCACCGCTGTTGTTGTTAAACTCTCTTGTAAGTCTCAAAATGATTAATACTGAAGAGCCAGAAGTAAAATCAGTCTGTACTGCCTTTGAACCCCCTGCAAAGGATGTCAGCGCTCAAAGCCAACCGGGGTAAATGTGGTGACAGCTCCCTGACTTGGCTCAGGTCCTGTGGCCTGCTCTGTTTATGTTTGTCCTCATTCCAAACCCCAGTACAGTTCACTCTCTCAATCCTGAGTATCAGGCATTAGTTAAAGCAGGGAGTTTGTTTGAAACGTTTGGCCATTTTAGAAAACACTGATTTCTTCATTCATTTGTTCTTTGAAATGGTTATTTTTTGTTTGCTTGGTTTGACCATTCTCTTTATTTGTTTGCTTATTCAATGACCATTCATTCATTCATCATTTTTTTATTTGTTTTTTTGTTCATTCATTTGCTCATTCAGATTATAAATCCAAATTAAAACTAATATAGCATAAATACATATTTTAAGATTTACAGTTCTTCAAAGAGGTTTGCATGACTATTTTAAAAAAATACATCAGGCCTTATTATTTATATTTAAATTTTCCAGTTACTAATCATTATTGTTATCATTGTTTTCACTATTTAGTTTCCTGTGGCAGTGTTTTGCAGTTACCTTTGATGTGAGAAATGATGAAGGAGCTCATGCTATGATGAGACCTGCAGAACTGAATTTTCTAGAATATGTCATCATCTGTACGTACATATTTGGGACTGGGAAATCATTTGGCCTTGAAACTCTTAGAGGTTTATTTTTCCAGCAGTCGTGCTGACTGCAGTTTTTATTTTCCCTCTCCTGCTTAGCCATCTTTTCATAGCACATATCCGTCAAAAGTGGACATTGGGGACTCAAAAACTGCCTAAATGAAGTTCTAATTCATTTAACCCTTACTTCTGTTACGGTTTTTCTGTCTTTACTTTGTATTAACTAATGCAATTGTAATTTTTCTTTTGTATTTGAGTTGCATACCTTGTATAAAATATGCTATAATAATAAATGTTTTTCATTCATTCATTCATTCATTCATATGTTTGTTCATTCATTTCTTCTCATTTTTGTTTGCTCTTTTACTTATTCATTTTTATATTCTTTTACTTGCTCATCTGTTCACTTGTTCAATTCATTCATTGCTTTTTTTGCTCCTTTTATTCATGTATTTATTTACATAAATATTTGTTTGTTTGTCTGTTGATCTATTTCTTAATTTTTTCATTTGTCCAGTTATTGCCTTATTTACTCACTCACCTGGTCACTCACTGTTTTACTTATCCATTCTTTCGTCTTTCCATTCACTCATATATTCACATTTGTTTGCTTGTGCATTCATTCATTCATTCATTCATTAGTCTGTTGTATAATTCTTAATGTTTTTCTTTTGTCAGTTAATTGACTTTTGTGCTTACTCACTCATTCACTCACTCATTAGCTTATTCTCATATCAATTCTTTTTTCTGTTCATTCATTCATTGATTTTGTCTGTGCATTCATTCTTTTACATACTGTACCTGTCCATCCACCCATCCATTCTTTCATTCAGTCATTTGTTCATTTGTCCATATTTGTATCATTCTTCATTTGTTTGTTTGTCCATTCATTGACTTATTTTCTTACTCACACTCTCATCCATTCTCTTTTCAGTTCATTCATTCATTTGTTTATTTGTTCATTCATACACACATTCACCCATTTGTTTACCTGTGCATTCATTCATTCAAAACGCAAAAACTCTCAGTAGGCTTCTCTTTTGTTTTCAAAGATGACATCAGCATGCCAGTACATGTCCAATTCATTCATTCATTCATTCATTCATTTGTTTACCTGTCAATTAATTCATTTGTTTGTTACTACATTCATTCTTTCATTCATTTGTCATTCATAAAAGCACTTCACCCATTTGTTTACCTGTCAATTAATTCATTTGTTAGTTAATTAACTAATTCATTCATCCATTTATTTACCTGTTTCATTAATTTGTTTTTTAGTTTGTTCATTCTTTCATTCATTTGTTGATTCATACATACAATTTAACCCATTTGTTTACCATTGTATTAATTCATTCACTCATTCATTCATGCAATAATGCATTCATGCATTTGTTTGCTAGTTTGTTTATTTATTTATTCATTCTTTCTGATCACTATTAATAATAATAATAATAATAATAATAATAATAATAATAATAATAATAATAATAATATATTTTATTTATATAGTGCCTTTCTTTTTCATACATGGTCACATCTGAGAGAGGGGTAGGGAGTTCCCAATATGGTACCTTACTGGATCTTTTTACTGGAAGCATTTGTTCAAATCAGCCATGCTTTATGTCACCAGATTTGAAGAAAACGCCTTGTTCTTACTTTCAGCTACACTGATGGGCAGCTTATGGATAAATTACAAGTAGCTGAAGCTGAAGTCTCTTTGGTGGGGTGGCGGATCCATGCCTCTATTCTGGCTGCATTTTAGTTTTTCCATGCTTTTGCTGAGTGAAATCACATCCTCATGTTTCACATGCTCCTTTAACTTTGAAAAGAAATTGGTTCGCTGCAATGCTGAGGGATTAAAGCTTGTAGTCAAAGGTCAGACTTCACTTCCAAACAGTTCCTGTCTAACACTCTGAAACAAAAAAATATGCTGATGTGACAAATTCTCTCAAGTAACACCATAACAACTAAAAATTGTGAACCCTAAAAGAAACAACAGCAGAAATTATATTTTTATACAATTTCTGTTACTGTATAAGAGTAACATTTTGATAAAAAGAAGCTAAATATATATTCTCCCAAATGAAAATGCATGGAAATAAATTATGAGGAATATGGGTCATGGAAGAATGAAGCTTCATAGAAAACAGCATAGTAAAATATTTTAGGTTAGAAATCAATCATTACATAAATGTTTTTCTATGTCTACTGATTAATTAATTGACATTTTTTTACTATCTTCCACTGTGCACACCATCCGTAAAAATGTACTTGTCTGGTGTAACATGGTATAATATAAC
This sequence comes from Polypterus bichir lapradei, assembly GCA_026402145.1. NCBI lineage: Eukaryota > Metazoa > Chordata > Cladistia > Polypteriformes > Polypteridae > Polypterus > Polypterus bichir. The sequence continues at coordinate 12,856,241 of JANRMT010062849.1, forward strand.
ATAACATTCTCAAACTCATTCAATCCAATTTGGAGTTGAAGGTTGCTGGAGCCTATTCTGGTAGCACTGGGTAAGAAGCAGAAACCAGCCCTGAATGGGAAACAGGTACCGAGCAGGAACACTATAATATAATTCATATTATTGATTTATTAGGTATTACGTCTTCTAATCCAGTGTCTCCGTTATCAAGCCAAAACTGTCCTGTGCACTATACATCTGGAGGCTCTTCAACAGTTCCTGGTGGTTCATTGTAAATGTGCTGCGGAGTCAGTGAGTTATTTGTGTTTTTGCTGTGCTTATGCATTTTGAATATTTTGAAATTTTGACCTTCATGCTATGCATTTTATTGTGTTTCTGGATTACTGTTTTGGGACTTTATTTGCATTATAATGTCTCAGTGTTTTGGGCAATCCCTTTGCTCCACAGAGCTTCATTGTGTTTGGAATAGCGTTTGTGAAGGATAAAGTGGGCTTACTTACCCTTATTGTTAGCTGGGGAGAAATGGTAAAATCTTTCACTAGTAGTGGGCATTCTTGGAAGTGTCTGGGACTACATGCTTTTTAACTGTTTAGTACTTGGGACTCCTAGTTCACAACATTCAGATTATATTGGTAACATTCTAATATTTAAAACTATTGTAATTAGTTGATTAATGAAATATCAATTTTTACTCATTCATTTATGACAGCAATTTCAAAACAGGATGGCCTGATGGCACAGTGCTTAGCATTGGTGCTCTATTAGTCCCACACCCAGTTGTTGTTTAGTGTAGTTTGCACTTACTTTCCATGTCTGCGTGGTTTTACTTCCACATCCCCGAAGATATGCAGGTTAGGTAGTTTGTGCCTCTAAACTGGGTTCAGTGTGAGGGTGGATGTGTGTGACTTTGGACCCTAACAGGGATTGTCATCTCCTAGAGTTTGGTTCTGCTGAGAAAATCATTGGCAACCCATAACCCTGAATAGAAGTACGTTGTTTTAAGAATGTATACAGTATATATACAGTGGGTACGGAAAGTATTCAGACCCCCTTCAATTTTTCACTCTTTGTTATATTGCAGCTATTTGCTAAAATCATTTAAATTAATTTTTTCCCTCATTAATGTACACACAGCACCCCATATTGACAGACAAAAAAAAGAATTTTTGAAATTGTTGCAGATTTATTAAAAAAGAAAAACTGAAATATCACATGGTCCTAAGTATTCAGACCCTTTGCTCAGTATTTAGTAGAAGCACCCTTTTGAGCTAATACAGCCATGAGTCTTCTTGGGAAAGATGCAACAAGTTTTTCACACCTGGATTTGGGGATCCTCTGCCATTCCTCCTTGCAGATCCTCTCCAGTTCTGTCAGGTTGGATGGTAAACGTTGGTGGACAGCCATTTTTAGGTCTCTCCAGAGATGCTCAATTGGGTTTAAGTCAGGGCTCTGGCTGGGCCATTCAAGAACAGTCACAGAGTTGTTGTAAAGCCACTCCTTCGTTATTTTAGCTGTGTGCTTAGGGTCATTGTCTTGTTGGAAGGTAAACCTTCGGCCCAGTCGGAGGTCCTTAGCACTCTGGAGAAGGTTTTTGTCCAGGATATCCCTGTACTTGGCCGCATTCATCTTTCCCTCGATTGCAACCAGTCGTCCTGTCCCTGCAGCTGAAAAACACCCCCACAGCATGATGCTGCCGCCGCCATGCTTCACTGTGGGGACTGTATTGGACAAGTGATGAGCAGTGCCTGGTTGTCTCCACACATACCGCTTAGAATTAAGGCCAAAAAGTTCTATCTTGGTCTCATCAGACACGGGTGAACTGGAGAGGATCTGCAAGGAGGAATGGCAGAAGATCCCCAAATCCAGGTGTGAAAAACTTGTTGCATCTTTCCCAAGAAGACTCATAGCTGTATTAGCTCAAAAGGGTGCTTCTACTAAATATTGAGCAAAGGGTCTGAATACTTAGGACCATGTGATATTTCAGTTTTTCTTTTTTAATAAATCTGCAACAATTTCAAAAATTCTTTTTTTGTCTGTCAATATGGGGTGCTGTGTGTACATTAATGAGGGAAAAAATTAATTGAAATGATTTTAGCAAATGGTTGCAATATCACAAAAAGTGAAAAATTGAAGGGGGTCTGAATACTTTCCGTACCCACTGTAGGTATTTCGCAAAACACTGTAAGTTTTATTGCAAACAACAACGTTTATCTGTATAGCACGTTTTCATACAAATGATGTAGCTCAAAGTCAGTCATTGTCCAACCCGCTATATCCTAACACAGGGTCACGGGGGTCTGCTGGAGCCAATCCCAGCCAACACAAGGCGCAAGGCAGGAAACAAACCCAGGGCAGGGCGCAGGCCCACTGCAGGTAGCTCAAAGTGCAGCTCCTTTTGATGTTATAGTCAATGAGGTGAACAATACGAATGAAAAACTTCCTGACTAAAATAATGCTTTGTTTGAACTTTGTATCACTGAAAAAGAAGTCATTAATTATCTATATTTGAAATATATGTAGTAATGTTTCTTAAAATGGTTGTATTTGCTCGTCCAATATTAATACCTAAAACTGAGTGGATATTTCTTAGATGTCCTTTGCTCCAGACATTTTCTGTGCTCTCATCATGGACAGCATTAGAGTGAGGACATAACACGTTAATATTCAGCACTGTTGCTTGTATCAAAGAGTTATTGGAAGGTAAGAAGTGTGGATGGCAGTGGTTTAGTCTATCGCCTATCACTTAGCATCCGTGTTTCCATCTTCTGCTGTTTGGATATCATTAACTTGCACCTTGTAGGTATGCTGGGCAGTCTTCTTTTGAGATTATTAACTGCCTGCTTATTCACTTATTTGTAAGTAAGGGCACACATTTTATGCAAAATTAAAAGTCTTTTTTTGTTTTGTTGATTGGTTTCAACTCACATTCAGAATGCAGTCTTTACTCTCTTAAATACTTAAGAGATGTTCACCTCGCCTTCCGATCTCATCTTCAGTTCGCCCACAGAAAGAACTCCCCACCGCCACTGTATCAGCAGGCTGAGCTAAACTGCACCCTAAGTGATGTCACCGCTTTATTACAGGCCGTTATTATTTTCATTCATGTAATACCTCTAGAATTAAAAGATGTTGGTTACAATGAAAATCAGCGAATTCGGAAAAAAAACACATAAGGAATGTCTGAAAACAGTATTTTGGAAGTTGTGGGTATTTTGATATGACAAAAAGAAAACAAATCTCAATTTTATTTTTAGCGTCCTTACATGCTCGTTTTAGATGATAGCGTTGGTTAACCTCTGCCACCGTTCCTTCTGTTTACACACCTGGATCCCAGTAAGACGCCCCACTAAAGAAATTGGGTGGGGGGATTTTAGATATTGAACAAGAGCTCAGCGAAGTCTACAAGCCAGCCCGTCCATTTCAGACACCTGCTACATGATCCCACCCCGTGAAGAATTATGTTCAAAGACTTTCCAGCGCCGGTAAATTTTTCAGACGCCTCCCTCCAACCCACATCTTTGAAAGCTGCAAAAATGCTTAAGCAGCTGTAAAGCTGAGCTGTAATTATATCTGCGGCACTAGACTTTGAGATTCGTCTTTTAATGTCCGAGCCCGCTAACATGGGAAAGGTCAACTTGACTCTCCCGAAGATTGCGCTCGACTGGCAGGCTTGACTCAGGAGGTCAGCTGCAGTCACCCGCACCATATAAGGCCAGTATTGATCGGAAGAGTTGAAGCTTAGGGGGAGGCGTTGGGGAAAAGGACGGTAATGTTGCGGTGGTTAGCAGTTGGAAAACTTAACCTGTGTGTTCAGACATGAGACACAGAATTGAAGAACACAAAATAAAAAAAAGCCTTGTTCAAAGGTAGACATCAGAGAAGACAGAAAGGTAGACAGTAGAGTGATACGTTCTACGCCCCCCACTTAAAAACAAAGGCTCCTCTGGAGACTTCATATTAAAAGCTTATACTACACTTGAAATTAAAAGCTGCCTGTTCGAAATTTACAGAGACAAATATAGACAATGGCACAACACAGCTGTACGAAAATGTAAAGCCAATGCTTCGTCTCTCTTTATCCATCCATCCATTACACAGGTATACATTGAAAAACGTGTTCTGATCATTTCATGCCATTTTTATATATTTTGGGTAGTGAATTAAAAAGAGAAAACCATTACTCTCCATCATGTTAACATTTTTTTTACAAAGCACTTTTTTTTTATTGTTTTCACACTAATTAATTAATTCAAAATCAATATTTTATTTGAATAATCATTTGCTGCGGTGGGCTGCACCCTGCCCAGGGTTTGTTTCCTGCCCTGTGCCCTGTGTTGGCTGGGATTGGCTCTAGCAGACCCCCGTGACCCTGTAGTTAGGATATAGTGGGTTGGATAATGGATGGATGGATAATAATTTTGTTTGAAATTAATATTTTCTAATATTCAAAACTATGTTTAAAGAAAAACAGTTATTTTTTTCAATAATAAAGTCAGAATACCTGGAATTGAACACAGTGATGAGCAGGCAGCAGGCTGGCAGGCCAAACACAATTGGCAGGCATTCTATGTGAGTGGGACAGCAGAGCCAGGAATTGACATTGGGCTCAGAAGGAATGGCCAGCTAGAAGAAAGCTACGGCTGAGGACTAAAACATCAGGAGACCCAGCTTGGAGGATCCAGATAAAGTGCTGCTATTACCAGCTCCTATTAAGCTTTTTTAAGGAAGCAGTTTGTCAAAGGCCTATGAAAAGATGGAGCCTGTTTTACGTATTTGTTTCCAAAGTGTCCAAGTTTGTCTGAGGCTAACCATTTTTGCCTGACATGATAGAAGAAAATTGACTTGTGATGCACAACTTGATGGGGTGATGAATAACCTGGTGTGAGAGGTTTGAGTATCATTCAGAGAAGTCATTTTTAAGTTTTTAGGTAACAATAAAGATCCAAATTGTAAAGAAGCTGTGAAAACTGCATGAGCTAAGTTTGAATTTCATTGCAACATGAGTCTCAAAGGTCATCAAGAGCATGGAAAGAAGATGTCTAAGAGGGTGGGATGCCAGTCTGAAGGTGGATTACTGCTGGATAATGCATACGGACACACAATGTTAACAAATGACTGGCCCACCAAATTAAATTTCGAATCCAAAAAAACTAAGAAGTGACACAATGTACTAAAGTTATTTGTGAGTCAGTGCATATGTGTTGTTGTTTTCTTTACATATACACTTGAAAATATTAGATTGACTGAATATTTTCATGATTTAGAACAATAATGTGTACATGAATAAACCGTATAAGTGACTGAAATGAGTTTTCTCCTCAGGGTGGCTGGGCTTTCCCTTAGAGACAGGGTGAGAAGCGCAGACATCTGGGAGACACTCTGAGTAGAGCTGCTGACCCTCCGCATCGAGTGGAGCCAATTGAGGTGCAGGCATCTGATACGGATGCCTCCCTATTGAGGTTTTACAGGCAAGACCACCTGGGAGAAAACCCCAGGAAAGACCCAGGGCTCACTGTGAGGATTATATCTCCCAGATGGCCTGGGAACACCTTGGGATCCCACAGTATGAGTTGTCAAGTTGGCCAGAGAAAAGGACATTTGGACCTCACTGCTAAGACTGTTACCTCTGTCTTCGATAAGCACCAGAAAATAAATGAATAAATAAAATGATTAGATTATTCAATTTGGTAAATTTTAATTAATATTACTTTCAATTTTGTACTTAAATGTGACGTGAAGCAGATGTTCTGATTATATTTTTTACTGTGTTCATGATTACAAACAAAAACTGTTTATGATTTAAACAATTATTTATAAGTTAAATTTTGTAAACCTGTGAATTATCATCACATCCATCCATTTTTCCAAACCTACTGATCGTGATCAAGGAAGGTGGAGGCCATCTCAGCATAAATTGGACTCAATCCCTGAAGAGGACACCAACACATCGCCGTTTGAATGCACATGAATATCAGAGTTTAACACTGCCAATCCATCTAACCCACGTCTTTAGGGGGAAACTTGAGCATCCAGAGGAAGCCCCCACAGATATGGAGAGAATGTGCAAACTCTGCGTAGGATGTAACTGGGACTTGAACCCCAGTCTCCTAATTGCAAGGCAGCAGCACTACCACAGTGCCACTTTATTATCATAGCACAACACAACATTCCCAGTCATGTGGAGTAGGGAATTGGACACGAGGTAAACCACCAGCACTGTACAGTTGCTAATGAAGTTACCATGCACATCGGTGGAAATGAGAAAACTCCACAAATAGTGTCTATTCAAAGATTTGGACCCATGACTGTAGTAGACCTTGGCTTAAAGTGAAGTGTAGTGTGCACAAAAAATAAAATGATTCTGTAGAGGGAGAGAGCGACAGCCAAGCCATGGAATAAATAACAAATCCTTTAAATAGTGGTTTCGGTAACGAGGGTCACACCGCCGGCAGTATACACACACATATATATTAACTACCACTTGCTCGCACAATTAAACAGCACGCCCAAGAGTGCTAGAGTGCTTATTTAGGCTTGTTTAAGCAACTGAACCATGCAGGCAGCAAACACTTATTTTCTCATTTTCTAACCATGTGCTACATAACAAATATTTTGATTAGCTCATACAGATAAGAATTTAATGGCTCCTTAGAGGATAAAAGCGGAAAATAAAAACAAAATACTACTGTCTGCATTTGCATTGACTCAGTGGACTTCAGTGTTTTGATATGAGCACAATAAAATCAGTGAAGTACACCGTAATTAAAATACAAGCTGTCATTTACAAACTTAAAGATGACTAAGGGCATGAAGAATTAAGTGTTTATAGAGAGCGTGCCTTTGATTCTGCTGCGCTGCATCCTTGATGCATGGCATGGGTCCCGTGTGTCCACGCTGTTGCCAGAGATGGCTGTGACTGAACATGTGGACGAAGCCAGGTTGAAGAATTTTCAAAACAGAGAGCAGAACTTTCTGTTAGTGCCCGTGGAGGGCCATCATTTTCTGATGACAAAGGCCAATATCTTAATGTCCTCAAGCCCACTCTACAGAATACAAGAGTGTGTGAACAACCTTGCAGAACTACAGAAGTGTTACTGTAGGCCTTTAAAATTATCTTGTTTCAATTAATGGGGCATGGAACCGTGACCCGAAAGTGACGCCATTGATGCTGCCAGATGTCTGATCTGTAAGACAGAGAAGAGGAGAAGTATTAGGCAACAGTGTCAAACCTCAACTCGGGGTACAATTACCTTTAGATAAGCTCTCAAGATGTCCCAAGTACACATGTGTGACAACAGATACTGTAGATAGATATGAAAAGCACTCTATAAAATAAGGATAGGTGGATATACAACAAGGCACTGTATAAAATAGATAGACAGACAAACAGACAGACAGACAAATAGATAGATAGATAGATAGATAGATAGATAGATAGATAGATAGATAGATAGATAGATAGATAGATAGATAGATAGATAGATAGATAGATAGATAGGCAATAGTGACTTCTCTGTTTGTAAAGAAGTTGAAGAAATGTATGTCAGAAAGTGTGCTTAAGGATGGTGAAGAAAAGAAATAACATAGTAAACTACATAAAGTCTTCCCTATAGTTGTGGCCGCGCTGGATGCCTTGACCGAACTGCATTATTGTAACCAGACCATTTGTCATATAGTGGCCAATACCATACCATTTCTTGTCAGTACTCCAACAATGCCAGTTCCATCATTTTTATTGAATCTGGCAAATGTAGCATGCTCCTCTGCTTTTCTAAACATGTGAATTATCATCACATCCTTCTGTTTTCCAAACCTACTAATCCTGAGCAAGAAAGTTGGAGGCCATCTTAGCAAGCATTGGTCACGAGCCTAGAAAAGGACACTAGCGCATCGCAGGGTGAATGCACATGCATATCAGTGTCAGTTTAGCATCTCCAATCCACATAACCCATGTGTCTCTCTTTCACTCATCACCCTAAAGAAGCAACACCTGAGCTTGACCAACTACATCACTCTTGCAACAACTGCGATGGACTGGCACCCTACCCAGGCTTTGTTCCTGCCTTGCACCCTGTGTTGGGTGGGATAGGCTCCAGCAGACCCCTATGACCCTGTGTTAGGAAATAGTGGATTGGACAATAACTGACTGAGTATGCAACAAGACACACAAACATGCCAGGTGAGGCCTAATAATTCTCTAAAATGAAGGTTTTCTTGCCTACAGGTCCCAACTCAAAATTATCTGAGGCCTAGTACTCAAAAGTAGCCTATTTCCCCAAACAATACGATATAAACAAAGGAAGCCCATACTCAACAAAATCTCTAATAATCTAATCTTCGAGGTATATTCCAAAACATGAAGAGGAATCTGTAACAACCTCTGGTTCAGAAATTTTCCAACAAAGAACTTTAAGGATTTTTATGAATAAAATATATTTTAAAGAAGAACATTAAAAATGAAATCAAAAGAGCATGTCAATAAGGCAACCCAGAACAAGAAAATCCAGTCCAAAAACCAAGACTCAAATCCAACTGAGCCAAGAAATACAGAAAAAAAACAGAAAATCAGAATACTCACAAAAAATTCACCAAACAATTCTTATTATCATTTAGTTCTTTTCCAAGAATATACTGGCAGAGGATGGTGCTCCAGCTGATTAATGTTGGCATCCCCCCCAAAGGTTCCACCCACAAAATTCTTAAGGTATGTAACTGAAAACTAAACCACAAATATACATAAATACTAAATAATTAGATGAAACAATATTTAAAACACTAAGACAAAACACATAATTAGTAACATAATATACAGAATATTATTTAACAACCCAGCCACAGGGGATGCACAAACCAGTGTGTTTCTTCGTGCCTGTCCCAAGCCCGGATAAATGGGGAGGGTTACGTCAGGAAGGGCATCCGGTGTAAAATTTTGCCAAATCAATATGTGGACAACAATACAAATTTCCATACCAGTCGGTTTAACCCCCGGTTAACAACGACCGCCACCAGTACTGTTAGCCAACAGGGTGCTGGTGGAAATTGGGCTGCTGTTGGCCAAAGAAGAAGAAGGAGAAGAAGAGGTGGGAGACGTGTCTGGAGGCAAGAGGAGAGGAGGAAAGTAAAGAGAGTGGAACTGAGGGTACGAACTTTGAATGTTGGCAGTATGACAGGTAAGGGGAGAAAGTTAGCAGATATGATGGAGAAAAGGAAGGTTGATATATTGTGAGAGCAAGAGACTAAATGGAAGGGGAGTAACGCCTGGCGGATTGGAGGTGGATTCAAATTGTTCTATCATGGTGTGGATGGGAGGAAAAATGGGGTAGGAGTTATTCTGAAGGAACAGTATGTCAAGAGTGTTTTGGAGGTGAAAAGCTGGAAATTGGAGGTGTGATGATGAATATTGTTAGTGCATATGCACCGCAAGTTGGGTGTGCAATGGGTGAGAAAGAAGATTTTTGGAGTGAGTTGGATGAAGTGATGAACAATTTACTCAAGGAGAGGAATGAAGAAGGTCAGAGGGTAGTGGATTTTTGCCAAAAGGATGGACATGGTTCTGGTGAATACGTATTTTAAGAAGAGGGAGGAACAAAGGGTTACATACAAGAGTGAAGGAAGATGCACACAGGTAGATTACATCCTATGCAGAAGAGTAGATCTGAAATGAGATTGAAGACTGCAAAGTGTGGCAGGGGAAAGTGTAATTAAGCAGCATAGGATGGTGGTCTGTAGTATGACGTTGGAGATCAAGAAGAGGAACAGAGTGAGGGCAGAGTCAAGGATCAAATGGTGGAAGTTGAAAAAGGAAGACTACAAGGTTGAGTTTAGGGAGGAGGTGAGACAGGCACTGGGTGGCACTGAAGAGTTACCAGACAGCTGGGAAACTACAGCAGATGTAGTAAGGGTGACAGCAAGAAGGGTGCTTGACATGAAATCTGGAAAGAGGAAGGAGGAAAACGAAACCTGGTGGTGGAATGAGGAAATAAAGGAAAGTATACAGAGGAAGAGGATGGCAAAGAAGAAGTGGGATAGTCAGAGAGATGCAGAAAGTAGACAAGAGTACAAGGAGATAAGGCACAAGGTGAAGAGAGAGGTGGCGAAGACTAAAGAAGGAGCAGGTTGAGGAGACCCTGGAGAGGTGGAGATATGCTCTAGAGAGGAGAGGAATGAAGGTCAGTAGAAACAAGACAGAATACATGTGTGTAAATGAGAGGGAGGTCAGTGTAATGGTGAGGATGCAGGGAGTAGAGTTGGCGAACGTGGATGAGTTTAAATACTTGGGATCAACAGTACAGAGTAATTGGGATTGTGGAAGAGAGGTGAAAAAGAGATTGCAGGCAGGGTGAAATGGGTGGAGAAGAGTGTCAGGAGTAATTTGTGACAGACAGGTATCAGCAAGAGTAAAAGGGAAGGTCTACAGGACGGTAGTGAGACCAGCTATGTTATATGTGTTGGAGACGGTGGTACTGACCAGAAAGCAGGAGACAGAGTTGGAGGTAGCAGAGTTAAAGATGCTAAGATTTGCACTGGGTGTGATGAGAATGGATATGATTAGAAATGAGGACATTAGAGGGTCAGCTCAAGTTGGACGGTTGCAAGACAAAGTCAGAGAGGCGAGATTGCGTTGGTTTGGACATGTGCAGAGGAGAGATGCTGAGTATATTGGGAGAAGGATGCTAAGGATAGAGCTGCCAGGGAAAAGAAAAAGAGGAAGGCCTAAGAGAAGGTTTATGGATGTGATGAGAGAGGACATGCAGGTGATGGGTGTAACAGAATAAGATGCAGAGGACAGAAAGATATAGAAGAAGATGATCCGCTGTGGCAACCCCCAATGGGAGCAGCAAAAAGAAACAGAAGAAGAAGGAATATTATTTAACAAAACATAAAATAACAACTAAAAAGTTTGCATGTTCTCCCCGCATCTGCGTGGGTTTCCTCCGGGTGCTTCGGTTTCCTCCCACTGTCCAAAGACATGCAGGTTAGGTGCATTAGTGATCCTAAATTGTCCCTAGTGTGTGCTTGGTGTTTGTGTGTGTGTGTGCGCACCCTGAGGTGGGCTGGCAACCTGCCCGGGGTTTGTTTCCTGCCTTGCACCCTGTGTTGGCTGGGATTGGCTCCAGCAGACCCCCGTGACCCTGTAGTTAGGATATACCGGGTTGGATAATGGATGGATGGATGGATGGACTTGTGGGTAGAAACTGTCCCTGAACCTATTGGTGTGAGTTGCTATGGTCCTATACTGTTTGTAGAATGGGAGGAGTAAGAGATGTGGCTAAGTGGGGTGGATGATGTCTGTAAAGGAGGCTGTTTGCCTGTCTAATGAGGTGAGTGTTGTACCGTATATGTCCTGGGCAGAAGGCAGCTAAGTGCTGGTAACATTCTGTGTTACTTTCACCAGAGTCTACACTGTTTCACAATGGTGAGCAGAGTAGAAGTGACACCAGGATGTGATGCAGCCAGTGAGGATGGACTCCACTGCACACCTGTTGATGTTCATGAGTACAGAGGGAGAAATGTGAGCTGCCCTAGCACATCTAAGGAAATAGAGGTGATGGTGATTATTTTTTTTAACAAGAACTGAAATATGTTGTACACATTTTAGATCAAGAAATTTAAAGCTGCTCACAGTGTCAACTGCATCCCATCTAATTTAAATGGAAGTGTGGTCTGATCCTTGCCTTTTGTTGATGTTAAGAGTGAGATTATTGTCTTGGTACGACTGAGTCTGCAGGTGTTTGACTTTCTTCTAATCACTTTCGTAATTAAATTAAAATTAATTTCACCAGCGATACCATACTAACCTTTTGTTATTGGCTCTGTGCTGAGTTGGAGATCCCATAATGGCTACCATGGTGCAACCCCCTACTACTAGGTGTAAGAGAAAGGGTGCTAAAGACCAAAATTTTAAAAGAAAATAAAAGGAGAAGGCTAAATAAGTATTCAGTAGAGGCAGGGTTCAAAAAAGCTGCCTTTCAATCTAAGCCATAATAGCCACTGCTTTTCAACATAATAGATATAATTTACTTTTGAATTTAAAATTGTTTCTCTGACATGCTCACAATAATTCTAGGAGACTGAATAGATATTAATGCAAACATAATTTAAAACACTTCACTATCACTGGTTGTAATGTCATTTGGCATCCGCAAGAGGGCTGGAATGTTGAACAATGGTAACAAAAAGCACCAAGAATGATGTATGCAAGGAACAGAATGCCCAATGTAAAAAGCAAACAAGACGCCAAAAGAAAGAGAAATGTAAGGGCTAGCATATAAATGGGGTCCCTAAATGCACATGATTAAAACAGACTTAACATTGTGCCATTGTGTTTTATTAAACAGGCATTTCGCTGTGCTAGTCTTCTTATATTATATGCTACCGTGGCTGTCCGTTTGTCTGTCAAGGATTTTAAATCACCTGTAGCTCGCAAACTATTGACCTGAAATTTGGTACACATACAGTATACTATGCGATGCCTACTATACGCTTTCGGGGTAACGATTGACCCCCAGGGTTATTCCTCTTTTTATTTTAATTTTTTTTATTGTAGAATCAACTCTCGGCAGCGGACAGCCGGGCAGCCATGGGGTGCATGCATATGGGTGTCGTTCTCACCTCATCTCTACCACCTTCGCCGTCACTTCTCCTGCCTCTTCGTATCTTAAATCACTCTTAAGGCAGATTGAAGTGCCAGACGTGACACTTAAGTGCCAGATTAAATGAAAAATTAAGGAAAACGTACTAAGTAATTGCAACACAAACACTGACTAAATCAGTTTTAACAAGAAAATGCCGATGATAGAAGAGAAGAAGCGGGCCGCTAGGGTGGAGAAAAGAAGAGCTGCTCAGGAAGCAGCAAACGCATCAACTTCTGAGCAAACAAATGCGAAACGTACAGAGGAAGAGGATGAAAACTATGAATGCTCAAATGAAATGCGTTGTTACTGGTATAATAATATAACCATTGGGTAACACAGTGGCTATTTTAGGTTTTGATAGGAATCTATCCCTGGCTTTAGTTGTTTGTTTTCTTTGTGTTTATTCTTTAATTTTTTAAGAATTCTTTTGGGATTTTCTACAACATATTGTTCTGTTTTCTAATTTTTTGTATTGTCTCCTTTTTATTTACCATTTCTTTATTAATAATTATGTAATTTTCCTTTTGTCTTCTCTTTATGTTAATTTACTTGGTTCTATGTGCATGTGTACTTGGTTCCATGTACATTGCAGCTGTTGTTGCTTCGTTGTCATCTGTATGAAACTTGAGATGCCTCAGGCTACTGCTGCACCATTAGCATTCCTGCTTATATTGTTTGACTCCCCTTTCAAGTCACTGGAAATTTTCTAATTCTTCTTGGTCTTTTGGCCTTTCAACTTCAAGTTTATTGCCATGTGTTCACAGTGCAGTGTGTACATAGTTTATTTAAATTCTTACTTGTGTGTCTTCTCAGACCAGTGAAAATAATACAACAGAAACAAAAGACACCCACAAAAATGTATGAGTAGAGTGTAACATTTATATAATGGGCAAGAACTGTATTTGAATATACTGTGCCAGAGCCAACCACCCTTTACTGCTTGTCAGAACAGAAAGGAGTGATGGCCAAGGTCTTTAATTATGCTGTTTGTCTTTCTAAGGCATCAAGCGTTGTACATGTCCAAAAAAGATGGCAGATATTCTGTGCTGCCATTACAACCCTCTTCAGTGCTTTATTTTTTTGAGCCAAGCAGATGCCAATAACAGCATGTCATACACACTAAAGGGGTGGTCACTGCGGTGCACCTGTAGAAGTTTATGAGAATGGATAGAGAAATGTGAGCGCCTCTCAGACATTTGGGGAAATAAAGACATTGGTGAACCATCCTAACATCAGCTGAAATGTGTTGTGCTCATTTTAGTTTATTAGTAAGAAGACATTTACAGGTAATCACCATCTCCATGTTATCCTCACTAATGTAGATAACATTGTGGTCTGCCTACTGCTTCATGAGTCTATGACAAGCACTTTTGCTCTGCTGACATTAATGGTGGGGATGTTTGTCCTGGCAGCATTGTGTCAGTAGGTAGACCTCTTCTCATGATTGTTGGTGATTAGGCCAATAATGGTGGTGTCATCAGCAAATTTAATGATAGAGATGGAGGAGAGCTTCAGCAGAGTATCCTGTGGCGTGCCTGTGCTGATGGTCAAAAATGTGGATGTGATGCTGTCAATCCATACATACTGAGGCCTGCCAGTTAGGAAGCCCTATTCCAGTTGCAGAGGATTACCTTCCTTTTAATTTTGCTTTGGCCCTTTTGTTTTGCTTTCTTGTTTTTTTGTTAAACTGCTCTGGTTATTTTTGGCTTCTTTACTATTTAGTGTTTAGCTTTGTGTTTATTTTGAAATTCATTCTTGTTTTGAACATTTTGTATTATATTTGAATTCAGTTGTTTTGGACATATTTTGCTTTTTTTTGTTTTGGACATTCTTCTGCTTAATGAATAGTCAGTCAGTCATTGTCCAACCTGCTATATCCTAACACAGGGTCACGGGGGTCTGCTGGAGCCAATCCCAGGCAACGCGGGGCACAAGGCAAGAACAAATCCCGGGCAGGGTGCCAGCCCACCGCAGGGTGCTTAATGAATACTTTAAATAAATAAAGAACTGATGATTTTGTTTATTTCAACAAGTTTTTGTTGGTGTTCACCGATCCACCATCCCGTATTCGCATTCTCTCCCTGCTGATTCTGGGTTTTCCCTCCAGCTACTCCTTTTTTCCTCCCACATGCTGTACATAAAGATGTACACAACAGGTGGATTGGCGTGACATGCTGTGTCACAAAGCTTGGTTTTAAGAAAATTTTAAACTATTTATAGATTTACTTCTTCTGTTTTAAATAGTGTCACACACGTGCGCATGGGAGGCAGCTAAAGGGCTTGAGTGAAGGCAGTTCTGAGGCATGCCGGGGTGTGGCAGAGTGCACTGACTCTTTTTCTCCCTTGCCTGTAGACCATTCCCGGGGGATTCCACCTGGCTCTCCTGACATCACTTCCGGGACCGAGCCAATGGAAGTCGGCCACACCAGCTCCAGTCCCCCTGATGTCACGTCCGGCTATGATCCAATGGTGGAAGACCACGTGCTTGATCCATATGACCTCACTTCCTGTCTCCCCCTTTAAAACCTGCCCCTTTTCCCTTTTTCCTCAGTCTTGTTTTGGACTCAGTTGTATGCACTTCAGTGCTGTATATTTTGCTCAAACGACTTTTGCAGCCAGGATACCACATTACACGGGTGGCTGCCCCAAACCTTTATCTGTCCATGTCTCGTTCTTGTGACAATAGTTTTAACATACATGACTGTTTTGAGGCTTTAATGTGCCGGGAGCCTATAAGGGATGGAAGAGCAGGTGTACAGAGTCACATTTTGAGATGACAAGCAGAGGTTCAAAAGGCTGCCAGGCTTCACACATAAAGAAGAGCAGAACTGCCTCATAGCTTTGGGAAATAACTAAAGTTGCAAGGAAAAGAGTGCAAGTATGTTGTCATCAAAGAGACTTTCTGACTGAGTTAAGGGCCCAGAGAGAAAATGCAGGGTAAGATTACCTGTACATTGTTGAGAAAAATAACCTGGTGTCACACACGTGAACATGGGAGTCAGCTAAAGAGCCTGAATGATAGTAGTCCCATGCCAGACCAGGGGGTGGCAGAGTGCACTGACTCATTTTCTCACTGTCTTGCATACCATTCACGTGGAATTCTGCCTGACCCTGATGACGTCACTTCTGGTTACGGGCCATCTGACATCACTTCCAGTTCTTGCCACTCTGATGAAGTCACTTCTGGTCCCAAACCTATGGAGGAGGAGGACTATCACAGTTCTGGCCCTTTTGATGGCATCACCTCCGGGTCCAGGCCTATGGAGGAAGATCCTTTCGGTTCTGGCCCCTTTGACATCATATCCTGTATGGGCCTTTAAAACAGTTCTTTATTGGACTCTGACTTGTGCACAACTGTGCGATCTGTTTTTCAAAAAACCGAATTGCAGCCTGGGATAATACACGGGTGGCTGCCCCAAACCTTTTTATGATTTTTCAGTCTAATTCTTGCCAAACCTGGATAGAGGATTTGTGAACATGTCTGTATGGTCCACACATATGAGTCTGAATGCCCAGAAATAAGAGTGACTTCCTGCTTTAGGTACGCAGTGCTATGAGTGTGGGCGGCATGCATTCTTATTGGTGGGGACTGAAGGGTTGTCTGCTGAGATTGGTGTTAGAAATCTCAAAGGCATTTAAAATGGTGCAACAGACCATAGAGGTGGTGATTTCATTGATGCCCTGTCTTTTCAGAACCCCTCTGATTAACATGAAAGTGAAAATTGGTTAATGTCCTTCTGACTAACTTGAACAGAGAAGGTTGTGCAGTGCTTGGAATAAAGGAGACTTCTAATTAACAAAATAAATGGAGGAATTGGATTGAGACAAGTGTGGTGAGCTGTTAACTGGTGGATTTATTTTTGAGTAAACTTTAATTTTGCGGAGATATTTTTTCTACAGTTACTTTCAAGAGGAAAGGAGAAAAGGATCCAAAGGTTTTGAGATTATTCTCAGTGTCGTTGCACTGGAACAGTTTGTTTGACACAACACTTTAATTTTTGTAATTTCTTGATAAACAGTTTTTGTATTTTTCCACATCTTGTTTGTGTCTGAGTTTCTCTCTACCACCCTGGTTTATTCTTGGTTCAAGTACTACAAGATGCCTAAAGTCACATGTACTGTAGTTCAAGCAGAACAATTGGTAACTCTAAATCTGTGCCAATGTAAGTGAGCATGTGTGTGTCTTGTGATGTACTGGCACCCTGTCCAAGGTATTTTCTGTTTTGGCCTTGTACACCCAGGGTAGGCTTTTTGAGACTTTGTATTGAATTGGTTTAAGAATAACATAAAATATTCTTGTTTTAAGACTACCTACTTTGGTCAATATACTGTATATATTGTGATGGGCATCCTCAGCCATTACCCAGTCGGGATGCCAGTGGGATGGAAGGACTTGGGAAGAGTGCATCTTTGAAGCACAACCTCCCCTGGGATGCTAGAAGGCAGCCCTCCTGGGTGGCTGTGGCACCATGGATTTCTGCAGGGCATATCGGGACTTGGAGTTTGGTACAGCCCTGTTAGGTTCTGTGGGGGCCACCAGGGGGAGCTGAGGAGCCCTACAATGGATTTCCACCACTCCTGGGAGTGATTCCAGGTAATACTAGTAAGCCACCTAGAGCACTCCCAGGAGTAGAATAAAAGAAGCCGCCTCACTCCATTCAAGGATCCAGAGTCGGCTGGAGGTGGATGAAGCTTACTGAAGAGGAGTTGAAACAGAAGGACTGGGAAAATGAATGGACTGGCAAATAGAAGGAACTGTGCTTACTTTGCTGTACTGTGATCTAGCTATTGTGTTACTGTGGTGAGTGAAGGAAGCGCCCTCACATGTAAAAAAACTGTGAGCTGTGTGGCAAACCTGTGTCCTGCCTGTGTTGGGGTTAGGGCAGCTGTACACGCCCAGACTTCACAATATATAAAATGCTAAGGGTTGTCTGTCTGTCACACAGAAACTTGTACACCACTGGGCCTTAAACTTTGACTTTAGTCTCAATTGAGAACTTATATCTAATGCTTAATTGATGGCTTATACATGATGCAACCCATGAATTGGTCATGCAGGCTACCTCAGCCATGAAATTGGGGTTTGAGGCCTTCTCATGGTAAGTGGTGACTCAGCTATATGCCATGGTTGACTGGAAAATAATAGTGGCATGGGCTCAAAACAGCAGCACTGCATGACAGTGAAGCACATTGCACAGGCCGACTAATCATTTTTATAGCAAACACCAGTCATACACTCCGAGAACAATCGTAACTCATACATGACCAAAGATTTGGAAGTGTGGGCTTCCTCATGGCGAGCAGTGACGTGGCCAAAAGAATGACTGCACTAGCATCCAGTGTGTTTGTCAGGGAAAGAGCTGTAGTGACATTGGATGGTAATGAAGGACATTGCAGCAACCTCGGTGGATGGACCTGGAGTGCTGTTTTCATGTGAGGTGCTTCTTTGAGTATTGGAGGTCCAAGTGTTACTAGCTAATCATTATTTTATATGGTGCATTTTAAAGTGAGCAATCGCTATAAACCTAGTACAGAGATTATTATGACTTTTCTTCATTATCTTTAGACCTCTTCTTTATTTCTTCCTTTACAAGTCGTGATTCACAGGAATATTTTTATTTATTGTATTATTTTTATTTGTTTAAAAGCATTATTATTTTGTTGTCATTTTGAAAACAGCGTGGACACCACCACCATTTTCCTGGATGCTACCATAAACTGCTCAATTAGCAGTCAGCAACCGCTCAATTCATGTACAATTCATGATAAATTATCTGAAACCGCTACAACACGAGTATAAAACTCAGCAGTGCTGCAGGAAGATTCACATTCAGACTCAGTCCTTCTTTGAGAAATTTCCCTTTATTTAATTATAGTTTTTGTCTCAATGCTAACATTATTTCAACTTTGATTTTTGGCTCACAGTTTGATTTCACAATTGTTTTGACTTCCTGTTTAAGATATAACTTGTGTTTTTTGGACTACTCTTTCACCCAGTTTCTTTGTCTCATCCATCTCCTGGTCAATTTGCCTTTTGTTCTTTTTTAAATCGGAATCAGAATCAGAATTCACTTTATTAGCCAGGTACACTAATGTGTACTAGGAATTTCTCTTGATAGTTTTGGTGCAACATACAAGGACAACAGAGAATACAAAAGATAAATATAAGAAGATAAAACATAAAATGATAAATTATGATGCAACATGCAAGGGAAATACAAAGAAATAAAGAGACAATTAGATTAAAATGTCTGGGCAGTCTAATATATAGGTATACATAGATATTGAGTAGAAGATCAGATCCGATTAGTAAGAATAACTGCACGTGCAAAAGAACTGCTTAGGTGACAGGTTGTTTTAGCTTTCACTGCACAAAAATGTCTGCCAGAGGAAGTGTCTGGAACAGGTGATGCCCTGGGTGAGTTGGATCAGCAATGATCTTTGCGGCCCTCTTCCTTACCCTGGACTCATATAGGGCATCAGTAAATTACAGGTTACGATCCTTTCACAGGCTTTGATGATGTGTTGCAGGGATAGCCTTAGCCTGAACAGAGGCTGCACCAAACCAAACAGTTATAGATGAGGAATCAATGATGGCTGTGAAGAAATGGACTGATATTCCTTGATGGAGATTGAATTTCCTCAGCTGATGCAAAAAGAACATTCTTTGATGGACTTTCTTAATAATACATGTGATGTTACTGTCCCATTTAAGGTTTTGTGACAGCACAGTGCTCATCCCAACAGCTGAGTCATTTCTAGTGACAAGCATTTTGACCTTAAAACACAGTATTACCTTTCAATATTAAAGACAAAGCTGGCTATAATGGTACAGAAAATCCACACTTTTTTAAAAGCAATATCTAGTAATCCAGGGATCTGCAGGGCCTCAGCGAAGGCTTGTCAGATGAGAGCTCCTCTTTATTTTATTAGGAGTACGCCATGTGTTACCAATTATCATCAGTTATTTAAAACCAAATTAAACGTAACACAATTCACAAAACACCTCATGGAAAAAACTCCTGGAGAGGTAGTTTATGCTTAAAATAGATGTCATTATGGTGACTCCTAATCAAAACATGAAGTAGAGTTAATCAGAGCTGAATTTTAAACAAAACACGAAGTGACTCTTCAAGTAGATTCAGTATACTGGACTTCTTAACACTAAGTATCAAGGATAACAGCTCCGTGCTACAAAACAATGGAAAACATTTTGTACATTCAGTGTAGTTCAGTGCTTTTTTTACTGACTAAAGCACGCACTTTAATTGCTCTTTCAGTAAGGTGCATGTTAGTAAAGGTCCAGTCCACTTTCAGGGTTCATTGTGGAATTAGTACCTTCAGAAATTTTTTTATTTCTTCGGGATTTGGATGTTCCAGCTGCTAAATTCATGGCATCCTAGCCTTTCCTTTTCTTTATTCTTTCGCCTCCATGTGTGGGCAATCTTTAACTTATGTGGAGTTTCTTTACCTTCTACTCTTCCCTCTCTACTTCCTGTGTTTTTCTTTCGCTCATTTCTTTTGTGCCCATACCAAGCTAACCTGTGACTATGCGGGTTCGTTCCATGCTCCCATCTGCCTTTTGGGAGTTCTGAACCCGACACCATCAGTAAAGTCACCGATGAGCTAGACAGTGAGGCACAACAATGAAGCAAGGGGATGGTGCAAAAGTGCAAAGTGCTTTTATTAAAACAACAAAACTCAAAACAGTGTTCAACTAAATAGTGCAGTGCTTTAAAAAATCTTCAAATAAATAATCCAATAAAAAGCTGTGAATTGTGGAGGTTAAAAATGCTAGAACAAAATCCTTTAAAAACAACGAGATTAAAATAATGGCTAGAAGCAGTCTTTTAAAACAAATCCCAGTGAATTTCTACTGGTGACTCCCCTGCTTCTCCCATCCAGGCTATGCACCAGGGGAGCCATCCTACCTGCAGCTGACCTTCTTACTGCCTTCTACCACTGGTATTTTCAGCTCGCTGATCCCTGGCTCAAAGTGGGCTTCACCTGACCGTGACCTGGGCTCCCCAGCGACCAGGTTGCTCACACTGGAGCTTTCACATCTCATGTCCTGACTCCCGCTGCCTTCCTGACCTTATGCGGTGAGCCATCCTCCTTCCAGTCACTCCCGCTCCTCAATAATGCTCAACGGGAGTGACCACTACTGCCTGCTCCCGGGGTGCCTGGCCAAACACCCAGGCTCACTGTTGAGCTGCAGGTGCTCTCTACTATGAGCACCTTCGCTCATTCATGCACCGGCTTTCTCCTTCCTGCTTCCTGCCTTCTTTCCTTCTCTACCTCCGTCCATTTTTCTCTCTCTCCCTAGCCGCCTCGCGTTTCTATTTATTACAGGGATGTGGATCAGGTGTGGCAATTAGCAGCTCCCGGCATCAATTACAGATGCGGACGACTCCTCAACTGTGCACTTAAGCGAGGACCGCCCGCATCACGAATTCACCCGGGAACTGCTCCGGCCACACATACCACACCCACTCTCTAAGCAGCGAATGCAGCAACTATTTATTTAAAAAATGGCCTTATTGATTTGAGCTGTCGACCTGCTTCACCACATGACCTCTTTGTATACTGTTTTGTGTGAAGCACTCTATAAGCCTTTATCTGTACACTCCATTTTGGCAATGTGACCTCACCTCCTCTACCACTATATTATGAAATACCATTTTTTAAAATCATTTTTCATTCAAATACTCCACTCACTTTAAAATTTGTTCAGATGTGTACATCACATATACTCTATATCTTACATGTACAGCTTATAAATTTTTGCATTGGGACTTGCACTGACTCATACTGCCATCATTATTCTTTATAGTAAGTGTATCTGGCTAATTCCTTCTCATGTTTTGGAGCTGGTTCCCCATCTCCTCCTCCTGGACTAACTTTTGTAACTCTTTTTCTTGGAAGCCCCTCCACTGACCTCTCTCTCTCTAACCCCACATTCTCCTGCTCCTTCTCTGTCCTGTTACTCTTGTTTCAATACATGAGATGTCGAATCCATCGAAAAAAGGTACGAGGCATCCAGAAACCCTCACAAGCCAAACTAAGCCTCCTTTTCCTGCTTGTGGTGGGCCTTACCCTTATGAACTTGACACCTAACCCCTATGCTTGCTTCAGCCCACACAGGAGTAAAGGGGTAAAGCTTCAAAGTTACATTTAAATGCCCCATAAAAATCCAAGACTACATTCACACTACTAGGCTGAAGTGACTCAAATCTGATTTTGTGTCTTAATGTTACACAAATCTGGTGTGGACACAGAAATCCAATCTTTTCAAATCAGATTTTAGTCACTTTCATATGTGGTCCTAGATCAGATATATATTTGATATGTGGCCATGGCACAAGAATGACAATGGTCAGATTGGAATTCATGTGTTCTTTTGCCTATGTGCATTGGCTGAATGTTGTTGTCATCAGCCAGCGCCAGCAGTGCGGCAAAAACAGCAAGGGAGGAGACCTACATCTGTGACAACAGTTACAATCCCACCATTGCTGGCTACTTTCACGTACCCACACATCTCATGCACAAAGTTCTTCCAGCTCGAGCCTTGATTATATGTGAGTCAGGTACCTAGAGATGCATAGGAAAATAATAGATCGTTATTTGGAACACATGCATTTCATGTGTGTTCCATTTCTACAAAATCTATGTAAACACATTGTTAAAACAGAAACATTTTTCATACTTTAGTAATAAATGTCAAAATGTAGACATAAACTGTATAATATGTGAAGCCTGAAGTCCAAAGATTAAATAAACACTTTCACAAAAGGCACAAGGATGGCATAAAGCTTCCGTGGCGCAGCGGTAAGAATTGCTGATTTGTAATCAAGAGTCCCCCGCTTTGATCCTGACTGCCTCACAAATTTACCGTTTTAAGTAGTGAGCTGCTCTTATTGTTAATATTATACACTAAAAACATTTGATTTGCATCTGTAACAGCTGGTGTAAATTTATAGCACTTGTAAAAGTTTGGCTTTCTTTTTTCCTTTTTATTCTCTCAGTTACGATCACAATACAAAAATCTGACGCTATTAGTTTTTATTTGAAACTGGGAATAAACTATGCAGTAGATGTGAGTGGTGTTTTGAGACAATAGAACTGGAAATTCTCTGATCTAGAGAGATACTAACACACAAATGCTGGTGTATCATGCCTTCTTGGTATCTCATTGTCACTTGAATTTTTTCTATTCAGTTTTATTGAGTGCTCCTGCTTATGCTGAATTAGTATGCATCTTATGGTCTATGATTTCAAAGCCGCACTGACAAAAAAACAGAGAGAAAATTAACAAAAGTACAAAAGGAAACAAGAAACAGAATTGCCTTACAGGCAATCCTCAACTGACAAGTTCCAATATGAGATCCAGAAATCATAAACGAAAAACAGAGCAAAAAATATAAATATCAAGTAAATCGAAACGATAATACTTACAGCTCCAACACATCTGAACTCTCCCTCTGCTTTGACCTTAATAGCCAGAGGTAGGGCTTAGTGTGTGATGTCAGGCGAGGTTGTAATGGCTGACCCCTTACCCAGCCGGCAGTTACACTACCAAGACCTGTGGCCTGGATGAATTACTGAGGCAAACCTACATATACCAAGCCGTACCTCTAACAAATAATATTTTCCCCTCAATCGACAGTTTAAACACAAGCACACAAAAGCAGATATGTAAAATAGGTGTATAAATATATTAAATGAAACACTATACCAAAAAATGCAAATTCCACACGTAGAAAAAATATATATAGATAGGTATATCCCTCCATCAAAGCAGCAACATGAAAACAACATATATACAATAACAAACCCTCCCTTGCCCCTATAACGTATAACAAACACAAAACACAAATAACAATAATGAATGAATACTGAAATGAAAATGACCATGAACTTGAGTCCGGGTATATTACTGTCCTGAATACGGATGACTGATCAAGAAAAAAATGGATACGTTTGAGCCTCCCGAATAAATGGAACAATCTCACCATGTTTCCTCGGCATATGGTGGATAATGAAGTCCAACCCCGGGGTTTCTGGCGATGATTGAGCTGTAGTGAATCCGGCAGAATGAGAAACAAACTGGTTACAATGCTCGATGAGAAAAATAGGAGGAATTGATGATCTGTTGTCGTTAAATGAAATCTCTGTCTTTCTCCTTCCTCCTCTCTCTTCTTCTTTCCGTCCTGATCGTTTAAATAGTAAAGAGCCGGATGTAACTGAATGTGAACAGGTGCTTTCCATCCTGGGGCTGCGGTCTCTCTCCCTCATCCGTCCCCTCTGCACTTACAGGGACAACATTCACTGACGTATACATAATGAACAGTAAACAGGACGATAGAAATAACACGTACTCAGCACACACATCGAATACATTATTACTATGTAGCCCTGCTACAAGGTGATATCAGATTGGTCCTCTTGGGGCTTCACTCATCAAATACAAAGGACATAAGAGAACATAGATTTACACCTACATACAGAGGAATACATAAACAGGACACTTTATACACTTTAAAAATAAAGTAAATAATTATAGTGAATATATAAAAATACTTTAAGCTTAACAAAAAAGACTTAAAAAAGAAACAAAAACATGGATGACTGAGTACAATCTGTCAGACACATAATTGGAGTTGAATCTTTTCCTGGGGCACCATTGACTGGCTTCTCACTGTGAAATTCTTGTCACTGGTGATTATGTTAAAATAATAACAGTTAATGAGTTATGAGTTCATCTAGTTCAATTTTTTTTACCTGTAATAAGTCAATTTTAATTATAATTTAAATGTCATTTATTTCGAAAATGTTTTATAATTGTTATGAATGTAACATCATTGTGTCACCATTTTGTTTGTGTTTTGAACTGAAGCTGCCATGCTTTTGTGTATTTTCAAATTACTACGGCCTTATTGTTGTTATTGATGATGGCACAACATACACATCAACCATGTATACATTTTAAAACAAACAACAATCTTTTAGCGAGTTTATTAATGAAAGGATATTCACATAGCCAGGATTCTCATTTTGGGGTTAATCGCTAAAGTTTTGCTCTTCCTGGTTTTGACCACTTTCCAATTTTTTGAATTCTCTTTTGCTTTTCCTCTGCTAATTAGCTTCATTTCCTGGTCAATTTATTTATTTATTTGTTTGCTTGTTTGTTTTTTTCCATCTTGTCATACCTTCTCACCGTCTGACAATTTTTGAAAGTTTTCTTTATATAATCTGATATTGTTAAAGCTCTCTGTGTTGTGGATTAATGGGTCATTCAGCTCCAGTATTAAGAAATAGTTGTGCAGAGCTGGGTGACTGATGGCTGATCACATAGAGAACTTGATTCTTTCTTTATTTTTGGCCTAGTGGTTGGGCTGCTGTCCATACACTGTCTTTAAAGTGAAGTGGGGGAAGGGACCTGGGAGCCGGTAGGGGGATTCTCTGTTTTATTAATAATTCCATCAAGCTTATTTATAATTGTTTATTTCTTTATTATTTAAATGTGTTCAACTCAATGATCACATAAAACGGTCCAGTCCAGAATCTATTCCTCGTCCCTTTACCATCACTAGTCAAACTATCAATAATTTACATTTAAGACATGCAGTGTTTAACTTCTATGGGTGACAGTGTGGTAGAATGTTTTGGTCCATTACACCATGAATGTATGAGGTTGAAAACATCCGCATTCCTTATTTCTTGTCGCTGAATTATATGCATTATACTTTCAGATAAGCCTTCACTGATTGTCAGCTCTCACAAACACCGAGTCCACACCTACGACTAAAGAGTTATGACTATTCAGAGTGAGCCACTGGACATATCACATTACACAAGTGACTTCACGAGAGCACACTGCCAAATGTCCCAGATGAAGGCTATGACTGAAAAATGCTGGAAAGGACTTCTAATGTGACATAGCCTTTTGTGTGGCAAACAATTTTGCTTAACTGGAAGAATTCTAATGGTCCCTTCATAATTCAATGTCTTATATTTTGTAATACTGGAAAAATAACATTTGTGTATAACAGTGCAGAGGTTTTCAGAATTTTCCAAATATATATTAGAACTCTAAAATATGTTGGATCTTTGAATCTGCATGAGGAACTATTTTATAACAGGTCTTTTTTTAAAGACAGTCCTGAGTAAGGGTGCTCTATCATGATTGAATATATTTGAATTCTCTCTATAATACTTTGAATTTTGATTGCATTTTGCTTTACATACAGTATTGCAATATGACCTTTAAAAAATAAAAAAGCACCTCAGAAGACTTTTCCATCTCTTTATTCACAGCCTTTACTTTGTTGAATGTTCTGTAACCTAAACGAACAATACACACTCAATATGTCTCCTACGTGTCTTCAGTGGTAGACCGACAAATAATACATTTCCAATCAGAGGCAGCCTCATTTTGCCTTGTTGTGTTCCCACCTCACAAATCCCAACAAAGGCAGCTAAACGTCGAGTTTGTTCAACATGAGTGGGTAGGAGGAGGGTCGGGGAGGCGACAGTATCATCTAGTTTGTGTTTGCTGTGTTTAAAAGTTCCCACGCTGGCTTAATAATGTCCATATGTAGACTCGGGGGCAGTGCCTTCTCTCTCTCTCTCTCTCTCTCTCTCTCTAGTTTTCTGTCTCCTATTCTCCTGGATTAACCAGCTCTCACTGGTTCGGATCATTATCTCAGTGGAAAGATAAACTACATCTAAAAATTGGATTTTTCCCTTAAGCAATTTTTTTTCTGTGTTCCTTATGCGTCATATATGTTAATATACTGTCTTCTATCTTTAGATCTATGAATTTTGATTAGTTTGTTTTGATAAATGGTGCTTTGGGCATAATTTACATGAAATGTTATACAGCAAATCAGATAAAAAAGGAAAAAATGACTAGTAAAAGAGACTTTTTGGTTCTTTTACATTCACTGGCTGGCAGTGTAGTGTGGTGGCGATGGACTTTGAAACGCAAGTCTCTTGGTTCTGTTCCTGACATGGACTTAGTAGGTGACATGTAAACAATTCTAATATAAGCCACCATGGATTAAAGTGTCTTCTAAATATATACTGTTTTCCATTGTACCAGGTTGGTGTAATCAAAGACCCCTATTTTTGAGAATCTGGATCGTAAATCACTAATCTATTTAGCCACTCATTCTGACATTTGGTATAATTAAACAACTTTTATTGTCAAATGCTCCAAAGTAAGTAATATTTGAACAGTCCTCATGTCTGATTGTGTTTTTTTCTTTAGGTCCTCCCTTATCTCAAAGTCATGTACCTCATTTTACCTAACAATTCTAAATTAATCAGCAGTAAGTCTGGTTGGTAGGCCATGCACAAGTGTGCCCTGTGGCGGAATAGTGCCCTTGTATTGACTGGTTCGTGCGATGTGCCCCGTGCTGCCAGGAAAGACTGATAACTATAGAATTGGGTATAGGAATGAGCATAAGAAGTGTACTAAATGGATTGTGTGACAGATGTCCAAGGACCTTGCCCCACCGGGACACCACGAGAAGGGAAGGATCAGGAGAAGGGCAGTATCTTCTCTGGAACATAAGAGGGCAGCCTCCCTGGATTGTATGGGGGCCACGGACCTGGGGAGTCCAACCCTGTGGAATGACGTGGCCACCGCCAGGGGATGCCTAGGCAGCTCTGGAACAGGGTATGCAGTGCTTCTGCTACACCCAGAAATGCTGCCAGAAGAGGAGCTGAACTCGCTTGCAGTACTATCGCCACACCCGGAAGTGCTGCTGGATGTTAATTGGGGAGCACCTGGAGCACTTCTGGGTGCTGTATAAAGGAGCCCACCTCACTCCACTTGGGGAGCTGGAGTCAGGAGGCAGAGGACAGAGCTGGCGGGTGAGGAGTGGAGGCGGAAGAAGAAGAAGTAGTGAGAGAAAGAACTTTAGTGGTATTTTTGGCACTGTGTGTTGCGTTGTGGAAAAGGGGTTGTGTTATAGACTGTGTGTGTTTTGAACTTTTGGCCTCCGCGTCTGTCTGTGACCAGGTATAAAGGTTCACACTTGATTCCATATTATTGTGCACTTGTGATATTAAAGCACTTTTAGCTAAATAAATAAATCTAAAAAATAAATAAATATACAAAATAACCTGTGTCTCTGTATTCATGCTTATTCCCACCTCTCAAATACAAAAAAATATTGTGTTATTTTGCAGAAGTATTGCATTATTGCAAAGAAATTACCTGCTGCATTTTGTATAATTGTGCCCACGTGTGTGATGGGTAGTGAGTTAGATGTTTAACATGCACATAGTGTGCAATCGTGCTGGTCCTTTGCAGGAAAGAGTGTGCTGTGGGAAATTCAGTAACAAAACCCTATAAATAAAATACCACTTTAGTTTAAATCAAGTTAATTACTATATATATTTTGAAATGGTGGCATCTGGTGGCACAGCAGCTTGTGTTCATACCTTGAAACTTTGGCAACTCAGTTTGGGGAAAGGAAAAGGAAATGGGTGTTATTTACTTCACAGCACATGAAGAACTATATATATTTTGATAATTGAGAAGTATTACTGACAAATTTCTAGTATTTCATCTTAAAACAGGCAATTGTCTCCAATTAATCACACTGGCTGATACCAGTCCATCCACAAATACATGGGAAGAGCATTCAAACTTCATGCAGACCCTGGCACTGAGAGTCAGGAATGACAGCTCTGTGCTGCCAATCTGCCTGTGTTAAAACATATCTGCTAAACTTGCTAATGCTTGTAGGTAGCAGAAGAGTTGAGGTCAGACTTGCTCAGAGTGTACCACAGGTTTATAGTTAAATTGATTAAAATTTGGATAGAGCAGATCCAGTTTTAACCTGATTAAGACAAAATGTATACCTACAGTATAATGTCTGTTCAGTTCTTATCTTTTGATTGCAAGCTACATGTGTGCTTAATCTCTCCCTCGATAATTGTCCCTTATGACTGAGGCATACACGTGTATGATGTTAATGGCGGCAGCAGGCAAAATCTTTCTAAAATAACACAATAATTGCTGTGAAATAATGCAGTACTTTTGTTAAATAACACAATACTTTTGTGAAGTAATGTGATTCTTTTATAAAATTACACAACCTTTTTGTGAATTAACACATTTTTTTCTTTATTTAGTAGCGGGAATAAGCTTCCATACCTCTGTATGCCAGCTGTTAGCTGTGAGAAATATCATTAGGTGATTGAAACTTCATGTCTTAACCTCTCTTGTAAAATAGCAGAAAGTATAGTGAAGCATTATGTGGAGACCGACGGCCTGTAGTGAATTGATTCAATTGAAATATTAGGGGCTGTGAGTCTTTCACTATATCAAGTCTGTTGGATTAAATGATGTTAAAGTGCAGGACAGCAAACCTGATGTAAGAGCAGTACAGTTTCTGTTAATAGCTGCTGTATCTTTGTCCTTCACCCAAATCATTTTACCACACCTTGCTTTTTTGACTGGAATATTCATATGAAGTCTTCACAAAAAAATTAAATAATGTAATGTTTTTGTCTGCCCAATCATTCAGTCAATTAACTTGAGAAATACCGTATATACAGTACTCGCGTTTAAGTTCTACCGCGGATAAGTCAGGGTTTGATTTTACTGTATAATTTCTGGTATTTTATAATGTTGGTCATATACGTTGAATAAGGAAAACTCATACTATTGGTCCAAGAGATTATGATATGCTAACACCCACCTGAGAGAGTAACCATGTAGAACACTGCCTTTTTTTCTATGTATTGTGCCTACGTGACCACACAGTAGTACCCAAACTATTCATCCACACCTTTTAGGCAGTGACCCATGAATCATTTAAATTTGAGCACATGTTCAGTTTTGGAATAATTAAACCCATTTGGTCCCAAGCATCACATGCCTGAACATATGTACAGAATTAATACATCAGATGCTAAAAGGTTGTGTGGACTAGAGGCTAAGAAATTGAACAACAAAGATCTCATATCAGCTCTTTCTTCTGAGTACACCATTTATAATTATAGATGCAGAAAAAGAGTACTTGAGACACACCTTACCTTGGTATTCACTACATATGATATCTATCTATCTATCTATCTATCTATCTATCTATCTATCTATCTAT
>JANRMT010062849.1:12892754-12925665 GCA_026402145.1 Polypterus bichir lapradei
TATCTATCTATCTATCTATCTATCTATCTATCTATCTATCTATCTATCTATCTATCTATCTATCTATCTATCTATCTGTCAGTTCACACTCAATCCCAGCCAAATGTAGTTTGGGCTAATCAATGTCCTTGAATTGGACATTTCTGCGCAAGTGTGGCTGATTTTGTGGGGGTACTCTACAATGGGCTTTCTTTTATCTAGGTTTGGCTCATGCATCACGTCTGATCAGCTGACTCCCTGAATCCCTAAATCTGAATTAGGTGAGTTCATTGAATAGTTCAATAATAGTTAAAAGCAGGCCTGAAAATATTTACTACTAAGAAAATAAGACTACAAACAGACTTTAAATGAACCTTACAAAACCTCACTAGGTTTATCATTTACATGCATTTGTACAATATAAACTTTTTTTAAAGAAGCATGTCCATGTGGTGGGCTGCGTTTCTGTCTCTCTGCATTTGGATACCAATTTGATGACACACTGTTAAGTGGACTGTCTTAGTTTCAGGATTTTGCAGGCT
Organism: Polypterus bichir lapradei; assembly: GCA_026402145.1. NCBI lineage: Eukaryota > Metazoa > Chordata > Cladistia > Polypteriformes > Polypteridae > Polypterus > Polypterus bichir. Next base: position 12,893,276 of record JANRMT010062849.1, read on the forward strand.
TACTTTGGAAAAATTCTAGATGAATGGATATATAACTTTTCTTGCTACCATCCTTTCCATATTTGTTGTATAGTTTCATGTTTTGGGGAGATGACTCCATTTTTATGACATTTTGCAGCTTATGATGCTGCCTCTGTTAGTTTAGTGGGCTGAAAAAAAGCTAGTGTAATATAACAGAAGTAAAGTGATTTTGTTACATGATTCATGTGCTCAGTCATGTTATAATCATTAGGAAAAGAGTTCCGTTTTTACTTGAGTCATTATTTTTTTTAACTCTTTACAGAGAGGTCAAGACTCATGTTTCCCTCAAGGTCCAAAGAAGGAATAACTGACTGCAACAGTGTGGCAGAAAAATAACTATCCCATTTACATGGGTATGTAAAGCCCTGTGCACTTGATCGCCTGCACAGATCTAATCATTAGGCATGTAGCAATTCAGGAACCGACCAGAAACCAGGAGTGAGTGAGACGCAAAGACAAGTTTTGAGGTGGAAAAGCAAAGCTGTCCTTTATTGGAGCAAGTGCTTATAAACACAATAATCAAAAATCAGTTTCATGTCATTTTAACCACGCAGTCAATCCAGTCATGCCTTAATAAGTTTTGTGAAAGTTGCCACTACCCACATTTTTTGCTTTACCATTGCTTATCACATCATAAGCTTTCATTTGAGATCAAGATCAAGGTTTTAGCCCCAGTGATTCACATGTAATCATATGACAGAAGGACACAACCCTTAATAATAAATGCAAAAAGGAAAAAAAAGGACGACTTATAAATCTTTGCAAAGCTGCACCTTCAGGAGCTCTGAAGTTACAAAGCACAAAAGAAAATGTTTGTTCATCCCAAAAGAATATCAAAGTCCAGGACATTCTTCCAAAGGAAATCAACAATAAAACAATTTCTCAGATAAGCAAAAAGCACACAGCTCACCACTTCACCTCCCCAGTGATCACCTCCACTCCAACCAGTAACTCGAGGGTCAAAGAGAAGCACTCTTTTCACTATCCTCTCTACTTGAAGGATCAGCAGCTCAGCTCAGCCAAAAGACAACCTCTGGTGTCAGAGCAGGCATTTTATATCGCCACAGGGTTCCATTTTCCAGTCCCCTTAGATCACAGGTGTCGAACTCCAGTCCTGGAGGGCCGCAGTGGCTGCAGGATTTCATTCTAACCACCTTTCTCATTAGTGACCAGTTTTGGCTACTAATTAACTTCTTTTGCCTTAGTTTTAATTAACTTGAATCAGGCCCCTTAGTTGTCTCTTTTTTCCTTAATTAGCAGCCAAACAATAATGAGACACAAAGCAAGCTCACCTGTGCCCATCACACAATATCTAAAAATAAAGAAAGGTGAAGGTCTCTGTAAGGTTGATCTCTCAGGTCACCAAAACATTTGAATGGTGTTCTTACAGAAAAATCAACAGTTCTGGAAATGTCTCCAGTGGCAGAATGAGAGCAGCAACAAGCCATGGAATTAAATAACGGGTTTAATTAACAACAAGAATCAGCTTCTCATTAAGAGACTGGTTGGAGTTTGAAATTCCAGTTTAGCTGGTCATCTGTTGGCTTGTTTCACATCTCATTTCTGTTTGGCTGTCATTTAACGAAGAAAGAAATCAATTCAGAGGACTGAATCCTCCAAAACAGGGCTATTAAAATTAAGAAGTGAATTAGCAGTGAAAACTGCTCGCTGATTAGGAAAAGGGTTAGATTGAAAACCTGCAGCCACTGTGGCCCTCCAGGCCTGGAGTTCGACACCCCTGCAAGTCTACCAATTGTCATTTATGATGCAATGCTAGTTGTACTCTGTGGCCGGGTACAGCAATGACAGCTGATCTATAAATAATCTGGGGAGCTAACCGGGTCATCCATTTAATGATAATATGAAAATAAAAACTACACCCATTGTGACATTACTTTGCCCTAACATCAGGCTTGGCAAAATCAAAACTAACAAGAAATTAGAAGCAATGCAGTCACTCTCTGGGAGGTCTGCCTAGTGGCACATTTGTTTTACAAGTGACACCTCCTTCGGGGAGTCTGGTGGCTTCCTTCTCGTGGGACTGGAAGGGGTGGGGTTAGGTCTCCTCACTGGGCAGATTCTCGATAATGCGGAGAGAGAAGAAGAAACTAGCGTTCAGGGTAGTGCTCTCTTGTGGTTCGGAGGGGCATTACATGAATTGACAAAGCCCGTGAGGAGGTCCACAGATGTGCATGTGTGACACCTCATTCTGAAAGGAAACTATTCAGACTTCCTTGAACATACAGTATGTGCATGCTAGCATGTGTGTGAGTTTTTCCTCTCCACTGCAAGTAATATCTGTCTCATCTAACCTTTATGGGTCCTTTCTCTTTGTGTTTTGGAAACCCATCTACAGTCCTGCTCTATAGCAGCAGACACCCGCCAGAATGGCAGTTTTATTATCAGGAGGCAGTAGGATGTTAATAGGTCTCTAACTGCATGTATGCTCCAGACAAAAATTTGCCAAAGCATTTCTGAAAGTGAGCAGGAACCGAGCTTGTGTGCAGTTCTGGAGAAGGAGCGACTCACTATGATGATGCCTGTTAGACTAACTCTACAAAGATGGACATCTGAAGATGGCTACAACAAATAGCTCATCAGGCTGTTCCAAATTATGGTACTGGAGACTAACCCACTATGGCGATCAACATTAACAGGGACACTGTACGGCCACTGTAGTCAGGACGAGCTCTACATAGTTGTGACCACAACATAAACCAAACTTTTTAACCCATATCTGAAAACTTTAGTAATGTCAAAGCAGTTCAGATTTGTTTTAAATCATAATCCTCCTTTACACTAAGCTGTTCTAACAGAGTTTACATGTCATAATATTAGGGCCAGAAGAAGGCAGCAGTAGTTGATGATGTTATAAGATATGGGGGAGCCCCCCTGGTATGAGTGAGCCTGACTCTAGAGTCTTAAGGTGAGTCTTAAGGGTGAGTGTAGAGTCAGGAGGTGATTTAGTGTAAAGTATAATTTGGTGAATATAAGGAAAATTAGTAATTGAGGACAAAGAAGAGGAGATGGCATAAGAAAGACCTGTTGTGAAAGCTGTACAATAGTTGGTGGCATCTCTCTGATTAACTGAGCAAAAAGACCCTAACAAGCTGCAGAGATGAGGAGATATCATAGACAATGGTCAAACAACATGATACCGTTCTCTCTGCCTTTTGGTTAGATCAAAATCTAGCTAAGCTAAGGAAAAAAAGAGTAAGCACACCTCAAAGCATTTTCTTTTCTCAGAAGCATCAGAGTAACCACATTTCTCACAAAGAAACCAGAATCCAGAGGGAGGTGGCCCCATCCAGTATGACCGGAGCCAGGGAACAATTTATCACTTCCAGTCCTATGACCCCCACATTAGTGTTAAGGAAAGAGAGTTTACTTTTGCCATTCAAACAGGAAGAAACTCCACCAGAGATAGGCTCTGAGTTTATTATGTGTGTCATGGAGGACCCACTCTAATTATCAGAGCACAGGCTGCTTTGTTAAAAATTAACAAAACTGCATTTCTTTGGTTACACAGAACCCAACTCTAATCCCTATCTTAGAGACAAAGACATTTTAGTTTACAGTTTTTCTCAGTTGCTTTGGTGCATTTCTCACAACAGAATTGCAGTTCTCAAAACTGCTCGTTCAATTGCCACAACCTTTAGTCACTTGTGCACATCATAACAGCAATTTCTGGGTGTTTTCGTCATTTTGCAATTGCTTTAGTTCACTCAGGCAGATGCTTATGTGCAATTCTCAGCTATATCATGCATCAGCGGTTGCTTATGTCATGATGATCAAAATGCATTGTGTAGCCCTCTTTTGCATAGTCTTACACTCCAGACAAACTTGTCATTTTTTTAATTGTGTAAGCCATTGCAGTCAAAGGTGTTCAACAAGATATCATTGGCTGTCAAGTGTATTTTATAGGTTTCTACAAAACTTTTTTTGGTTTGAATTCACAATACCACCTTAAATTGCTCTCAGGTGACACATTATTCAGGGCAGGTGTGAGATCTTAGATCAGTCAAGCAACTAATCACTGAGTAGTCCTCTAAAATTGCTCCTGAACCTGCAGCTGGCAAGCATATAAAGACAAGGCACAATGGAGCGTGGAAGCACATCAAGGAAGGACAACCTGAAAATGGAAGAACAGCAAGAAAATGAACAAGGCCAACAGCCCAGGCCAAGAAGAGTAGGTGTGTGTGGTGTAAGGAGACAAAACAGAAGAGGTAGAAGAGGTTCAACACATAGGTCAGTTTCTGATGAAATAAGGGCCACAATTGTGGACCATGTTATAAATCATGACCTTTCAATGGCTGAAGCAGGTCAAAGGGTGCAGCCAAATTTGGGGAGAACAACCGTATCCTCGATTGTTCAGACATTTCGCAGAGAGAACAGGTGTGTAAACCAACGATTTTACTCTGTATTTGAGTGTATTACTTTATAATGTTACAGTATGTCATATATTTACAATAGTCCACACTAGACAATATGTATGTTACTGTTGATCATTGAGTGTTGTATTTTTACTGTGACACATAGGACTTCAAGACTTCCTGGAAGAGGTGGCAGGGGGCCTATTTGCACTCCTCAACAGGAAGAGGCTATTTGTGCTATGGCCATAGCAAATAATTCCATAAGACTCAAGGAAATACAAACTGCCATTATTGCTGACGACGATGTGTTTGAGAATGTCCAGTCTGTCAGCATCTCAACTATTGACATAGTGCTGAGGAGAAAAAAAAATGAGTATGAAGCAGTTATACTATGTACCATTTGAAAGGAATAGTGAAGAAGTGAAGGAACGTCGGTACCAGTATGTTCAGGTAAGACTGAACATGTGCAGTAATACTGTAACTGTAATCTACTGTACAGCAAATAGTCCAACATTGTATATCGACATGCAGTACAGTTGATTTCACCTTGATACATTTGCTACCGCTGTGAAAGCAACATGAATATGTTAGATTTGACTCTATTGTCCCCAAAATGAAAATGCATTTTACAGTACATCAAACTTACAGTAGTATCTTGTTTGATACAGCATATAATGGACCTGGAATCAAGTGAACCACCACATATTTTCATATACATGGATGAGGCTGGCTTCAACTTGGCCAAAGGAAGAAGACGTGGGCGTAATCTGATTGGACAGAGAGCTACTGTTAACGTGCCAGGCCAGCGGGGTGGGAACATCACTATGTGGGCGGCTATTTCGGACAATGGGGTCCACACTCATATTCCTCTTGTGGGGCCATACAACACCCAACATCTGCTGACCTTCTTGAACTCCCTCTACAGGGATCTCATTCCTGAAGAGGAGATTGGTCAAGAAAATGTACCACAGTATGTGATCATTTGTGATAATGTGAGTTTTCATCACTCCAACCTAATCAGACAATGGTTTGCCAACCACCCCAGGATGCTGATGGAATTCCTACCTCCATATTCCCCATTCCTCAACCCAATTGAGGAGTCCACCTCAGCTTGGAGGTGGAAGGTATATGAGCGTAACCCACATACACAAATGACACTGCTTGCTGCCATGGAAGCTGCGTGTGGGGATATAACAGCAGACGCCTGCAGAGGCTGGATAAGACATTCTAGGAGGTTCTTTCCACGCTGCATTGCAAAGGAAGATATCCGTTGTGATGTGGATGAGAACATGTGGCCCAATATACAGGATCAGCAGCAATTGTAGAGAGCATTTAGAGTTTCAGTATGTATATATTTTCGATGTTGTAATTTTTTTTCCTTCATTTCATATGTTATGCATAAAGTATTGAAATGCATTTTTTTGCTAGACTCCAAGTGCAGTGCATGGTATGTCACCATATACCTGTGCAATCAATAAAATATTCTTCTTGAATCAATCTCCCACAATCGATGTTTTATATTTTATGTTTCCTGCCCTTGTCATTCAGATGTTTTGTGCATCAGAAAATGTTTAGATTGTGCCAATTTTATATTGATAACATGACTTTACATTTTGGCTGTCATGTCCGTGGACGATGATTCATGGACTTGGCATTTTGATGGCATTGACATATTCAGCGATGTAAATACTTGCTTTTGAGGCATGGATTAAGGATTTTGAAGAGGTTACCTGCTTTTGCTGGTCATCCACGATGTTTTGCCATTTGCACTAAGTGTTTTGAGTAATGCACTCGCTGTTATGCAAATATTAAGTCTGTTGTGAGAAATGCACCAAAGCAACTGAGAAAAACTGTAATTGAAGAACTTTTTATTTATTTATTTCTTCTTGTTAAGTCTATTGTTCTTGTTTTTGCGATGGAAAATCAGATAAAGGATCTCATTCTTCTTGTCTGAACTCCTCCCAGTAATCATCCATGCCATAACACCCCATGTTGTGCAGGATATAGCTATCAGACATGTTGTATTGTGCTGCTGTGTTACCATGTCCATCAGGAAATCTGGAGATCATCAAAAGTCTTTCTTCACACAAACATTTGGGAGAATCTGAAAAAACTACCAATTCATGAAGTAGAACACTTCACAACATTTAAAAAGTATCTGGATGAGATATCGGCAAATCTTACATATTCGCTAATCAGACAAGCTTGAATAAAGAGTTGATGGAATGGTCTCCTATTATTTGACAGACAGTTGATGTTCTTTGATGGACAGCTGCCACTTCATGGATGTTTAGGCTCATTTAACATCATAGCGGTGCACTTGGTTGACAATGAAGAGTGGTCATTAACAGACACCATGCCATTGGCGTTCTTCCTGTGTTGGGCATATTAAGAGACATGTAAATGTCTGAAGATTACTGTGAGAGAACAAAAATAGCAGGAAGTAGTTTCAATGTCAGAGACAAAAACAGATCAAAATCAGGAAATCAGTAAATACCCAGACACCTAGGAATCATAGGGCAAGATGTTAATCAGAAGTTGTGAGCAAAAATGGGAGTCAAAAAGTCAGAAACAAAATTACCAATGGGGCCTTCGTGGGAAATAAGCTAAGTATTCTCCATGAAATAAATTGCAATTTGATATCGACACAAATTTATAACAATATATAACGCAAGGTCAAGTACAACTAAAAGAGTAGCAAATTTAAACTTTTCATAATCTACTTGGAAATGCATGGACCACTGGTTCTCAGATAAAGGTGGTTCATTTAAAGCAAGTGGAACATTTTCATTCCACACAATCTTTTGTCTTCAGTATGAAAAAATACTGCTCCACAGATCACAGATGTAACTTTCATAAGTAGTGCTCTTCCACCAACCACTGAGGATATAAGGATATAAAAGCATTGCTTCCATATGGGCTGAAGTTGTGAGTATTTGATGATTCCTCATTGTCAGCATACATTTCTCTGTCATTGCTTTTATTGCTTTCTGTATCATGGAGTATGTCTAGTATATTGTTGAGCCATAGTATTAGTCAGTTGCTCAATGTCTGTATAGTCAGTCTTACCTCTTGTTGTTCTTCATCACTGAAACTCGGGAGATTTTGCCACTGCAGTGTTTTTTTCACACAATCACAGGGAGTAAGATGGTATTTTGTGATCATAATAATCAGTTTAAGTGTAATGAAAGGAGCTCAGGTCAGTATGCACAGCTATTTATCTATCTTTGCTGCATATGCTTTCTGTATCCCATACTTGATGTTCAGCAGATGGCACTAACGTAACTCTTCTCCTTCCTATGAGTGGCCTCACAATTCGCCTCATGCTCAGCTGATGTCGCTGCTGTCCTTTTCTAGTCTGACATGATGCCCTCTCAACTCAACAGTTTACCATAACAAAGATGCAAACCTCAATAAGTTTGTGAAGGATGCTGCTACCCACATTTTTTTTTTTTGCTTTACTGGTGTGTATCACATCATAAGCTTTCATTTGAGACCAAGTTCAAAGTTCTAGCCCCAGTGATACCCAAGTAATCATATGACAGATGGACACCACCAATAGCAGTTTATATACATAGACTTGCTGTGCTACCCATCTAAGATGGGTTGAAATCTAAATAATCATTGTAGACATCGGCATTAATGTCTGCAATGCAACATTTAATGCAGTGGTTCCCAAACTCAGTCCTTGGGACCCGATGTAGATGCAGGTTTTTGTTCCAGCCAGATTCACAATGAGTGATAATAATCAGTAATAACTGATGTCTTTTAGTTAAGTTCAGAAAAGTACAGCAGTATGATTATTACATTATAAGACATTTAGAAATATTTCTCTTTTTTTGCTATAACTTTAAATGCTTAACTCTTTTTTTTTTTGTTTTTTTTTTCACATATTTTTCCCTTATTCTGTGTAGTCTGCTTTCTTCATTGTATCCTAATAGTGACAATTAAAAAACAAGCAAAGTAGACACCTGGGCGCACAACTCTAAATGATGAGAGGCTGCAACTGCTTCAGTGTCAGAACCACTAATTAGTCAATAATGGAAAGGCAGAATGGAAATCAGATAAAGACAATTAAAAGTAAAAAAAAAATACATTATCCTCATAAAACTGCTTAATTTTTATTAAAATATATTATTACATTTATTAAAAACTGAAGCAGGATGAAACAAAAAACCTGCAACACCAGAACTGATTTTGGGAACCACAGATCTAATGCAATATATTCTGGAATACATATAGTGATAAAATGCATTGTACTTGTCATTTCAACAGATGACACATTACAAGCATTTGTAGTAATAAAATGCATTACTAAAAATTTTTGTGATGTTCTATTTGTTGGAATACCAAATGCAATGCATACGTCTCTGTTATTCCATTTAGTATGGGATTCATAAAGGCAGTATATTAGTGTTAGTGATGCACCTTCTGTTGGAATGACAAGTGCATTGCATTTTAATGCTACAAATGTTTATGATGTATCATCTGTTGAATTGACAGAGACAGAGCAACCAGACGAGCATACAGATACACAGACATACAGACACTTGTGCTTTTATAAGGTGGATTTGGAAAAAAAAATTAAAAACAAACTAAAATACAATGTGTCTTTTATTATAGAACATTAGAACATAGACAAGAACAGGCCATTCAGCTCAACAAAGCTTGCTAGTCCTGTCCATTTCATTTTTCTAAATAACATCTTTTTAAAGTCTTTTAAGGAACCTGTGTGTGTGTGTTATTGTGCACAGGAGTGGCAAGGGAGCGAGTCACAGACTGCTTAATTTTCAGGTAAAAAGGGATTTTCCTTGTGGTGTGGACTTGCATTGTCAAGCGGTGTTATGTCTGCCACAGGGCAATTCACAATATGGCTCATTGTTTGAATTAAATTGCATCGTAGATAACTTTGCCTTCCTCTTTGTCTTTGAATTGTGCTATTTAGGAGAAACCTTTAATTTGGAGTGAGAGATAAAAGAGTTCAAAGTTCAATCACCAATAACGAGAAGTGTTTCATGGCTTTGTCAGCAATTTTCCTTCTACAGCGGCTCCACTTGTCTGCTATGTTCACAATTTGTGAAAAAGAAGAAGAAGAAACAGGAAAAAACAGGCCTACCGTATATTTAAATTTGCATTTTGCTGGGTCATCAATGAAGAAAGGAAATGGAATGCAGCTTCAAAAAGTCAAAATCTAGACTTTCGATGATGGCTTTTATTACCCCTTAGAAACAAAGTAAATGGACATGACAAGTCTCGATGTAGAGTGAGGTGTTTTATTATAGGGAAGGCTTCTGAGAGAGTCACACTATCAGCACATGCTCACAACTCCATTTGACCTGCACACATTGTCACCAGAGTTGAGGTGCCTGCCAGTTTGCCCTGCATTTCTAAATATACTGTATTCTGTTCTTCTTCTTCTTCTTTCGGCTGCTCCCGTTAGGGGTTGCCATAGCGGATCATCTTCTTCCATATCTTTCTGTCCTCTGCATCTTGTTCTGTTACACCCAGCATCTGCATGTCCTCTCTCATCATGTCCATAACATTCAAAGTTCCTACCCTCAGTTCCACTCTCTTTAATTTCCTCCTCTCCTCCTGCCTCCGGACACGTCTCCCCCCCTTCTACTCCATCTTCTTCTTTGGCCAACAGTAACCCAATTTCCACCAGCACCCTGTTGGCTAACAGTACTGGTGGCGGTTGTTGTTAACCCGGGGCTCGACCAATCCGGAATTGGAAATTTGTATTGTTGTCCACATATTGATTTGGCAAAATTTTTACACCGGTTGCCCTTCCTGACATAACCCTCCCCATTTATCCGGGCTTGGGACCGGCACGAAGAAACACACTGGTTTGTGCATCCCCTGTGTCTGGGTTTAATATACTGTACTCTCTTACTTTTCTTAATACCAGCAACTCATCAAGTGTCTAACCTCATAGTTAAAGTGCTTCAGTTACACAAGTGACATGTTGCAGGAGACATCCTGTTGTATAAATTAGTACCCTTTACTGTCCCTAGAGGAAAGTCTGCATACAAACTTGTCAGAAACAGGTATGACCTGTGAGTAGACAATCTTTCTAAAACACTTCTATTTAGATGAACAGATGTTCAAGAGGAAAAACACTATATTTCCCAAGAACATGGCAGAATTCCTGAGCCTGAAAACACACAGTATTTTATTAGACTCACAGTACTGACACTTACTGTGGTTTTGGTGAGTCTCATAAGGTCTCTAACTCACTTCAGGCTGTTTTTTTGAAAGACATGAAGCTTCCATAGGGTTCTGTATCCCAGTAGCTTCAGTCATTAATGTACAATTAACCAATTTAATGTCTAATTGTACAATAAACTCCTTCCACTACCCAACTTTTTAAATGGAGAAACAGGACAATAAGGTAATCACCCCAGAAACTGCAATTAAGAGAAATTGGTCTCAGTATTGACAGTGAATATTTTAAATGGCACTTTTTCTGAAAGATAATTAAGCCTATTGTTGTGCAGAAAAGTCTAAAACATGGCAAGAGTGGTGTGAGGCCTCCAAACCGCTCTTAAAAAACAGTCCTAGAGTTTCACCAGACTGTTCAGACAAGGTTACATCCTAGACAGCCTTCTCCCAACTACTACATGCAGGCTTCGGCATACACAGGCCCCAAAATGGGAAGTTGGCTATGAAAGTTCAAAATGTAATAAAAATCCCAAAATACAGTTAGGTTCCATAAATATTTGGACAGAGGCAACTTTTTTCTAATTTTGGTCCTGTGTTAAAAAAATGCTTTAGTTGCCTCACATTTTTATGCAATCGTTTTGTTCAACCCACTGAATTAAAGCTGAAAGTCTGTACTTCAACAGCATCTGAGTTGTTTAATTTAAAATTCATTGTGGTAATGTACAGAACCAAAATTAGAAAAAAGTTGTCTCTGTCCAAATATTTATGGACCTAACTATATATCCAAAATACCTTACAAGGGACAGAGTAACTGCAAACCTCTGGCTTGCTGAGAGAATCCAAACCACATATCTTCATAACTTGAGAATGCCTTGAGAAAAAATTTGAAAATGGCAAAAATTAAACAAAAGGCAAAAAAGGGGCTAAATACGATTTGCCTAAAAGGCAATCTGTGGCAAACAAGCTCCAATATGCAATCCAAAATCATTAATCATAGAGAAGATGCAATACAAATTATACAGAAAGCAATACTCACATTACTCTCCATAAACACAATGATCAAATCCTGGAGCCCTCTGTCCAGCTTCAATTTAAAGGCAGAGAGAAGACCCAAAAGTAGTGACATCTGGGTGGCCCCACCTCCTTGGGTTCCACCTTCAGATTACAAGGAAAAGCAGAACATTTTAAAATACTGAACAACAGTTGAAAATAATAAAAGAACCTAACAGAAATTCCATAAAACATTTTAAATAATTATTCAAGATTAACCTTAATAATAACAAAACATGTTTTCCGGCTTAATAAAAAATATGTGTCTGTGTGTCTGTCTGTGTACCCATTTGGTGACTATATCTCTGTATTTCCAAAAGAAGGCACACAACAAATAATTAATTTTAATAATAAAATTAATTGCATTATAAAAAAGATGGCATTTCACAAACATTAAAACTGCTTTTACAAATCCCATACCAACTGCCATATAACAAAGACATGTACATTGCATGGTGGGCTGCAAATATTAACGCTAAGGTCTATGTTGATTATTTACTGTAGATTTCAACCCCATCTTAGTCAAGCAGTACAGCTAGTTTAATATAATTTAACAATATCATGTGGTGGAAATTGCCTACATAGACAGTAGATTCCAACTCAAGTGATGAATAGATTCATGTTGCTTGTTGGATGTGGACAGTTTCTGACTAATTGTAGTTCAAAATTCTCACACGTAAAATTTTATTAAAGAAGTACTTGAGATTTAAAATCCATCCTGAAGTCTCAAATTGTTAGATAGAAGATCATAGTGTCACTTTGATGAGGTAGAAGAACATAATTTAACAAGGATAGAGTTTGAAATATTAAAATGTGTTCTTCAATTTAAATATTTAAAGTAGAAATATTCTCAATTGTAATAGAAATGTGTCCTTTCTCACCCTCTGACAGAGGTCCATAGAGAGCATATTATGTGTAATCACTGACTTTAAAATTGTCTAAAATGGTACCTCACATGTTAATGTTTAAACGTTGTCATTTTTAACTTTCTGGAAGTAGCTATTAGAAAGGTAGAACCACCAGTAAAAAAACAAATATCAAAAATATTATCATACTTGTGATCATCAACCTTGAACTAGCAGAAAATAACATGGATATGCCTATATTATTATCTCAATTTTTTCAAAGTTTTGTGAAAAGGAGTAGCTTTGACCCCTTGTGTTTCATTAGGAGGTGAATGCCTGGGGTTGCTTAATGTGGCCTGCCCAACTTCAAGTCCTTCTGATCATTTTTACTAAAGACTCATATTAGTTTATTCTTTATCATAAGTGTGTAATTTTCTGTGTAAAATATGGTCTAGAAGTTGTCTACAAATGAGGGCTTTGCAGTTCTAGAGGGCCAAAACCTAGAAGAGAATCCAAAACAAACTTGACATCTTGCACATCTAGACATCAAGACGAGTTGAACAGTACAGTATATCATATGTGGATGTTTTCTTGTACTGGTGAGTCAGAAGGCTTTGGAAAAAAAGCTAAAGTGAATTTAAGGTGTTTTTAAGTAATTATGAATAGAGTACACATCTAATGTGATATATTTCTTGTATGGTAATACGACAAACAAGTACAAAAAAATACATAAGCTGAAGTAACTATTCTCATGGCAAAACCGTCTCAGTAAACTAATCAAAGATGTTTCTCTTTTTTAAGATAGACAAGTTCGCAAATTTGCCAATGCATTTCAATGGGAGAGTTTGAAAATTAAAAAATGTTGTATTCAAGATATTTCAAGAAAATTAGAACAGACCTCACAAGCCTCCTTGAAGAATATGGGTGCCAATTGTCAGTCCATGGAGAGCAGAATTGCTTCATGTGGGCAAACAGACAGACCAGGCTACTGCAGTAGGTGCTGTTTGCATTATATATGAAAAAAAAAAAACTATACTGTATCCTTGTCTTTAAGTCACCTAAGATAAAACTTTAAACACAATAATTAGAAAAAAGGCAATCTGTGAAAAATGAGTGTTGGTGCATAGTCAATATAATTGGCACCATGTCCAGGTTTGCTTCCTGCCTCGCGCCAAATGTAGTCAGAATCACCTCAGGCTTCATCAACCGTTCAGACAGGTTAACTTGGGTCAGTAAATGGGTGGACAAATAATAGCATACGTTTGAGATGTTAAAGGCTAGGCAGATTCTCCTCCTGCTGCCTTTATTGCTGTGAGTGTAGCCTGTGATGAACTCACACCTTGTCTAGGGTGGCCTCCTACCTTGTGCTTGATGAATTTGTTTTTTTTTTGCTTGTCTGCTTATTCCAGTCTACCATAACTCTGTGCTCAAAAACCTTGGCAGAGAAAAGGAATAAATCAATCAATCAATCAATTAAGCTATGTTCTTTCAACCCTAGGAAATTACAATATATATTGTATATAAACATATTATTTGTATTCTTCCCACAAAACATAGTGTGGGTAGTCACTTGCACTATGGCCCTGCTGCTGCCCGGATTAGACTTGTGTAAACTGTTGCATGGCTTCTACTTGACGGCACAAGTTTATTTGCATTAAGCAACATTTCCAGCAAAACTGCTGAGTGATCAAGTCCGCAGGAGAGAGGTCTGACGAAGAAGAGATTTGGAAATCTGATCTAAATATCATCCTCTCACTGCACTGAAAGGCACTTGTGTAGTGCAGATGAAACCACAAAGGCTGCAAAACGAGACTGTATTTTGTCTATAGCACCACGAGCCTGCTTTCATACCGCTATGGCCTCCAATGATGAATGTAGACGTGAAGAATTTTAAAGCAACATGCAAGTAGCACAACCCCCACAAAAAAGAACAGAGTGCCAGGGGCTCACTGCACACACACACGCGCGTGCTCGAGCGCACAGAGCTGATAACCATCATTGTCTGTAAATACAGCCTTCTGATTTTCTGTAAACACTCTGTGGGGAATATTGTAGACAAAAAACACATGGAACAGCTGAGAGGAGCACGTTTAATTTACTTCCAATCAGCTCACTTAGTGCTAAAATATGTTGTGGGGTATATAAGAGCAGCAGAAATTTGGGTGAGTCCCATGGGCCCCTTAGTGCACATATGTCAGCATTTTACATTTCTTTTCTTGATTCTTCTATCATTAGCAAGCTGTAGTCATAAAGAAAATAAGGTTGATTTAAATAAAAGAAAAAAAAAAAAAAGCTGAACTACCTCCCCCTGTTTCCCTAATACCCCCATTTTCTCAAACATTACAGGGCGATGTGCGTCAAAGGCAGGGTTTATACAAACAAGAGAGGAGCATTAATAGATTCTGGCTTGATCGTTTTTGCCCATACTTAGTGCTGTGCTTTTTGTGACTCAGATGCACTTTGGGAGTCGTCCAAATCCATTTGGGCTTCAGCCCTAGGGGTTTTTTTTTAAAGAATAAATAAAAACATTTGGGACTTTGGTCATTAAACTGAGTGTGCCTTTCGTCCAGCACGTGGACTGACAAATGCAATTAAGGGAGCAGTCATCCAACATATCTACAACGTCACAAAGACAATAAGACTGACAGATCCCAAACAGATGGACGGACTTGAGTAAATGGAGATACAGTGCTTATTGCTTTTACTCACTGGGGTAAATAAAGTCAGTCACCTCCTAGAATTCTGGGCTGACTTTCCATCCATTTTATTCATTGAGGGGTGCTGGAGCCTATCTCAGTGGCATCAGGTTCAAGACAGAACCTCAGACTGGATGGAGGGCCAGTTGGCTGCACAACCAGCTCACACTAGGCAGTGCCTTTCTTTTTGGATATGGAAGGTATAGCAGGAGGAAAACCAACATAGACACAAGTAGACTACACAGGCACTCAGAGACAGTGATGGGGTCACAGTTTATAGGCAGTCTCCAGCAGCACTAATCTCTTTATTACTATGTTGCCTGTATTGGGCCCATTTATTTCATATTAGTTGTGGCTGGAATGTCAACAAGACATTGAACAACAGAAAAAGATTATTAGTCAAAGTAAATGCAAATCTCTGTAAAGTGGTCTAAATCTATCAAAAATACAATACATAAAAGCATTGATCACACAAGTATTCACCCCCTTCAAGTCAGTATTTAGTAGATGCAACTTTGGCAGCCATGACAGCCTTCAGTCTATGTTCACAGAGCTAGTGTTATATGTTTTTTGGATGAGAGGGGAAACTGGACTACAGAAGATTAAAGGCAGAGTAAGGATGTAGCGGGCGTGACATCACTGGTTCCTGTGTTGAAGCCTTAGGTACTTGTAAAAAAAATTCTGTAAACATATGCTTTCAAAAAGGGCAAACTGAAAAGTTTCTAAATATCAAAAAATGTGCTATAAAGAGCATTGAACAGAAAAACTAAATGAAATCAATATTTAGGGTGATCATCCTTTGCCTTTCAGTTTGTATAGTTTTACAAGAACACCAGTAACGGCGCACTGCACGATAACATGCAGTGAATACACTTGACTTGATCATTCATAGTTTTCCTCCTCTTTCTCTGTACATTTAGCATTTGTTTGCTCAGAGGTTGATGCACTTGCTGCTTCCTGAGCAGCTCTTCTTTTCTCCACCCTAGCTTTTCTAATTTCGTTGGCATCTTTTCACGTTAAAACTGATTAAGTCAGTGTTTGTTTTGCAATTACTTAGTACGCTTTCCTTAATTTTTCACTTAAGTCTTCAATATGCATCAAGAATGATTTAAGATATGAAGAGGTAGGGGAAGTGACGGCGAAGGTGGGAGGGATAAGAACGGCGCCCATACACATGCGCCGCACAGCT
This sequence comes from Polypterus bichir lapradei, assembly GCA_026402145.1. Classification (NCBI taxonomy): domain Eukaryota; kingdom Metazoa; phylum Chordata; class Cladistia; order Polypteriformes; family Polypteridae; genus Polypterus; species Polypterus bichir. The sequence goes on from JANRMT010062849.1 coordinate 12,909,612, forward strand.
GCTCACTGGCCGCCGCCGAGAGTTGATTCTACAATAAAATAAAATAAAAATATAAAGAAGAATATACTTGGAGGTCAATCATCACCCCGAAAGCGGATAGTAGACGTTACGTAGTACATGTCTGGTACCAAATTTCAGGTCAATAGGTCAAACAGTTTGTGAGCTACACGTGATTTAAAATCCTGGACTGACAAACGGACAGCCATGGTAGCGTATTATATATAAAAATTGATTGGTTGTTTGTTTCAAACCTCTTTGAGAACTTACCTCAACTCTTCTACAGACTTAGGTTGTCTTGTCCGCTTGCTTCTACCAGTCTAGGTAATCCCAGATAGCCTTAGCATGTTAAGTTCAGGGCCCTCTCGAGGCCATACCATTTGTTTCAGAACTCATTGTTGTTCTTTTACATATCGATTAACCTTGGCCATGTGTTTGGAGTCATTATCCTGTTGCGAATTGAAGTTGGGATCCATCACACACCTTACAGATGGCATTGTGTGTTGGATGAGAATCTGCTTGTACTGATTCCATTAATTCTGACCAGACCACTAACTCCACTTACACATAGGCAGCTCCAACACCTTTAGGGAAATTCTACCATGATTCACTGTTGCTAATAGTTGCTCATTCATGTAGCGCTCTCAGCTTTTCAACCAACAAACTGCCTCAGGTTTGAGCCAAATACTTCACATTTTGACTTGTCAGTCCAGAGAACCTGCTGTTATTGTTCAGCTACCCAGTCCTTGTGTTTTTTTTAGTGTAGATGAGTCTCTTATCTTTACTTTCACTACAGTGTAATTTTGACGGCAGTGTGGTCCATTCTGGCATTACCCATTTTGTTTTGCTTTGGCACACAAGTTCTTTACTTAAAAGCAGCTGCCATGCACTCTTAGTTTCAGATGAAATGCCAGTTCTCTTTCCACTGGGACTCTAAGGAATGCAGTTTCTGGGTCTTATTTGATAATGCTAACCCATCACAGACAAAGTGTCACCCAGAGATGTTTCCTCAATGCACCATCTAAACACTTTGTTAGTGAACACAGAACCATAACTCAATGAATGGCAATTCAGATTGACAAAAGTTGGCACCAGTTCTCAAACAAAATATTGGGCCTATGTACACCCAATAAACCAATGCAAAACATTAACTCCTATCTTTATAAGCCATTGCAAGCACCAAGTCCACACTCTCTTTACATGCTCAGTGCTGTCAGCCTGTCTGGAGTAATCCCTTTTGCTTCAAACGACAACCTGGTGCTGGCCAAAAAAAGTGGAAGACAAATAGTATTTAGAGTTAGACATGGATGCCACTAGTACAAACCTTGCTAAATTGAAACAAGGTGTATGAGCAAGAGAGGGACCCTACATAAAAGCTGCTCGTTTATATTGCTCAAGACAGGAGTTTTTTTCCAACTAACTAGCTGATGTAAACTTTATGCCACCAGAAGGGAACACTATGCTTTGGAAAAGAAGACAAAACAGAGATTATAAAGTGTTGGGGCACTATAAGGCAAACCCTGTATATTTGGTGAAAAATAAAATATTGACAGCAAAAGACATGTCTTTTCAGACACGACTCAAAAATCAGACTACTCCAAGATGGTGGTGGAACCTCTTAAGCCATAAAGGAAGAGGTGGGCTCTGGAGGCCAGAACCTGGAAATGATGTCATTGCCAGTCATCCCATCAGTTGAAAAGAAAGGAGGAGAAGCATTAGGCAGCAGCACCAACCCTCAACTCTGAGTGGAGTTACCATTTGACAAGCCCATAAGTTGTCCACTAAGTGCACATGTGTGACAGTGTGTAAAACTTTGAAGGAGAAAAGCTTCTGAACAAAGAAAGAAATGAGCTCTGAACAGATCCTTCCACGTGGCTGGAGGAGCTGATTCAGAGGGACTGGAACAAAGCTTCGTCTACACCAAATCATAAGCACACCTACTTTGATTCCAAGAACTACTAATTGTAACTTAGTAGTTAGAATAAAGCCAGCTAATATATTATTCTATTGGTATCACTGTAACTGAAAAGTAATAACGTTTGTGAAGGATAGGTTTTTAGCTGTTATATGTTTTTCTTCCTATATCCAGTAGGCAACTTCAGAGCAGCATCTCTCACACACTTCATCTACATACTGTATCATACATATACCGTATATCTATATATACTTGCATATAATCATCTTCTATTATCCTTATGTTATGAATAAATTGTATTATTTGGTTTACTGCAGCAAGCATGTCTGTGTTGTTTATTGTAAAAAATAGTATATCACCGAACCACAACAGAGAAAGTTAAAGTTATTTCATATGCACGTTTCACCGATTTATGAATCTCGTTCATAAATGATATGGGTCTTTTCATATTTTTGGTGTCCCAGCTGGAAGATAAAACAGAGATTCTTAAGCAACTACAGCAACTCTTCCATGAAGATGACTTCTGACAAGACATCTTCAGACTATAGTGTGGTTTATTTGGGTTGCAGATGTTCCTGCCAATTCAGAGCTTATACCAGAGCTGGACCTTTTCCAATTGTGAAGGAATGTCAAATTGATATAGATCATGTCTGCTGCAGTTTCTAAGGCCGATCACTGCATTTCTGTTCCTCATCCTTACCTGTTTTAATAAGTAAACACAGACAGATCAAGATTTGGGGTTTTGAGCCCCGTATACTGTAACAAAAAGGTCCAACTTATTCGTAACAGAAATAACATCAGACAAAAAAGGAATGGGAGGACGGACATTTTAAGGAGTTGGACCGGAAATTAGACACGTGGAATGCTGGGAAGGCGTGGTGGTGGATGGGTAGTGGACGTCATCAATGGGGGACCAGAGGGAAGAAAGGAACCCGGAAGTATTGTTGTTTTAGTTGTCTGGGCAGGATTATGGCGGCAGTACTTCGTCTTTTCTATGGGAAGAAGGAGAGAAAGGTTAGTACACCGCCATCGACCCCTGGCACGACTGATTGCGACGCGAGTTGGGTCATTAAGCTGCTCCCCATGCGCTCGTGCTTGACACTGTCTATTTGTCCTTCACCAGAAAGAACATGTTAAAACTCCTGTCCCTGCCAAATGTTTGTTTGGCAGAGGCTTTGCAGATACAGGAGGACCACCTAGTGTCTTGCTGCTATGCTCACTCTTGCCAAGATGTAAGGAGGCAAAACAAACACATCCACCACATCCTCATTTTTTGGTTTTGTTGTCCTTCTCCTGGTTTGGTTCCTTCTACACCACTGGATTTTTCAGCAATTCACTTTGGTTAGCTGAGCTCCTTAAGCCATTGATCATTGGCATCTTTTTGTTTAATCATAGACTGGACTATAAAGCTACAAAGGAATCATATGTAAAAATGTGATCAATTACTGTATATGTTACTTTTTAATGAAATACAAATAAAATCTGTAACATTTAATTTTTTGAAAGTTCACTGTTTGAAAATCTGAAATGTACTCTTTTCTGCAGACATACTAATGTAGAAGACAATCTATAATACTGTATACATGTGTGAATATATAAAGAGAAACTAAGAGAGAGAACAGCTTTTTTATAAACAAAATTATTGAAAATGGATAGCATTAATGAATTTAATAAAATATGACTTTTTTTCACTAAGCATAAATAAGTTATGTCATTTAATATCAATAGTGTATAAAATCATATACATGTAGAAATATGTCTGTAATTTTTTGCATGGTGTGTTTACAGCACAGATGTGAGTTCATCCAACTATCCATCCAGCATGTGTGACATGAATGAGTTTTCTTTACCCAATTCAGCGTCACTGGTAACTGCGGCTATTACTAAGAGCACTGAGTGCAAGGCAGCCTAACAGCAACGGAATAACGTTTTTTTCTGTTGCTCTACATGTTACTTGGGCCTGGTGAGCTGTCTGTCACCTGTCATATTTCCATCCAACGTGTGTTCACGTCATAATAAATTCACTTTTTAAAGGTGTGTTTACAGACAAGAGAAACTTGTGCATAGTAAAGTTTATAAATCTGGCAAAGCAGATGTGACTGGAAATGATTTAACTAGTTTTGCCAGTTTCTATGGAAATAAGGTCTCCAAACAGCTGGGACCGCCCGGTAATGACTAATTGCAGTTGTTTCCCTTTGGCAGGTCAACCAATGAGAGCCGACATCAGTATTCAGTCTACTTCACCTTCCAGGACTGAAGATCTCCTCAGCCCTTTTGGTGGCCTGCCATTAAACTGACTTGGATGTAGATTTGGACGCACATGGGATGCTTTTTAGGATTTGCATGTTCACGTATTCACATTGGAATTTTCTGAATCACAGATGCCTTTTTTTTTCTTAAAAAGAACATTTTATATAACGTTTACCCTTAGGGGATTATTATGACTGTTATATCCCTGCAACATTTGAAAAGCGAAGAACAGCAGACTTGCCAGCCATCCGGCAAATATTACTCACTGTTACTGAAACTGACACAAAAAATGTTCAACATCTGTGTTTAGTCATGGCTTGGGAAGACATCTCCATAATTTTCTAACTGGCTTTATATGATGCAGAACTTGGAGTTAATTTGATCATCTGTTTGTTTATTTTTTTTAATTATCAGCAATAATAAAAATAGGGAAGAAAACAGGAAATATTTTTTTTGTTTAAACCAAGAGGAAAGAGGAAGGATCAGGGATTGAATGGAAAGAAATGACAGGAAACTGCAAACTGCTGAAAATTGCAGCTACGAAAAAGCACCTGCTTTTTACGACCTTTATATTCTTGTCATTCAGCCTGCAGCAGGGGTCACCCAATAGATTGGACCAGAAGCTAAATACTTGCAGAGCATATATTGTTTCAGCCATACTCCCACTATAACAAAGCCTCCCCACTTACACACATAATGCATACATACACACACACAGCATTATTATGTTTACACTGAAAAATGGCATTTTTAAACAAAAACAATCTCTGTGCACACTAGAATTTTCACATCATTTACAAAAGTATTTTTATTCACACTGAAATGACCAAAAATGCATATGATGTTGTCGTCAGCCTACACTGGATATGCACGTAGCACAGACATCTTAAACCAGGGATAAAGTGTCAGACTTTGGCATGATTTTAAGGCCAATTTGCAGTTGCAGACTGCTTTTCTGAATCGGCCTAAATTCCAGAATCATTGACTGTCGTTTCCCATGCAGTATTAGAGGGGCTGCAATGACTGATTGTATCTTATGATTGGATAGTTATACAATTAAAAGAATTCCTGTCATGTCAGAAATTTGAGTCAGCTGTCTTGTAGCATGAGCAGTCTCCAAAACTGATTTTTAAAACATATATAAATGATTTGGATAGTAATATAAAAAAACAAGATCGTTAAATTTGCAGAAGATGCCAAGGTAGAATCTGCTGAGGGACTTGAACAGCATACAGGCTTGGCCAAATTTGTGACAGATGAAATTTAATGTCGGTAAATCTAAAGTATTACACTTAGGAAGTAAAAATGTGAGGTTTGAAATACACAATGTGAGGTCTGAAAATCAAACGCACACCTTATGAAAAGGATTTAGAAGTCAAAGTGGGCTCTAAGCTATCAACTTCCTGACAGTGTTCAGAAGCCAAGGTAAACACAATGTCAGATTATATAGCATGATGTGTGGAGTACAAGTCACAGGAGGTTATGCTCCGGCTTTATAATGCACTGGTGAGGCCTCAGCTGGAGTACTGTGAGCAGTTTTGGTCTCCAGACAACATAAAGGACACAGCAGTGCTACGTACAGTCCAGAGAAGAGCGACTAGGCTGATTACAAGGCTACAGGGGATGAGTTATGAGGAAAGATTAAAAGAGCTGAGCCTATGCAGTTAAACAAAATGAGATAAAGAGGAGATATAGCTGAAGTGTTTAAAATAAAAGAGGAAATTAGTACAGTGGATCGAGATTGTTATTTTAAAATTAGTTCATTAAGAACATAGGGACACAGTTGGAAACTTGTTAAGGGTAAAATTTGCGTAAAATTAGGCAGTTTTTCTTTACACAAAGAACTATAGACATATGCAATAAGTTAGCAAGTAGTGGGGTAGACAGTAGAACTTTAGGAATTTCTAAAACTAGACTGGACATTATTTTAGAAAAATTAAGTGGATTGCACTGGCGAGCTTTGATGGTCTGAATGCCCTGTTCACATCTAGAATGTTCTAATGTTTTCATTTTTTTATGTCACCATCAAATTTTCTGAAATGGATTGTGCAATGACTGCAGTAAGTGTGCATCGTACATATACAGTATAGCATGATCAGCCATGATGTGGCCAAGGAGTTTATTGCAAAACTGTAGCAACCAGTAAATTATTTGCGTTTTGCACATGCCTGTAGCATTCGGACTACACAAAGAACAATTTAGATATATACAGGTAAACAATACAACACATACCATGAGGATCAACTTTTCTGCGTCTGCTATGTTGGAATAAATTTTTCTTGCATGAAGGGTGACTAATCAGGGAATAAGACATTGCAATGAACAGAAACCAATCGGGGAAGAGTCACATATGAGGCACAAACCAACCAGAGCATGAATGGAGTCCACGTTTTTGTAAATGTTTGTTTTTGCCTGTCTCACTGAAACCCCTCACCAGTGTTTTCAAAACTATTTGTTTTCATGGGTTGAAAGCATCAGTGTGTTGTAGACAAAAGGCAAAAATGGAGAAATGGCTGCATTTTTAAACAAAATATAGTATTGTGGACTGAGTCTCAGGCACTTAACAGACATATCCCCTTATTTACTCTTGGACGCTCTTATCCAATCATCCACTGACTTATATCACCTACATTAAGACTACTCAAGGTAAGGAAATGGGGGAATTTCAGGATAGCATTCATAAAGAATGATATTCTTAATGTGAAGTACCTTATTTATTTCATTATGTGCATGTACTAAATTTATTCACTGCTATTTTATGTTCAGTAACCAAAAAAAAAACAGTGCTAAAAATTAAAAGTCACACATTCTTAGTGGCATATATATTGGCAAATACCAAGATTATTTACAGTATTTTCATTTACATAAATTCTTTAAAGCTGCTCTAATCACATCACTTTTCTTATCAGATTTGTCAGATAATCACTTTGTCAGGTTTCCTGGTGCTGGGAGATTTGTGTTTGTATCAGCAAATTGAAGAAATATTAGCTGGATAATAACACTTACTGAATGGTAGTATTTAATGGACAAGTCACTTTAATATAAATGTCACAAACTCCTGACGCTTTAATGTTCCAAATCTCCCTCTCCTTTATTTTTCTGTACACTTGTTCTAATTTTAAAGCTGTCTCTGTGCATACTGAATGTGCAAGGTGGAAGCAGTTTAAACTAAGGTGGAATCAAAGGATAAGTCACCTCTCTAGCAGACACCATTACAATATCAATTTACAGCTCCTTCGTGAAACTCTTGATGCTTTTATCAGTTTAAACAGATACAGAGATTCAGAAAGAAGTTTCAGTATGTACACAAGCCATTCACTTCATTCTTATGCAGTGTTCTTTAATTACGTCAGATTCAGAGCTCTTACACAGAGTTACAAATACAAAGCACTAACAGAAGAGTACATAGTCATTCAACATTTACACACATAAGCTCATATGAGCATCTACTGTACATTAGCTATAATGTTGATACTGCGAAAGTGTGAAGACAATGGCAATTTGAGCATCAGAGTGCTGCACTAATGTTTATCATTACCCTTTGCAGCGCTAATGTTGAAATACATTATCATCAGTACATCATACAATTAATATATTAATACATTAATACATTAAATTATACCCTAACCCTGTTTATATTTGCTTGCAGGCATAAATTAGTATTTCTCTTGGATGGATTAAAATTATAAATTGTTTTGCTGTCCACACTTTGTGCAGCATGCACTCATATTGGAGACTTCACTCTGCTAAACCTCGTCTGATGCATCTTCACCCCTTTTGCCACTCTCTCAATTCTTTTCTTTTGCAACCCCCATGTCAACATCCACACCTATTACACCAGAACCAGCTTTATTTTTCACTACACTGACCCGACAATTTATTTTGATTTGTGCAGTTTCAAGTTTTAGCACACTTTGTACTTTTTCACATCAGCCAATAAAAATACAAACAGACATAATCTTAACCAGACTACTTTTATAAAGTTTAATGATAATCTGTGGAGAAAACTTTGCTTATTTTAACAAGATTTTGGGATCCTAGAGCATGTGTGGAGGTCCCAGAGCATGGTGGGGTCAAAATCAGAGGTATGGGAGAGCGCTGGCAAAACATTAAGCACTGAATAGAAGATACAGATAACATGATCTGGCCAGCTGACAATGAAAGAAAGCAGAAAAAACAAATTCTCATTAACAACTGTCCTTGGAATAAGTCGAGTTAGGCTGACCCATGCCAGCTGGCTGTGGAGTGTACACTGGAATCCATAACTTTCACAGATGATGTGGTAGTTGTGGGGTCAAGCAGAAGAGGGCACGCAGACAGTTTTGATTCATTCAGTAGTCAAAACTTTACTCAGAATTTTGTGGCAGATCTAAGACTCCCAGCATGCTGTGCTCACCAGACCCCATTATACTGTGTATTACTCCATCATTATCTTTTACATCCTGCTTTTCAAATACAGCTTTCTTTTTAATCCAAATGTCAATATCTAATGAATCACTGTCATATCAAAGAGAAGATTTTGGCGAGTAATAAATGTCACGTAGCCTTCTGTTTAGAGGTTTTTAAATCTGGGGGTCAGTAAGTCCAATAAACTGCTCTAAGAATAAAAAAAAAAAACTTTTCTCATAAAAGTCTTCAGCTTCATCAGAATATTTATTGTGCCATAGGAAATAAAGATGCTTTTCCTACAAATGCAGCTACCCTTTTTTAAACTGTGAAATATTTCATTCTTCGAAAAATCCCACTCAGATGCTTGTTTGACTGAAGTCATGTATACCATGTCTTGGGTGGTCCTTGTCTGCACCATTAAGTTTACATAAACTCCCAAGCTTACATAAAACAAGTTTAACTTTACCTAGAAACAAGATCTCTCCACCAAGAAACAGGCAAAGTCAACCTTCATCTGATGCCTGCAGGTCTGCTGTTGTTACATTGTATCTCACAAGCTCTATTACTGGGAGGAAATGTACTGTTTTTAAAACAACAGACCTCTGCTTGCACGTTTGTGAGTGTGGGTGTGTGGCTGGTCCCATCCAGGACTGGTTCCTCCCTTGTGTCCAATGCTTCTGGGATAAAATCCAGATCCATTTATCACACTGAAAGGGAACAAAGTTCATGCAGACATGGGGAGAAGATGCAAATTCCACGTAGAGTGTGACCAGGCTTAGATGCAAGGTGTCTTCATTAAGATATACAGTATACTGCAAATAAATAAAAAAATATATATATAAAGTTTACTGCTATCTGTTATTTTGTACAAACTCCATTGTATAGATTAGCATGTTATACATTTTCATTAATTTGATTTTTTTTCTTTTGCACTTGAACTTTTAACAGTCAAATTCCTATTTCTCGGGTTTATCAGATGCAGTTTGTTTACTTTAAACTTTTTTATCATCCTGTAAACGGAAAAGTGGGTGTTCATATTTGATTTACATTGTTTGTTGACACCCCAGATAACATCTGGGATAAATAAGTTATCAAAATATTTACAAGAGCAGTACAATAAAATAACAAGGATAAAATAGTCACTGTTTGCTGCTGTTTAAATTTCTGAAAGCTTGCACTCCAGATTGCACTAAAAACGTAAAAAAGTTAAATAAAGTAGGCTTTATCATAACCCTTTGCCTAGTGCAATACCAAGACTTGTTTTTTCAAAAATATATAACTATATACAGAGAGGTTAGGAGCACGCTCTGATACAGCACATTGCTGCACCCACCACATGACAAACCACTTTAGGATCCCAGATTAGGACCTGAGTGCAGCCAATGTGGTACCACAGCACCACACCAGTTCAGATGGAATAGTGTGAGGTTTTTTATGGTGGCTGGAGTGCTCGCCAGAATTTTCCCTGCTGGTTGGAGGGCCTACATGCAGGGCTGGATGCAGATTAACGTCATAGACAGAACTTGAACCAGCAACCTTCTGATTGCCAGTGCAAGTCCCTAGCCTCAGAGCCACCACTCCGCCCATATAAATACAATTGCACATATTTTTTTAACAATATTTAAAGCACATACTTCAAATTTATGATATCACTGGCCATCTTACCTATCGAAGAGAGGTAATATAATACATTTAAAAATATTTAGGATTAGGATTAGTGGTTGCTAATACAATCAACTACATTAGAACTCCAAAGGCCCAACCCTGGGGAGCCTTCCAGACGTTAAAATGCATCTGGCAAGCCAACCTACCAACTCAACTCAAGATCCAGATATTTAACGCCTCATGTCTGAGCCTTCTTGTGTATGGTAGCAAAACTTGGACTACTGTGAGCAAACAAATGAAGAGAACTTTAGATAGTTACATAACAAAATACAGTACTACAGAATCATGCTGAGAATAAAGCATACTAACCACATCTCAAACAGTGAAATCTGCTGTCGTCTAAACCTAAAACTGGCATCAGATATCATCATCGAATGGTAGCACATATGGACAGGACACATGTTCTGATGAAACCCTGAGGAACTGATAAGAAAGTACGCCTTATATGAACCATCTGAGAGGTTCAGAATGCCTAAAGTCGGTCACACGATAACAACATATGTGCAACAAGCACATCACCAATATCATCAATCACAAAATTAAAATGTCACCAGCCAAAATCGAACAATAAGTGCAAGATCGGGAGTCATGGAGGAAACTTGTTCTTGCCTGCACAAGCGCTGTCTAATAATAGCAGCAATAAGCAGCCGACTGATGATGATGATGAAAAATGCTTGATATCTCTTGCCCTATAGGCACCTTCAGTGCCTGTCCAAGGTGTCTAAACCTCTCTTGACTGAGGTTCCCTCTGTCGAGTGCATTCCTATAAAGCCTGCTTCTCAGAATCTGACAATCTGACTCTCCACGTGCCTCCAATGCCTTTATTCCTTCCTGTGTGTGTCTCACTCACTCGCACTTTCTCTTTAGATTGTGCCACCAAAGCCAAATTGACCAATCAGTATGCTCTGAGGGATAGGATACACACACAGAGCCTTAGCGTTTTATTATATAGTAGATTACTTTCAGTTTTGTAAAGTATTTTAAGTGTCTAAAAGTGTTTCTTTCTATTAAAAGTCTGTAACTAGCTGTTTATGCCAATCTGTAATTATTTCCATTGGAAACCAAACATCTTCTTAGTAAAAAAAATGATGCATCATTTTTTATTTAAGGCAAATAGAACAATGCAAAAAAAAACAATGGTCAAATTCCAAATTTGCAGTCTTGAGTCAATTTAAAAATAAATCGTAGTTCATTTCACTCATGATAGTTTATTAGTGTACAGTGAGTAACATTAACGATTAGAATATTAGAACATTAATGATGTGAAACAAAATCAGAATTAGCAAATGTATGATCCACCCATCCATCCATCTATCCATTATCCAACCCGCTATATCCTAACTACAGGGTCACGGGGGTCTGCTGGAGCCAATCCCAGCCAACACAGGGCGCAAGGCAGGAAACATTTTACCCATATTCTCTTAAGTTTATTCCAGGTGTTCCAGTTTCCTCCCAAAATCCAAATACATATAGGTTAGGTGGATTGGCAATACTAAACTGGTCCGAATATGTCTGCGTCTGTGCGTGTATACCATGAGATGGACTGGCGCCCTTTCTAGGGATAGTTTTCCTGCTTTGTACCTTATGCTTGCTGTGATGGACTCCCTGAAACCACACTCCAGATTACCATGTAAAGAAGATGGATACATATATATATATATACAGTTTAGGGCTTTGTCGTCCCCATGAGCCCTCAGATCAGACGTCAGACACCAGATAAAAGTCCAAATATTGGATTTATTGTAATAATAATGTGCACAAAGCACCCTCCTCTCCACAATACTCATATAAATCTCCAATACACAATACATTAATAATTAATCACTATCCTCCTCTCCCAGACACGTTGCCACCCTTCCACCCAGCTCAGTTCGTCGTCTGGGAGTTCCCAGAGTCCTTTTATATTTCCTGACCCGGAAGTGTTTCCCATCCTTCAGTCCATGATTCCTTATCACTTCCGGGTCAGATAAAAAGTCCTTTTCTTCAGCCCGGAAGCACGTCATTCCTCTTGTCCATGTGACTCGGACGTACCTCCGGGGTGTAGGGCAAATATTCGCTGCTCCTCCCTGCAGCGCCTTCTAGCGGCCCCCGTGGTATCCAGCAGGGCTGTGGATAAAAACTCCATTGTTCATAATTCCCTGCTGGCATTCAGGGTACCTCAATGCTGCAGGGAGGGCTCCACCTGGCGGCCTTAGGGTATTGGCCAGGATGAATATATATATATATATATATATATATATATATATATATATATGTTGTGACAGTAGAGGGTGCTGTCGCTCCTCCAAACCCACAGACAACACGTTCAGACACCAGGTAAAATTATAAGAAATAAATGTAATTTCTTGAATAATGTAAAATCAATAATCAAAATAAATCAATAATAAATCCTCTTCTCCACCCAGCAGCTCTGTCACACTCCCTCCCAACTCTGGCTCAGTCTGCTGGGTTTCCCATCATCCTTTAAATAGTTTGTGACCCGGAAGTGCTTCTGTTCACACAGGACAAAATGCGTTATTTTAAAAATGTTGCCAATCTCATTCCCGGAACATGCCTCGTTGTATTCGCCATCATCCGGAAGCTTCTCTCGATAAGCGTAGCCTCTCAGAGTCTTGTTCTGAGTGCAGGTAACATAAAGCGCTTGAAATCCATTTGTGCTGCTGCTTTGCTTTGTCTTCTTCTTCCCCAAGGTGGTCTGGTGAATGGGTTTGGAAGTTTCCTGAGTGCCGTGACGCTGTCTTTTGGGTTCTGTACACAGACATTTTTCTTTTATCAGGTTCTCTGCCAAACAGATGGCCAGATAATCCTGCCGACTATGCCACTGTGACAGTAGAGGGTGCTGTCGCTCCTCCAAACCTGCAGACAACACGTTCAGACACCAGGTAAAATTATAAGAAATAAATTTAATTTCTTTAATAATGTAAAATCAATAATAATCACAATAAATCAATAGTAAATCCTCTTCTCCACCCAGCAGCTCTGTCACACTCCTTCCCAACTTCGGCTCAGTCTGCTGTGTTTCCCATCATCCTTTAAATAGCTTGTGACCCGGAAGTGCTTCTGTTCTTCAGTCCATATGGTTCCATAGCACTTCCAGGTCAGATGAAAACTTCTTCTTTTCTTCAGCCCGGAAGTACTTCATTTCTTCCGTCCCCGTGACTAGGGAGTACTTCCTGGCTATAACAGAAACATTCGTGCCTCCCTGCAGCATCCCCAGGTGGCCCCCACAGTATCCAGCAGGGCTGTGAAGTCAAACTCCATTGTCCATGATGCCCTGTGGGAATTCGGGGCATCTCCATGTTGTAGGGAGAATTCCATCTATTGGCCTGGGGATGCTGGCCAGGATAAACTGCCGGCCATCCCTCACAGTCCCCACCCCCTCAGGGAAGCATAGTGGGGAGTAGCGTCCAGCTCTGCGAGGATCGTCTTCCTCTAGGAGGTACTTGCTGTAGTCGGCCAGTGACTCCGTCCTGTAAAACAATTATAGGAGAACCGTAGGGAGACACTGTACAAATGCTTCCCTTCCTCCCTGGTTCTCCTGGGACAATTTCACCACATATAGCCCAGCTGGCGGCAATCATAGCACAGCTGCCTACTTCCCGATAGTCTCACCCTGCGAAACTGAAAACAGTTCGGAAACCCTTGCTCCGCCCCTTTATCCTCTAAGGAGGGGTCCACCACCACACATGAACTCACAGCTCCATGCTCTATTTTATCAGGAGACCCCCGTTTCTCTTTCGGGATCTCCTTTTTAATCTGGTGCTGGTCCACAGTCTGAGTCTCTCTATGCGCAAGAGAGAGACCCTTTGTTGTTTGCACCCCTTTCGATTTACGAATGACTGGTGTCGATCTCTTTAGGATCGCCTCGTTCCAGGTGGCAGCACTATCGTGCTGCTCCAGTTTGTTCGCTCCTTCAATCGAACACTCGGTCATCGTTCCAAACTCTTTTGTAGGGCTCGAGGTTACTTGAAACACGCTACTAAATAATTGCAGGCCCGTTTCACTCTGCGTGCCTGTTTCATTTACGGTACTGGTAACTCTTACCTGTACCTCCGCATTAATCATTACAGAAGGCTCACAACCAAATCGCCGCAGGTACTTATCCATCTTTTTAAAAGGCGCTTCGGCCACTGCTCCCAACTCCTCGACGATCTTCTTAATTCTTATCATAATCTGTAAAACACTGTGCACGGGCTGGAGTAATTTCTCCAGCTCCCACACATCCATATTATTATTTGTTGAATCGGCCAGAGGTAGGCTCGAGCCATCATCAGCCCTACCTCCTGGCCGTGAGCCAATGAGCACACCCGTTTCTGGCACGTGCTCGGTTGGGTTTCACAAAGGCGGTTGGGATTTGGAGTTTTCTTTGGAGGCCCATGGTGCCGTCTTCGGCAGACTGCGATCCGCCTGTTTCAATATATCGGCGGACCAATCAGTCACTTCCTAGACCCGTCTTACCTTTACGTGGGGTGAGCGATGCCTTGCTCGCCTCCCCCTTCCCCTTTGGAAAGTCCAAGTCCGTCCTTTCTTGAGAAAAGAAGATTGTAGCAGGATGCAGATCTTCTCCTTCCCAGAATTCCTCAGGGTAGGTCACGTGTCCCTCTCTGGAATACTGTATGCGGAAGTCCTCCTCGCTCATATGCTCGGGTGTGAGCGCACTACCGTCTTTGGGATAATCTCCTGCCTCCCGCAGAACCTCCGGATGATCTTCTATGAGGTATGAACACAGGACAAAATGCGTTATTTTAAAAATGTTGCCAATCTCATCCCCGGAACATGCCTCGTTGTATTCACCATCATCCGGAAGCTTCTCTCGATAAGCGTAGCCTCTCAGAGTCTCGTCCTGAGTGCAGGTAACGTCGAGCGCTTGAACTCCATTTGTGCTGCTACTTTGCTTTGTCTTCTTTTTCCCCATGGTGGTCTGGTGAATGGGTTTGGAGGTTTCCTGCATGTCGTGACGCTGTCTTTTGGGTTCTGTACACAGACATTTTTCTTTTATCAGGTTTTCTGCCAAACAGACGGCCAGAGAATCCTGCTGACTATGCCACTATGACAGTAGAGGGAGCTGTCGCTCCTCCAAACCCGTAGACAACACATTCAGACACCAGGTAAAATTATAAGAAATAAATTTCATTTCTTGAATAATGTGCACCAAGCACCTCCACGATACACAATAAATCAATAATAATCACAATAAATCAATAATAAATCCTCCTCTCCACCCAACAGCTCTGTCACATTCCCTCCCAACTTCGGCTCAGTCTGCTGGGTTTCCCATCGTCCTTTAAGTAGTCCGTGACCTGGAAGTGCTTTTGTCCTTCAGTCCATATGATTCCATAGCACTTCCGGGTCAGATGAAAACTTCTTCTTTTCTTCAGCCCGGAAGTACTTCATTTCTTCTGTCCCCGTGACTAGGGAGTACTTCCGGGCTATAATAGAAACATTCATGCCTCCCTGCAGCGTCCCCTGGCGGTCCCCACAGTATCAAGCAGGGCTGTGAAGTCGAACTCCATTGTCCATGATGCCCTGCGGGAATTCGGGGCACCTCTATGTTGCAGAGAGGACTCCATCTAGCGGCCTGGGGTACTGGCCTGGATAAACTGCTAGCCATCCCTCGCAATATATATATATATATATGTAAAAAAAAATGTTGTGAAAAACAAAGCAAATAAAGCAAATGAAAAAAAAGCACAGCACAAAACAAGTTTTAACAATTTTAAAGAGCAGTTTGGTAGTTATAAAAAAAGATACAAAGAGCTGACAATCTGGGCATATACAGTAGCCACCCCACAGATAGATAGATAGATAGATAGATAGATAGATAGATAGATAGATAGA
>JANRMT010062849.1:12925675-12955189 GCA_026402145.1 Polypterus bichir lapradei
AGATAGATAGATAGATAGATAGATAGATAGATAGATAGATAGATAGATAGATAGATAGATAGATAGATAGATAGATAGATAATTACACATACACACTTTGGTCTGAACACACACCAAAATGACTATAAAGCAAGAAAATTAAAAAGAAGGAAAAGTTCTGACTTGGCTGTCACAGTCACAGTGAGGCATTATGTAGACATATTGTTGTTGGGATAAAGGAGCCCCCATAACATTTCTTGACACAATTCATGCTGAATAGTTTGTGAGCTGAAAGTCTGCAGAGTTAGTTTGTCAGAGAGAGGATGTGCATCATTGTTCATAATGGCATTTAGTTTTGTTTTAATTCTCTCCTTTGCTATCTCTGCTGTATCCAGAGTGTGTCCTATAACTGAGTCTGCCTTATTAATTACTCTGCTGATTTGGTGGGCCTCTGTTGAAGTGACATTACCAGCCCAGCAAAAAACAGCACAGAATATTACAATGGCCATCACAGAGTTATAGAAGTTGTGAAGGAAAAGGACATTAAAGTAATGCAGTCTCCTAAGGAAAAAGAGCCTTCTCTCCCTTTTCTTATATAGTTCCTTTGTGTTCTGAGACTCGTCCAATCTATCATTAATGTGGGCCCCCCAAGTACTTTTAGGAGTAGACCACCACTACATTCAGTCCTTGAATAGTGACCAGAGCATAGAGACTCTTTGATGCGGCATAAGTCAATAACCAGTTCCTTGGTTTTGCTGATGTTAAGATGCAGACAATTCTCTTTGCGCCAATAAACAAAGTTCCTCAACTTACTCCTTTCCTCTGTCTAGTCCCCCTTATCAATAAACCCTATAAGTGCAGAATCATCTGAGAATTTCTGCAAGTCACATGAACTGGTGTTATATTCATAGTCAGAGGTGTACAAAGTAAAGAGAAAGGAGACAAGACTGTTCCTTGTGGTGCTGCAGTGTTGCTCACAGTTGTACAATAAATACAGTAAGTGCAAAATGAGAACTAGCATGAGTAAATCCAATAAGAGTAAATGTGTGAGTAGGTACAGTATAGGCAAGTACAATATGTGTGAGTAAGTACAGCATGAGAAAATGTACTGCATGATTATTACCATCTAAATAAAATCACAAACAGTATGAATGTTTAAGCATGGTATAAGCAAAGTATGAATTACTACAGCATGAGCAGTGGTATATGTAAATGTGTAATTATATTAGTAGTAATGGAATGAGTAACTCCAGAGTGAGAAACAGTATGAGCGAAAACAGTAAGAGTAAATGTATAAGTACTCTACAAGTAAACTGTGTATAAATATAGTACGAGTGACCATGTGAGTAAACTAGATATAAGAAAATTCAACATGAATATATTATGATTAACAACGTGGATAAGTGCAGTTGTTAGATTTATACCATTCTTCTAGGTGCACTATAGTATACTGCAACCACATATTGTCACACATATAATTATAAAGTAATTGCTATGAAATGCATAGTAATTAGAGATACCAAAACTAAAATGCAACCCCACAGAATTCAATTTTTCCCTTTTGTGTATTTTGTCCAGTCATTAAGAAAACAACGTCCCTTCTGTCCCTAAAAAGATCCTCTATCCTGCTGTGATCCTCGGCCAGTCAAATTACAGATGACATTTATGAGTCACAGTGGTTATTTATGCAGAGCTCAAAGTTCACACTGCTGAACATTTAAGGATTCTTGCAACATAAAGCAGGTTACCAATAAAATGTCAGAATTATTAATAAATATCTCTCTCGCTGGCTATATTGGTATAAAACTCAATATTTGTTTTAATTATCAGGAACCCAAAATCCATTCAAAAATGTCTGAGACGTTAGAGGATAACAATAAACAAGAAGCGTTTGCTTTTTTTTCTTTCTCAAGTCTGATTTGTTAGCAAGTGTTTTCATAGTTTATTGTTCCCCAGACTCCTATAAATCGACGTCTCAAATGGCAGCAGCAAGAGGCGCACCACAAAAGGAGAAGCCTGCTGGCTCCAGTCAGCTGTCCTTGAAGCTTGTTTTTCATACAGATGACAAGGAAACACTATCAATCTGCAAAGCCTGTGCCTTCTCCTACATAAGGCTTAGGCAGATTAATGATATTTGGATTAGTTACAAGGACAAATAAAAATGTAGAAGATCTCATCTAGGAAAAAGTCCCAAATTATTCTGCAGTTCTAAGGGAATTTTATTAACTCTAGGTTTATAGTCATTCTCCTAAACTACTTTATACCAGCAGATTTATGTGACATCTATTATTTTTAATTTCTACATTAACAAATTGACGGTTTATAGTATATTGACAGTTAAATAATAAATGAAATCTGCACCCATAAATATTTTTAATAAGTTACTTACCTGATACTGAGAAGAAAATGTAAAAGTTTTAACGGACATCAAACTAGGTAAAGTTTCTGATAGAATGGGCTTCTATGGGGACCAGCACACAGACAATGGCAAACAAAATAAAAAGTCTACGAAAGGAATCTAAAGGTGCTGCATAAACCACAAGTTGAGTTATCCAGTCATATGCTCACAACATGCAAAACACAAACCTTTATTAGCTAAAATACTCTTAAAGAAATACTTCTGGAAAAATAGAGACGTCCACAAACAGGAAGTGTGCTCACACGAGATCAAAGTTTTTAACTGAAGGCAGGAATCTGACCAATGGATGAGGAGGAAGAGGCAGATCTGAATTCAAAAGCTCAATACTATGTGGAAGCACCTCTTGTTCTGACTTTCTGGAAGCATTTATCTAGCAATATTGTAACAATTCGTCCCGCACACTACCACTAATCTGTCCTAGGTGACGGCAGGTGATAACAGGTGTCGGAGATGCCTGGGGTGGCGACCTGGCCGGGACGCCCAGGAGGACCGGAAGAGGGCTTACGTCCACCTCAGACCACGTGGGGGCGACCACCCTGGTTCCTTTGGGGGCCACAGGTACAGAGCTTTGAAGCTCTACCCTGTAGGGGCCTGTGGTCACCTCCAGTGGGCGCCCCTGTGCCTAGAGAGCCCTGGACTGCAGCACTTCCGCCACACCCTGGAGAGAGGAGGATTGGGGACACCCGGAGTGCTTCCGGGTACAAAGCTGGTGCTTCCACCACACAGGGGCGTGTCGGCGGAAGGTCACTGGAGGACACCTGGAGCACATCCGGGTGCATATAAAAGGGGCCGCTTCCCTTCATATGATGGCTGGAGTCGGGAGGGGAAGACAAGGTCTTCGAGCAGAGGCAATGAGGCGGCCTGAAGAGAGTGAAGGCATTGGACTGCGTGGCCAGGACTTTGGGGACTTTTGGGGTTTGAGCACTCATTTGTAAATATGGACTTTGTTAATAAACGTGTGTGGGGTGAGTTTAACATGTCTGCCTGTCTGTGTCCAGGTCATACTCCACACAGGATAGGCCAATATCACACCCTGATAAATTTCCTGTATACCCCTTATTCTACATGGTTCAGTCCCCTAATGCTGATGCATTTATAGCTCACAAAAAACTAATAGTCAATCTCTATCATCACATAAAGAATATATTACATAAAATAAAAAACAAGAATGTAAGAATGTAAGATGTAAGAATGATCCCCACAACACCAGATCGACAGCAGAAAACATATTATATTTATGAGGCAGCGCTACATAGATTATAGCAAAACATGCCTGAACTTTGAATGTTGTGACTGGATAATTGACACATGGCTTATGTGAGTGACATGAGTAACCTGAGATTTTTTCTTGGATGGTTTTGCCATTGTTTGCTGTTGACAGTGCTGGTCTCTATACACAACTATTTTATCAGATTTCCATTCTTTATGAAAACACAGGAAAACTGTTTTCTTCTCAGACATACAAACAACATCAGGTAAGTAGCATATATACTCAGCAAAAAAAGAAACATCCTCTGACTTTCAACTGTTTTTACTTTCAGTAGACTTAATGTGTAAATATTTGTATGAACACTAAAAGAGTCAACACCATAAGACATAAACTAAAAATGTTTCACAATGTGTCCCTGAATGAAGGGAGGCTCAAAATCAAAAGTACCAGTCAGTATCTGGTGTGGCCACCAGCTGCTTGAAGTACTGCAGTGCATCTCCTCCTCATGGACTGGACCAGATTTGTCAGTTCTTGCTGTGAGATGTTACCCCACTCTTCCACCAAGGCACCTGCAAGTTCCTGGACATTTCTGGGGGGAATGGCCCTAGCCCTCACCCTGCGATCCAACAGGTCCCAGACGTGCTCAATGGGATTGAGATCTGGGCTCTTCGCTGGCCATGGCAGAGCACTGACATTGCTGTCATGCAGAAACTCACGCACTTTTTGCCACTCCTGTCTGGTCCAGCGAAGGTGGGTTTGTGCCCATAGGCGGCGTTGTTGCTGGTGATGTCTGGTAAGGACCTGCCTTACAACAGGCCTGCAAGCCCTCAGTCCAGCCTCTCTCAGCCTATTGTGGACAGTCTGAGCACTGATGGAGGGATTGTATGTTCCTGGTGTGACTCAGGCAGTTGTTGTGGCCATCCTGTACCTGTCACGCAGGTGTGATATTCGGATGTACCGATCCTGTGCAGGTGTTGTTACACGTGGTCTTCCACTGCGAGGATGATCAGCTGTCCTTCCTGTCTCCCTGTAGCGCTGTCTTAGGTGTCTCACAGTGTGGACATGGCAATTTATTGCCCTAGCCACATCAGCAGTCCTCATGCCTCCCTGCAGCATGCCTAATGCACGTTCACGCAGATGAGCAGGGACCCTGGGCATCTTTCTTTGGGTGTTTTTCACAGTCGGTAGACAAGTCTCTTTAGTGTCCTGCGTTTTTAGAACTGTGACCTTAAATGCCTACTTTCTGTAAGCTGTTAAGGTCTTAACGACCATTCCACAGGTGCATGTTAATTAATTGATTATGGTTAATTGAACATGCATGGAAAACATTGTTTAAACAATTTACAATGAAGATCTGTAAAGTTATTTGGATTTTTAAAACATTATTGTTGAAATACACAGTCCTGAAAAAGGGACGTTTCTTTTTTTGCTGAGTATAGTAAAAATATCATTTTTGGTTGGAGAAGCCCTTTAGTTTATTTTATCATTTATGAAAATGAGCAGGGAAACTTTGCAGAAAAAGAATAGCAATTTTTGATTTGTCTCCTGATTCATCGCTTATCTGATGCTGTGAGTAGATGACCTCCTCAAGCAACTCAGTGAAGCAGAGTATCTGACTACCATCTGACCTTGGCATGATAAATTGGTATTGGTGAGTCCCCTTAACAGACTCCACAAAGGAGAAGGCTGTGTTTAGCACCCCAAGTGGACACTGTTCTTTTATTTGGGTTACACAGGGCTCCAGTGACCTTCCAGTATCTGGTGGACAGGGTGCTATGACCCCACAACTACTACAGTGCCACATACCTGGATGACATCATCATCTATTCCTGGACATGGAAGGAAAACGGAGAGTACATCTGAGCCATACTACAGACCTTAGGTAAAGCCAGCCTCCGGATAAACCCTAAAAAGTACTGTTTCTGGCTAATGGAAGCCAAGTATTTAGGCTATTGATCACATTACAAAGAGGCCCTGCCTGAAATTCAAGTGGCAGGTTCAAGCCTTCCTGGTGTTAGTGGGGTATTACCTTCAGGAGGATGACACCCTAGACAGACCTAACAAAAAAGTAAGCCCCCAACATGGTGGTATTAAATGTGAATACAGGGGCTGCATTTTGTCATGTCAGTACCAGTCTTGATGGCTCTTGACTTTTGCTTGCCTTTCATCCTCTACACTGACATTTTGAATACAGGTCTTTGAGATGTGCTGAGCCAAAGCATCAATGCTGTCGAATACCCATCATGCTTCTGTGCTGAAAGCTGTTGGACTGGGAAAACATTTTACTGCCGGTGGAACAGATGGGTCTGGCGATCAAGTGGGATGTTAACCAGCTGAGGTACTACTTACTAGGCCATGAATTAATCCTTGTCATCAACCATGTCTCTAGTGGATGGTGATGCATAAGGAGTCGAACCTGCAAGTCATACAGTGGTTTCTAGACCTCCAACCTTACCGGTTCAAAGTCCTTCATCGTTAGGATACCCTCCACGCCATTGCCTATGGCCATTGACAGGTTCACAACCTCTCAGTTCAGGTGGCCAACCCAATTGGTCTGGGCTTAGGGGGGGTCATGTCATGCATGTGCAGTGTTAAGGCTCTAGTAACTATAGTTTCCCACTGAGCCAGGGGTTGGTACTGTTTTCTGATCCTTTCTCTCTTTCTCCCTCTGCAGACCGATTTACAGCCCGTCCATCACTGTCGCCATTTCTGTATTCTGTCCTCCTGGAACCACCACCCTTCCTACTAGTTTTCTTTGTAACCTGAAAAAGCAGGTACCTATTCCAGTTCTGTTTTGGACATATATCTGTAAAGACATTTCCATCCAATGTTGGCTGTTTCAGCTCTGGGGGATGTAGTGCTAGCCTCACAAAGCATTATGAGAAAACTGGGGAAAAAAGTCCTCCTAAACAACAGCGAATGCGAATATAGCAAATTTACTGCAAATAATACTTTGGTGAAATTTGCTGAGCTACACTACTAGTGATGAGCAAACTTCCCCTACATGGACCCAGTGTGTGGTCAGCAAGTTGGCTGTGGCTCCAGCTGCTGGGACTCAAAATTTGGTTTGAGCTACTCCATACCTTCACTTCTTTGTTTGAGCTTCGGAGTACTGGGAGATAATGTATGTGCACCTGTGCATACCAACACCTACCAGCACAGCCAAAGAGCCTAATGATGCGAGGGATCAGCATTATATACTCTTTGGATTGGGCCTGACTGTATCTGATCAGCACTGCATAGTGAGGAGCATAGCATGCTTAAACTAACAGCAAAGATACAATGTAAAAAGAAGCTATGTAGAACAACAAAGTACTTTCATAATATTCTCATTATGCCCATGTGCCCCTCAAACATAATAACTACTTTTTTTTTTTTAAACATACGGGGTGCAAATCCAGCTATAGTAGTGACCAGACAGTGACTTCACTTTGAGGTGGAGTACACTTAAAGCATGCATGAGTGAAGTTTCTGCAAGTTGCTGATAAAGCTCTGAGTTGTCACGCTTGCCTCACAAAACATCATGGGCCACTGAAAAAAAATGTTTGTATAAGACAGTGTTTCTGAGCCACAGGGTCTTAACCCACCAGTGGGTCTTTAGTTGACATTACTTATAATGCAGTTGATTGCATCAGGTTGCCACTCCAACAATTTCTCTGATGATCATGCTCAAATCACTAAGTGAGAGTCATCGTTCTGACATTTATACTTCAATTACTGAAGGAAACGCCCACCTCATGGGTTCAAAAATGGAGAAGTGGTTTACAAAAACAAAAAAGTTGAGAAAAACTGATCTTAGCCAGCCACACAGCAAATTTCTAAGAAAATATTAGCTAAACAAGATCACCAGAGTACACAGCATTTTCACTGCCAAGATTTGGCAATTTTCATTGTTCAACTTAATGATTTTTTTCTATATGCAGTACATAATTGTCAACCTAATGCTTATATCCATCCATCCATCCATCATCCAACCCGCTATATCCTAACTACAGGGTCACAGGGGTCTGCCGGAGCCAATCCCAGCCAACACAGGGCGCAAGGCAGGAAACAAACCCCGGGCAGGGCGTCAGCCCTAATGATTATATTTCTTGTTAATTATTATTTTCAGTCTTTTCAGTTGCCTATGTTTTTCATAACATGGAGCATACTTGTGGTACTTATTATGAATCATATAAAGAAAAATCATCCATATTATATTTGCTTTTTTTTGTTAAATATATTTTTTTTCATTTATGCACATTGCGTTTGTTTTATTTGATCCCCCTGCTTATTCTTTCTGTTTAAAATTAAAATCTGATGTGCCTCCATTTACAAATGGGATCATGGTCAATAAACTCCACCTTGGCTCCACCTGCAGTTCTTTCCATAGAAGAAGCCCAAGACATTCAGACAGCCTGATGTCCTGGGAAGAAGAATGGAAAGTTTTCTCAAATTGGAGTAAGATACAGAGAGAGTTTGATTACGTAGAATGACAAAAGTATTCTAAAGAGGCCAAAAGAGTCTGTCAGCTGTACACATGCCAGCTTTTCCATTGCTCTATTATTAAAATACAAGTTTAAATATAACAATTAATCTGCAAAACAAAAATAAAAGACAGCTAATACACATACCAAACAGCTTGAACCTGTAGTATACCTGAAAAACGTCAACTGTAAATACCATTAGGTGGAGCTCTATTTATCACAAGTTACTATGCTACAAAATTACAAAGAATATGGAAAAAGTAAATTCGAGTTAAAATGCAAAATAAGCTGATAAATTCTGGGCAGGGCTATGTTAGCATATTTCAAAGTGGTGTCATTGTTATTACAGTGACAATTGTAAAAATGGACACAGCCACTGAAAACAGGATAATGTTTAGATAGGATTGGACACTTGGAAGAGAGACGTAAGAGGTTATAGGGGACACCAAGCTTGATCATAATACTTCAAATAATTCAAAAGACAACTGCTCAGTGTAAATCCATCCATCCATCCATTATCCAACCCGCTTTATCCTAACTGCAGAGCCACGGGGGTCTGCTGGAGCCTATCCCAGCCAACACAGGGAGCAAGGCAGGAAACAAACCCCAGGCAGGGCGCCAGCCCACCACAGGGCATCATTGTAAATCTATTGACAAAAATATGTCAATGTTCATGAAAAATAAAAAAAGAATGGAATAAATCGTTTGTTCAAAATATATATGTGCAAAAATGCCTGATTGAGTGACATCTCTTTTCCACATATTACTAATAAGAATGTTCACTCACTAAAATAAGCTTTTTATCCTTAAATACTACAGATGGTACATTATCTCTAAAGACCTAAACCTATTTCTTAATTTTAACAGTGTCACAGAAAGTATAACAGACATGTTGAAAAATGATCAAATATTAGTAACGATTCCAGGAAATTAGCTAGCTCAGTGTTTAATGTTCTACCATAATGCTCAGACATATCACCACTCATGAATCATCAATTACCTTTTTTCAGTTGAGGTCTCAAGCCATTTCAGCACAACAGAACCAAGCCACAATAACAGAAAAGTGAAATACCTTTGGGGACAAGACTGTATGTTAAAATCAAAGCTGGGTTACATTGGATGACAATGGTTTTACATTTACTATTTGGCTGAGGCCAATATCCAAGGCAACTTACAACATTTATGATGCAATTGGTTACAATTCTCTTGGCTCTCCAATTGGAGATACAGGCATGTGAAGTGACATACTCATGGTCACATGGTGTCATGTATTGGGATTTGAATCCACAATATCAGGGATTGAAACCCAAAGCCTTAAACCCTACACTATATTGCCTACCAGTATAACAATAGGGATGAAGAAAATGGTCATGTACTGTATGTCGATTTTACACAACCAAACTTACAAAATGACTTATAGAAAACATTTTCACTCCCCTGGTCATCATTACAAGTGAAAATGAAATGGACAACCTAGTTAGTTAAGCTCTCACAATAAGCTGGTGTGGCTTTGTTTCCTCTCACTCATTATATCACAGTACTTTCTTCAACGAAGCTACTAATCACTAGATCTGTTTGTAACATTAACATCAATTCCATTTTAGATCTGTAGTCCCTGTATTTCATTTTTTTTAAATGTCTTCCATACTGATGTTGACTGTACAGTGTAAAAGAACAAAAGAGAAAGATCATAAAGATTTGGGGCACCAAATTGATCCCCATATATTATGATGAAGGTTTTAGCAAAAAAAAAGGACAAGGCAAGTCCTCTCCAGATGGACATCGCCAGACTGTTCCAAGATGGCAGTATATATAGGAAACTGTGAGGAAGAGGAAGGTTCTTTAGACCAGAAACCAGAAGTGATGTCATCAGAGGTCTATCCTTCAGTCCTTCTTTTTGCAAGGGGATAGAATAGAGGCACTAGATGACACCTTTAAACCCTGGCTCAGAGGGTACTACTAGCTGATAGCTATGGTTGTCTCCCAATCACATGTGTGTGACAATGGTCATGTCTTGCTATTCTTATTATCACTGGATACAAGTAGACTCAGTTCATTATTTCAAATCCTGGGTCATTCTAAGAGTCTTAATGGTTCCCTTTTATTTATTTTAGTTATTATCCCACTCTGGGGTGCCAGAAGAATTCCATAGTGGCCAGTGAAGAAACTTTGAAGCCCATCTGTTCAAAGAGTTCTTTCAGGTAATGAGGGTGTATAAGATGAGAACCACTCCTTCCCAGCCCATTTCCAATGCAATGGATTGGTGGAGCTCTTCCACCAGACTTTAACCACCCAACTGGTTATGCTCATGTCCACCTACTAACAGGACTGAGACCAATGTCTACCTCTCATTTTATGAACTTATCTTCAGCCATTCATGAGTTGACCAGATGCACCCCTGCAGCCCTGATGTTTGGCCATGTACTCCATACCCCAGTTGAGTTTGTCTTTGAGTGGCACCCCTAAGGAAGCGATTTCTGGTGAGCCTGGTGGGAAGCATCTGACTCAACTCTAGGATTGGATGCAGACAGCCCACAAATTTGCTAAGCACCACCAAACTGAAGCTGGTGCCTTCCAGAAAAGATTTTATGACCACCAAAGTGAGGGGCCACCTTTTGCCCCAGGACACCAGATGTGGGTGTTTAAACCCTGGGTCAAAAAGGGGCTGTGCCCAAAGCTTGCCAGTGTCTGGGTAGGTCAAGGTATGGCCTTGGAGAGACTCTCTGAAGTAGTAAGTAGGTCCAGGATGCCCAAAATAAACAAATTAACGATTATTCATCAGGACCGGCTGGCACCCTTCAAACACAGAATAGCACCAGAAGACCCTGACATTCCACCAATCCACCTTGCAACACCAGAGCCAACAGCCTCACCTGCTAAGCCGCCATATAGGCCCAAAAGCCTAAGACATCAGGATATATTTGTGGACTGTGGGGGTGATGGGGATGCCTGGACTCCCTTGAGTTGGAGGCTATGTATAGACAGAAGGCTTTGACATCCCAGGATGCTCTGCAGCACTGAGACTAGACTTTAGTTATAATTTACAGTATTTGATGTTCAGCTTTAAACAGTTTGTTGTGTTTAATTTTGTTTTGTAACTTTTAGTAATGAGAGTATTCAATTGAAGTTGGGGTGGTTGAGTTTGCCTGCCACCACTAACTGATGCCGCCTGGTATATGTGTCTTAACGCGAAAGGAGGTAGTTTTTTATTTGAATATTGCCATTTGTAGTGGTCATCTGCATTACCTATATGCACAATGCTACCAGTATAAAGAAAACGAATAAGAGTGTTTTTCTTGATAACTGAGTGTGTCCATTTGTCAAAATACTTTAACACAATGTCTTCCTTTGTATCTTTTACCACTGGGAATTTCTGTTGCCAGGAAGATTCTCAGCAATATCCTTATAACATCTCATGTTTCCATTTTGTTGCATTCACACGAATTTTAGTTGGTGTTTTGGGAGAGGCCTGAAATCACTACTGATGTGCTACTTGTTCTGCTCAGAATCCAATCAATTTTTCATGAAAATAAAAAGCAAATTAAATACATTTAGAGTGTATTCCATAACACTAAACATGATTAAACCACAACAAAAACATTATGGATTTACCTGATTGATAGTATTTTATATTATTGAATGAGGTAAAAGATCCAAATGTTACAGCACAACTTGGGTGTAACTGTCCCACTAGGGGCTTCTACTGTAAAGGTGTTCACGTGAAATTTCCCTCTAGGAATCTTGTATTTCTCATCTGTCTCATGGCACGTGAAACACGGCATTCTTTATAGTTGGTGGAGTGATGGTGATGGTGCTTTATGTGCAAGATGGTGAAGGCTGCTGGATTGATTGATAAACTCTACTGCCTTTGTGTAAGGGAGACACCTAAAAAAGGCATTAATAGCCTAACTTTATACTATGCAATTTCTTTCTCTTTTGGATTAAAAGACAGAGTTGCTCTTGAGGTTGATTGTTAACAGTAGTTATTCATGCTGAGCAAAGGATTATGGTGAACTCTTTCATTTATCCCTTTTGTAAACCATGCATCAATAATATTGCTCTGCTAACCACCTCCAAATGACACTGGTATCAGTCACTGAGCACTTTCTTCAACTTCTGTAATTAATAACACACTGGGTGTGTTTGCTTCTGTTAATGTCCTTAAGAGCTTTACAGATGAACTTATCTGTCTCTAGGAAATAAACAATTGTGAGAACAGTTCTTATTGAAAAAATGTACTGTATGCTTTAGTGTGATTTCAACAAAGTCAAGTCACAGCTAACGTCTTGCGTATCTAGAAGGTACTCTGTACTGACATACATCTATAAAAGAATATACCACATTTGTATATTACTTAAGTGTTAAAGACTAATGCAGCGATATACTGGTTTATAGCAGTATTATTTTTTTCTCCCATCAAAACTGATTAAACCATCCATCCATCCATTATCCAACCCGCTATATCCTAACTACAGGGTCACGGGGGTCTGCTGGAGCCAATCCCAGCCAACACAGGGTGCAAGGCAGGAAACAAACCCTGGGCAGGGTACCAGCCCACCGCAGAGCACACACACACACACCCACATACTAAGGACAATTTAGGATCGCCAAAGCACCTAACCTGCATGTCTTTGGACGGTGGGAGGAAACCGGAGCACCCGGCGGAAACACACGCAGACACGGGGAGAACATGCAAACTCCACTCAGGGAGGACCTAGGAAGCAAACCTGGGTCTCCTAACTGCGAGGCAGCAGTGCTACCCACTGTGCCGCCGTGCCGCCCTGATTAAACCATGACCTTCCAAATCATTAATTAATGAAATTAAATGCAAAAAAATATTTTATGGGCATCACAGTGGCACAGTGATTAGCATCTCTCCTTCCCAGTTTCCTGTTCTCCCTGAGTTTATGTCACATCCCAAAGACTTGTAGGTTGTGCTGGTTAGCTGGTAACTGAGTGTGAGTCAGAGTGCTCTGCGATGAATTGGTGCCACGCACATTGTAGTTTCCATCCTTGGCTTTGATGCTTCTACCTCTGTGACTCTCAGCTGGATTTCTGCCCACTTTCTATTTCTGAATTAGTTTACAGTTTGTGTCTATAAGATAAAGAAAGCTCTGGTGTAATTCACGCGTTTTATTAATATAACCAGTTGTTGCATATTATTTACCAATAAATATAATCTTTTCTCTTTTTTTAACACAAGTGAAAGGAAGTTAACTTGTTGCCTTTAATTGTAGTTTATCAGTCTGAAGTAATGGTAATGCCATGTCGTGTCAATAAGCTACTTTAATATATTGAGGCATCATCCAACAGAAAATTCACGGGCTAAGTTCCTACTCTTTCATAGTAATAAATTACCAAGTATTGTGATTAATAGTAGAATTTTAGGGATGTTGAAATCTCAACTTGATATTAATTTGGCCAATCAGGTGAATAGGATGGATGAGCTTGTTGGACTGAATGGCCTGTTCTCATTATAAGTTTTCAAATGCTCTAATTTTCTAAAAGAAGACATATCACATTTGTGTTTCTGAAAATATTGTAATTACATGCTGCTCAGGTGTTCAAAGACTGTCAGTAGGAGCAATGCCATGTGGGGATGTTGGCCATAAAAAAAGCAGATCATGGAAAAGGAGACAAAATTCTTACTTCTAAGATAGAAGCACTTAGGAAGTACTTCTCAATGCCAACTCATTGGCCTTGGCACAGGGTTCATGGGGAGTCTTGAAACTGGCATGGATCAGCTCAAGGTGGAGAGATGCAAGAGGGAAATATTACCCTTGTGAGCCACATGTGAGCACAGGATGACTAGATCAGTGCAGAAGAGGAAAGCGAGGCCAAGCCTGGCCACTGAAAAATCAACGGTTCTTTCAAAAGCTACCTACTGTCAGTGTTGGCTGAGTGCTAATCCTTTCCTCCATCTCACACCCACCACCAAGGTCATTACAATATTTTTGTAGTAATAAATCATATTACAAAAGTGATAATAAAATATACTTAAATGTATGAGCATAGTACCTAAAATGCCCAGTTTTAATAGCATTTTACATTATCATGTTGTTAAAAGCCAAGCTGAAATAGACTTGTGGTGACTGAAATGGCTTTCATAGACATCTGACTCCAGCTCCAATAATGTTAAACTTGTATTGATTGATGTGTATTGTTAGTTGAATAATTGTTTATAATTCCTAAAATAATTTTTGATAATAATACCCATAGGTATTATGGGTAATTTTACCCAATAGGGTAAAATTGGGTATTTTGATAGATTTTGGTATTTTGGTAGATTTTACCCAATAGGTAAAATCTAAGCTGAAGTATGCCCACAACTCTACTGGCATTTCAATAACTTTTACTGGAGATTTGATTTACTGTCTAGAGCAGTTATTGGACATGTAAAGATGAAAACAGTCTGTCTGAATTTGAATTTGAAACAGTAAATTATTCAGTAATTCATGCCAAAAAGAATATTCTTTTATTTCAACTTAGACGATTCTGGATATTCATTAGTCCTGTATAAATGGGAGATTTGAAATATGAAAAATTAGTATAGTGTTCTCTATTCAAGATATTCATGGGAAAGTGAGCATTTGTGGCAAATTTCCTTGAAGAATAAGCGTGAAATTGGTTCACTGCGGACAGACAAATGGAGATGATGCCAACAATAGGCACTCTTACATTTTAGGAGAGCACACCTAAGAAAGTAAAGTAAAGGTAACTGACATTCAGTAGTAGCAATAGTTGTGTTTGATGAGTCTTCTTCTACTTTCGGCTGCTCCTGTTAGAGACTGACACAGTGGATCATCTTCGTCCATATCTTTCTGTCCTCTGCATCTTGTTCTGTTACACCCATCACCTGCATGTCCTCTCTCACCACATCCACAAACCTTCTCTTAGGCCTTCCTCTTTTCCTCTTACCTGGCAGCTCTGTCCTTAGCATCCTTCTCCCAATATACTCAGCATCTCTCCTCTGCACATGTCCAAACCATCACAATCTCGCCTCTCTGACTTTGTCTCCCAACCGTCCAACTTGAACTGACCCTCTAATGTACTCATTTCTAATCCTGTTCATCCTCGTCACGCCCAATGCAAATCTTAGCATCTTTAACTCTGCCACTTCCAGCTCTGTCTCCTGCCTTCTGGTCAGTGCCACCGTCTCCAACCCATAGAACATACCTGGTCTCACTAGCGTCCTGTAGACCTTCCTTTTCACTCTTGCTGATACCTGTCTGTCACAAATCACTCCTGACACTCTTCTCCACCCATTCCACCCTGCCTGCACTCTCTTTTTCACCTCTCTTCCACAATCCCTGTTACTCTGTACTGTTGATCCCAAGTATTTAAACTCATCCACCTTTTGATGAGTATCATAGCATAAAAACCTGTTGAGCTTCCCTGACAGCTCTAGCTGAATTTTATTACTGACTAACTAAAGTACCTGACATTGTTCAGGTACAGCTGGATGTCAAATTTTTCATTACCATTGGCTGGTTTTCGTTTTGTGCCACCCACATGAAACTTTCGAAATGCCATGTAGTCAGGATTTTAAGCTGACTCAGCTTTATTATACGTGCAGAATTTCATTAAGATTGAAAAAGCAGTTGTACAATATTATGCTGTTTTTATTTTCCCCACTCATTACAAACTCTCTCAACTATTAAATATTTGAAACAGCATATATCTTATATTGTAATTTAAGTGGGAGCAACAGCAAGCTAAAGGAAAAATTTTGTGAAAATCAGTTCAGCAGCTTTTATGTGAATACCAAAGAAACAAACATATAAAATGCAGTCAGAGGGTCCTTATGTTATATCGGATCTCTATTTAATATTTATTTTGTCATCCCCCATTAGTCTTTGTAAGCAAGCCTTCATTTTGTTTTGTTATTTTTTCTTTATACCATTATCGTCTCCACACTGCATAGGTATGCCAGCTTCTTTTTCTTCTCCGGTTGCTTGGGCTGCCTTTGAATCTCTAGTGACGTGTTTTTGGAAGTCATATACTGTACCTCATCCAAACACTTAGGGATAAAAGTCACTGAGAAACACACAGTAATTTCCCTGTCTGAGATGATGGGTTCCAAACTTTTGCTTAGTGCTTTTTCTGAAATACCTTTGAATTCCCCATTTTTTTGATCTTTGTGAACCTTTTTCAACTTGGTGCTGACCCCAAACAAATGTCTTTCCTCCGTAGCCAAAGCTAGTCACTCCCTTTCTCTGTTTCTTCTCCATGCGCCTTTATGGCTTTCCTCAAGCTTGAGCCCACCACTCCCATATCACGTAACAATTGGACTGATGCTTTGCCAGCAAAGCCCCGGCAATCTACCTCCTCAGGGTGAACTCTGACTTTCCAGCCAGCCTTTTGGCACTCCGCTGCCAGCTTGGTATACCTGAAGTGCTTCCTTTCGTGGGCTGCTATCATACCCTCCTCCCAAGGGATGGTTAGTTTGATGAGCAGGACCCTCTTCTCCACTGCAGACCACACGACAATGTCTGGCCGGAGAGTAGTTATTACAGTCTCTCTTGGGAAGACCAACTGTTTCCTGAGGTCTGCCAACATCTGCCACTCTTTGCCAGGTGTAAGCATGCTAACCCTCTTCTTTGCAGGAGGTTGATACTGTGGAGAATCAGCCCCGGCACAGACAGACAGACACCAATGGTTCAAGCAGACACACGTTTATTTACACTATTTACAAATGAATAAAGTCCCGCACACAACCCAGTGTCTCAATCACCAAACACCCTCAAGTCCGGGCCTCTCAAAAGTCCTGCCTTCACCTCCTCCACTCCTCTCCTCCGAGCTTCATCCTCTTACACCCGACTCCGGCTGACGACTGGAGGGCGGCGGCCCCTTTAATTTCCATCCGGATATGCTCCAGGTGCCCCCTGATGAGCTTCCTGCGGCACTTCCGCCACACCAGGAAGTGCTGCAGGAAGCTCATCAGGGGGCACCTGGAGCACGTCCGGGTGTCCCTGGTATTTCTTCAAGTGCTGACGTTCAGGGCTCCTTACTCATCCGGGCACCCCCTGGTGGTGGCCACAGGCCCCTATAGGGTTGAGCTTCCATGCTCAATTCCCGTGGCCCCCACACAAACCAGGGTGGCTGCCCTCTCGTGGTCCGGGGGAGGCATAGTCCATCTCTAGGTCCTTCTAGGCATCCTAGCTGGGCACAACCCCCAGCCGCGCGCCACAGTACGTACTGCTGGACTTTACAAATCCTGCTAGGGCATTAGCTATTTCCAGTGTGAACATTTATCATTGAACATTTATCTCATTTTTATATGTACTCTATATAAATAAAATCATAACCTGTAAGCTTTTTGTATGTTCTTTCGTTTGCCTGTTTGTTTGTTTTCCAATAACGCAGAAATTGCTGAACCAATTTTTATTAAATTTTGAATGTGCGTTGCCATCAGTCAGACTTAAAATACAGGCTCTACAGGGTAGGATTCAAAAGTAATGAGCCTCATTTTATTCTGACGCGAACGTACCTCGCCGCGCGCCCCACTTGCCAGCGATGGCGACGGTGGGTGTTGGCTTCACAAAGCAACGGAGCTCCTACCACTCTGAGCTTTCGGAGCGGTAGGATCGGCCTTGACGGGAACCCCTTTGCGGTAGTGCATTACACGGCGGAATGGAAAGTTCGTTAGAGCAACGGTACGCAATCAAGTTCTTCGGAGTGAAGGGGTTCATCCACTACAAGTTTGTCCCGCAAGGACAGACCGTGAATGCTGCTTACTACTTGGAAGTGCTGAAAAGGCTGAAAAGAAGCGTCGCGCGCAAGCGAAGGGACATCAAAGACAGCTGGAAGCTTCACCACGATAATGCGCCGAGCCACACCGCCTTCATCGTGAGCGCCTACCTGGCCCGGGTGAACGTTCCGGTGGTTCCCCAGCCTCCCTACAGTCCAGAACGTGTCGCCTTCTGACTTCTTCTTGTTTTCGCGCTTAAAATCAGCGCCAAAAGGAAAACGCTTCGACTCGATCGAGGACATCCAAGCAAATGTCAAGGCAACCCTTGCAACCATCCCGGAACAGGCCTATGTGGATGCCTTCGAGTCATGGAAAAGCCACCTACAAAAGTGTATTGATGCAGGAGGTGCCTATTTTGAAGACTATTAATTAGTTGTACCGATTTGCTCAATAAATTTGTCTTTTTGAACAAAGGCTCATTACTTTTGAATCCTACCTGTACGGTGTACCTGGGAGAGAGGCAAGCCAAAATCCCATCAGGCAGCAGGAGTCTGCTGGGGCTGATAAGAGCACATCATCTTCAGCACAACCAATATTTTGTACCACCCTAAGTGGGATCTCCTCTAAGACCAGGGGTACGGCATGTTCTTCTCAACTAATTTGGATAACAGTTTCTTTGTCTCACTGGATTCAAGCTTTTGTCTAAGACTGTTGTCTTTCTTTCTCTTTGTGGGTTGTGTTTAGCCATGCTGAATTTCCAAAAGACAGTTTTCCACCATTTTCTAATCCCTATGCAATGCTAGTGAACTATTATACAAACTCTTGCCATTCAGAAACCTAAGAAAACATTTTAAGAAGTTGACATAAAAGCTTTTAAAATAATTCAACAATTTTTTTTCTAAAATTACTTTTATTTCCCCAAAGTGGTACAACTACTGATCATTTTCCCACTACTTCCATTAAACGATTGTAGAAAATTGAATTCTAAGTCAGCAGCATCATCTGCAAAGTTGAAACCAACGATGTACAAGATGCCATCCCATAAAATCAAATATTCATAGACGTTCACATTCACTTAACACTGAACGGATTTAGATTCAGCAGGTAACCTAACCGGGACATGATAGGAGTGTTGAAGTCCAGTAATGACCATACCAGGAACTGAACCCAGATCACTAAAACTGAATGGCTTCATGTATCTGTGTGAATCAATTTCCTTCAATTGCCTTTGTGAACTTGATTCTTAGCTCACTTGTATTTGGAGCATTGCATACTCATATTAAAGCAACACCTCACATTATTCTTATGTATCCATCCATCCATTATCCAACCTGCTATATCCTAACTACAGGGTCACGGGGGTCTGCTGGAGCCAATCCCAGCCAACACAGGGCACAAGGCAGGAAACAAACCCTGGGCAGGGCACCAGCCCACCGCAGGGCACACACACACACCCACACACCAAGCACACACTAGGGACAATTTAGGATCGCCAATTCACCTAATGTATATCCTTTATAATTTTACATATTCCAGTTGGGTCTCCTCTTGATCTCTATTCAACTTTTTCACTCTCTCCTTATAACTCATGGCCTTCAGTCCCAGATTAAAATAAAAAGTATGTCCATCTGTAACGATCTACATCTGCAGCTTGATTTGATGTTTTATTAATGTTAAACAGGGTAGCTTGCCAGCTTCCTTTTCCCTGTTTATAGGAAATGAAATGGGCCAGCTTGAGCTATTCATTTTAACGTTCCATTACATTTTTCATATGCTGTGCCTTTGTGGCACATACACCATGCTTCTCTGCTGGCCATATTTACATAAGGCCTCAGACTGCTGTTCTCATTTCTGAATACATATGCAAATAATTTGCGTAAAATTGATTTCAACTTTTTTAGGGTCTGTCTTGGCCACAGGCTGTCCTCTCTCTGTTGATGTTCAACACAAACTTTGCAGCAATCACATCATCAGCTTTTCTAATGACTCAGTAGTAATTGGGGCTGATCAGACATAGTGACGTGACTGCATACAGGACTGAGGCGGCAGATATAACACAGGGGTGTCACAAGACGTGCTCAGCCCTGAAAATCAAACACAGAGCAGAATTGGCTAAGTATTTAGGTGAAACAGGGAGAGTGGCAGACTTGGATGCAACATCCACATCAACGGAGAAACGTTTAGCATCTTGATGCTTATACTTCAAAAGGCACAAGAGCACCTTTACTGTCTGAAGAGCCTAACGGCCTAACGCCCTGTATTTACAGGGTAGCTATAACGAAAAAGGTCTGAATGAGCATAAACTGCCCTAATTCAGAGTGTTCTCAGGAAATGGAATGCTTTACTTCATGAGGTACATAATAAACAATAATAGTTGTGTCAGCTATTTGAATTGTTAAAATGTGTGCTTCAATTTAAATGTTTAAAGTTGAAATATTCTCAGCTGTAACACAAAAAAGATAACATCATATTTGTAAATGCTGACTTTGAAATAAATCAAAAACAATACTGCACATGCCTATGTTTGAAATTTGTTGTTTTTAACCTTCTGGGAGTGTCTCCTAGATAGGTAGAACCCCCCTAAAGAATCAAATCTTAAAAATATTATCATATTCATAATTAGCAACTTGGAAATAGCATAAAATAACACTCCACGAGGGAATAACTTTGATGCCTCGTATCGCACTAAGGGGTAAACCCCTGTGGTCAGTTGATGTGGCATGCACAACTTCTAGTTCTCCTTATCATTCGTGGTTTAGACACTGTAACAAAGGCGCTATATCGGCGCCTGACCCGACACAAACTCACACCGGAGGCACTAATAAAACCAAAGAAACTTTTTATTTTTCTTCACCTGTGGGGCACGTCTTCTCCATGTCTCACAGGCACAAAACAGTCCCAAAGCAGACCAAAACACCACACTCCCCTTTGCACCACCACTCCTCCTGGCAAGAGTAGTCCTCCTCCTCCCGACTCAGGCTCCATGAGTGGTGGCTGCTGGCCCCTTTTATAGTTCACCCAGAAGTGCTCCAGGTGGTTGACTACTGAGTTCCTGCTACACTTCTGGGTGTGGCGAAAACACTGCCCAAAAGGGCTCAGGAGTCCCAGCTGCAGCACCCAACTCCAATTCCCATGGAGCCCTGCAGGAAACCGAGGCACCGCTCCAACCCAGGGGGGGCTGCCATCTAGCATCCAGGGGGAGGTATTGCAAAGTCCATGGCTGCTTCCCCTGAACATATACGGAAGGGGCATCCTGGCCAGGCATGGACCCCGGCCGTCTGCCGCAACACCTGTTGGTTTACTGTTTACAATAAATGTGTTATCTTCTACACAAAATATGCTCCATAAATGACCTAAACATGAGGGGTTTTTTAGGTCTAGATGGCAAAAAATTGGGGGAATCCCAAAAAGTTCAATGTCTTGCATAAGAAGATATCAAGTGGCAAGGTATATCACATATAGGAGCTTTCTCATATGGACTAGTCAGGAGGCTCCAAACAAACAATAAAATAAAAAAAAAATAAAAAATAAAGTGATTTCAAATCATTCATTAATAATCATTAGGAACACAATATGGATTGTATGTCATAAAAATGTCCTGTTTTGTAGCACTACCATGTGGCAAAGGAACTCAGCTTCAATACATAGAACGGCCATCTAGAGAGATGTGGCATCAGCAACAAAAGGTCATATCAGTCAACCTTACCTTCAGTTGATAAGATAACAGTTATTGAGTATGTGTGTGTGCAGGAGTGGGCGCTGAACCAGACTGGTGAGTCATCCAGCACTCGTTCCTGTCTTGCATTCAATGATGCCAAGATAAGTTCCACCAACTTGTAAACTGCAAACTTTTGAACTGCTTCAGATGTTTTTTTGAATACACTAGTGAGGTTATACTGCAAGGAATTCTTTTGTAGAAAACACCCTAAATGGTAGCCTTACAGTGTTGCAGGAACATCAATTCAAAACACAAATAGGCAGTCCAGATGGTTGTAGCATCTTCAAAGCAATGCTACATGAGCTAACATGAACTTTATTCAAGTGATGAGATATAAGGGAATGAATGCAAGTGGGCCATACAATAAACTGGTAGTCTGTCAAGGTATGGCTTCTGCCTTGCATACACTAATGCCAAGTTGGAGACTTCAGCTCAAAATGACTCTAGGACTGGATCAAGCAGTTTAAATAAATGCACACTTTCACAGTCTCCAATGGAGCCATTTTAATATTGCCAGTTAACCTTATATAAAATCTTTGGGATATGCATGGAAAACTGGAGTACCTAGAAAAACATCTACAGTCGATTCAGAAAGTATTCAGACTCCTTCATTTTATTCACATTGTGTTGGGCTAAAATCATCAAGCAACACTCAATACTCTAGAATGACAAAGCAAAAACAGAATATTTTTGCAAATGTATTTATTACCATTATTATAATTTAGACTGCCGTCAATTTTTGTGAGCTTTCATTTACTGTGAGAAGAACACACACAAAATATTGCAAAGCATTTCTTACAAACAGGAAACAAAACTTTCAACTTGAGATTGTTAAAATAGAGTGAACAAATCAAAGTTCATTTTACAGAGTATTTTCTGCACTTCATATATTCTAAAAGAACTTTATAAAGAGCATTTCCTCTTTACATTTCCACCAGGGCATTTCTTGCTCTTCCTGTTCTTTATTTACTGTAACCCAAAAGGCCCTGAACGGGATAGAAACTCCAGGACTTGAATTAAATTAAAAATATATCAAAACAGTGAAGCGCCAAATATCAAAGTCAAGGCATAAAAGTCATTTTCTGCCAATAGTATTACATCCAAATGAATAACAGATGATGCCTTTCCAGTACATTTCGTCAGAGATACAGGAACTACGTGGAAAATGAGCTAACAGTGTCCACACGCTGTTCTAAAGATAAGAACTACGTAAAGATGCAGTTATACCATGTTGAAAGCAGATGTTTTTTACAGACAAGACTTTGTCTGATTATTGCCCATGCTGTTCATAATTTAAGTATTATATTACCTGCTTATGTGCTATTGTGCTGGACTGATACTTTAATTTATCAGCAAAGGCCTGTGCCATATATTTTATGAGTCATGCTAATACATGTACCACACTCTGTTCTTTAGTCTAAGTCTGAAACAATAAAAAAGAAAGCAAAGTTCTCTGATCATAGATTTAGTATCTACTTTTAAAAAAATTCAAACAGAACAATGAAAATATCCCAAACAATGAAATGAATGTTTTGCTGCTGTGAACGTGAACATCAGCAGTTCTATACTGAGTGATTTCCAAGCGTCTCCTAAACAGAAGTGCATGTGTGTCTTCAAAAGTGGCTGTTGTGCAGGATGCTGCTTAGAAGGACAAGGTGACGTGATTTTCGTTTGCAGATTGCATATCCGTGGATGATGTAGTTTGTCTAATTAAGATACTCTGATCCGAAATAATAACATTTTAGATAACTCATTGAATTTTCTATACATCTAGAATAAGATTTCAGTGTTCAGCGAACAATTGAATTAAAATTGGGAATTTTAAACAGTGCCAACTACCACAAGGACAAAAACCTATCCTGTCACAACATATGTGTCAATCAAGAACACACACACACACACACACACACACAAACTCACTTATACCAGGCCATTTAGAATGGCAAAGAGCCTGCTTGGAGAAAAAATAAGACTTCAGAGGAAACCCACACAAACAAACAGAAAATACAAATTCCAAATTAAAATCAATATGGATTTCCGTCTCTGTCTAATTTTGACCATCTGATTTTGCCTAATGAATAAACTCAGTAAAAACATAAATAAACTAGAGGTTAGCTGGCAAGCTTTATTAGGAACCATGTATTTTTAATCCAAAGAAAACAATATTTAAAAAGCAATATGTTACAACACAAGCATAAGCACAGATGAACAGAGCATTTATTATAACCTTGGGTGAGGCAAGATCATTTCAATTAAAATTTCTGTACTTTATACCTGATCCTTAAAATTTAATAAATAAGTAAATAAAAACAATGTAATGGTAAAATGAACTGTGGTCCAGTTAAGAAGGTCAGAGCTATCCTTTATATATATATATACTGCGGTGGGTTGGCGCCCTGCCCGGGGTTTGTTTCCTGCCTTGCGCCCTGTGTTGGCTGGGATTGGCTCCAGCAGACCCCCATGACCCTGTAGTTAGAATATAGCGGGTTGGATAATGAATGGATGGATGGAGATATATATATATATACACTGTATATATATACAGCAGGGGGCTTCGTTCACCAACCCCCCTGCCTGCGCTACACGCCAGCCACTTTTTGTCTCTGCCGCTGGCATATGTGGATTTCACTTTCACCAAACAACAAATCTTTTCTTTCTCGCAGATAGACCTCTTCACTGGGAAGAAACACTGCTTTTCCTTGATGGCACCACGAATTAGACGATCTACAAGTCAAAGGAAACAATTAGATTGCATGTCTAAAAGTACTGTCCAGAAAAGGTTCTTTAAAGTATGAAACTGAGTACTTTTCATAAACGAATTTAACTGTTGAAAACATAAAACTTTATAGGAGCTGAGAGCACATGAACTGTGTCTGACAACAGCTTCCACATGAATGAGAAATAATTGTATCATGTGCGTGGTTGTAAATGTTTGAGAGGAGGGCAGGACTTTTCAAAATCTCTTTGCATGAAAGTCTTGTCTCACGGGAGTTTAAATTATCTCTCACAGGACTTTAAATTACCTCCGAGTATGTCTCATCGCAGGATTTCCTTTTATATCAGAATGTATATATACATATATATATTGTATATATACATACAGGTTTATGGTTTAAGCCAGACTAGTCCTTTGATTTAGATAAAAGAGGTGAGATGGCTTCTTTTATGCTGTACCCGGGAGAGCTTCCTCTGAAAAAAGGGAGATCTATTATTCACAGCATACCCCCTGTGGCATGCAAGGACCCTGAAAGGGTGTCTAAACTGGGACAAAGTCAGAGGAGTACTACGGTCTCTCATGCTAAAGGAAAAACTGTTTGTAATATGAAAGTCCATTCATTATTTGTTCATCCCAACTGGGATAGAAACCGAGGATTATCCCAGTAAGGTTGCACCTCCATTGGTGTGATCCTTCAAGTACAACCACCAAGCCAGGTATGGAATTACCTTCCCCGGATGGGAGGCCAGATTAGTGGAAGAAGAGTGGCCTGCCAGGGCATTATGTATTCTGAACAGGCAGTCTTTAGAGCCACTGGAGAGAATCACTGGAAGACTATTCTCACAAGGCCAAAACACATCTGGGGAGAACTTGTTAAAAAGTCTGTAGTATAGAGCCCAAAATCCGCCATTGCATTTCTCCCTAAAACACATTCACATTTACTTATTTGGCTGACGCCTTTATCCAAGGCAACTTACAACATTTATGATACAATTGATTACATTTCTTTTGCTCTTCCAGTTGGAGCACAAGCAGGTCAAGTGACTTGCTTATGGTCATAAAGTGTCAGTAGTGGGATTTGAACCCACAACCTCAGTGTTTGAAGTAACCACTACACCACACAGCCTGCACTCACCCTAGTTCCTCCAGTCCATGCACTTTAAATTGCTGGGGTTTCAGGGAGAGAGTAAAAGAAACAGAACAAAAGACTTGACACTATGAGAAAATAAAAAGTTAAAATTGCTGTTATCCATTCAGGATCTTAGTTCCACAAGTGACTGAATGACTGAAGCTTAATGATTAATTTGTAAGTTGCAATGAGTGCAGGGACAGAAGAGCTAGACTGACACACAGGTAGACCACTGCAGCTGCTTGTGCCTCCATCTGGTATGATATGTTTGTCATTTTAACTATTGCATCACTATATTGCATAATAACTGCAAATAGAGTTTAAATAAGAATTGTGGTCTATAGATATACTATGTGTTAAAGCATTGTGGGTATATTCTGGCATAGCATGTTTGCATTTCCAGTTAGACGGTAATATTAAATTACTTTACTTATTCATTTATACATGCCAGCAGAAGGTGAACACTGTGATGCCTCATCTGTGCATTTACTCGTGTCATTCGGCACATTTACTGATTTGGGTGTTTTGAGTACTGAAATCTACATCTCTGGTGGCTCTTTGTTATCAACTCTCTTAACAGCAGTCCTTTTCATCTCTTTTTGACAGGGTGTGACATATTGTTTACTGTGAATGAATATCTTGCAATTCATAATTCTTAACCCAATAAATCGTAGTTTAATTTCAGAGTCAAAAGTCAAGAACCAGGATTTCTAAAGAGCACTAATTAACACGTAAATGTACAAAGGTTTTTCTCAGAATATCCGCAAACTTGGATGATGACAATCAAACACACTGATCTTTTAGTGCTGTGCTGGTGATGTTAAATGTAGAACTTCTGAGACCGAACTCTGTAGTAACTAATGATATATCATGACCAGGAAAACTCAAATTGGCAGTG
This sequence comes from Polypterus bichir lapradei, assembly GCA_026402145.1. Classification (NCBI taxonomy): domain Eukaryota; kingdom Metazoa; phylum Chordata; class Cladistia; order Polypteriformes; family Polypteridae; genus Polypterus; species Polypterus bichir. Next base: position 12,951,902 of record JANRMT010062849.1, read on the forward strand.
CCCTGGGAAAAACAAAATGGCAGTGGAAACGATGTAAAATCATTTTAGTAATTGAAAATTAATTTAAAAATAAAAATACATGCAAAAACGGAATTCAGACTCTCAAAAAAATATAATGGGAAACAAAAATCAGGATGGTAACTTGAAACAATTGTTCAAGAAAGTTCAAACATTGAGATATCATAGCAGAAGGTAGAGTAAAAATAAAATGGCTCTGCTCTGTTTGAACCAAAAACTGGGCTAATACAATTGTGTTCTGGGTTTGAAATGTGAGAGTGATTCTACTAAGGTGAGGCCTAGGGCTGACCAAACCCCATGCGGGGCCGGTTATGTCAACCGCTGTTACCGATATGTGTGGACTGAATAAACTTGTGCGCGAATTTAATAAAAATAATGTTAACATACACCAGATTTTATCATTACAGTATTCAGCTAAATGTTTGCAATATAACACACAGACTTTATCAAAATATAAAGGTATAATCTATCAAAAAAGTGCAATTCATAATTCATGATAATACCATGAAAGTGTGAAATACGATGCGGTGTCAGGTGGAAATTAGCAGGGCCTCGTCTAGAAAAGCACCTAAATTGCAAGTATACTCTGAGTCTCGATATCCAGGATGTCATTATCATAACTCACGTCGATGTCATGTCAGCCGGTTGTCATTAGTGATATATGTTTTTGTGCATTAATATTCAGACTATGGAATGTTTTCAAAGACATACACGTACAGAATTTGGCCTTGAAGAGGGATTTTAAAAGCTTCCTCTTAGAAGCATCTCAAATATATATATATATATATACTGGAGAATATAACTTGACAAATCCACTCGAACGGGACACGTGGACCTCAAAAGCGGGGCCCCCTTAGGTGCAGGGCCTGGGGTGGTCGCCCTACTTGCCACCCCTAAACACCACTCTTGGGTGAGGCTTTGTCCAAAAGCTGCACATAAATTCTTTGAAGTGTCATAAAACTTGACAGCCTGGTTATTATTTGGGCTTGGGTTCATTTCAAGAGGACCCTCAGTCTCACATTCTATAAAAATATATTTCTATATATCTATCTATTTATGTACTGTATATGTAAAAAAATAATATTTTATATTACAGTATATACTGCATGTTGGTATATATTTATTTATTTAAATATAATAAAAACACAATATTAAAAGAAATTGGTTTATTGAAGCTGTGTCTCTACTTTAGGTGTGTTAGTGTGCACTGATGCCAGATGTTCAAAACAAACTGGGGCTTGATGGAGACACATCATCAACACTAGGTTCCATCAGCCAAATTCAAGCAACATGTAAAAAAATGTTAACAATCAGTGATCAAGATGGTCTTCTGTTTAAGACATACAAAAGGCTATGAATATTGACGTTAAACATAAGCCAAGAGTGGCCAATAGTCATTGCTGATTAAGCCTGATATAACAATAGCAAACAGTGACTGTGCTATACAGTAGCAGTGCTTATTGGCTTTGCAGGAGAGGATGTATAGAATTCTCAGTCAATATTAAAAACATTTTAAAGAAGATAATCTAACAATATGCCTTTATACACATTAAGATGCTCATGGCTCAATCGATAAGTCACATTTCAAAAGTATCTCATTTCATGGTTTGCCTTAATATACAGTGTAAGTAATATAATTTTACAATTCTTGCAGCTATTACTGGAACACCAGGCTTGAAAAATCATTAAATAGAGTTGTCTTCATTTTGATTTGCTGTTTGTTTATTTTCTGAGAGTGGGTTTTTATCGATCTGTTTGTTGATTACGAGTTTGAATCTATTTTTGGATATTTAATAGTAATAGATATTGCTGGAAATGGCTAAAACAAAGCAACAATGGTTCGGAAAGTCTAGTGATACCAAAATCAAAAGTGGTCATTATCTTCAGACACTGGGTTTCCTAGGAGGCATTATAACTCTGGAATAGTTAAGGGATTCACACCATGAAGATATTAGTTAGGGAGGGATTTTATATGTCAGCAATCAGACTCTGGCAATGACTCTGTGCTTGCTCCAGAACTGAACTCCAGCAACAGCTATGAATGGCTTCTTTTTGGCATTAAAGATTTAGGAGGTGATTTTGGTAAAGATTCACAGGAAGAGATTGTGAAAATGTGAGAAGGAGAGAAACAGAGAGAAAGAAGAGAGGGAGTGCTCACTGCTGTGTTTCTGACACTTTGACGTTTATAATTGGACGAGCTACCTCTACAGTATGACTGAGTTTAAATGGATTTGGGTAATGGAAGGTGGTTAGCATTTTTTTTTTTTTTATAGATTTTATTTGAAGAAAATAACATTCCACACAATCAAGACTTGCTTTTACAACAAAGACAATAACATTGCATACAATTGAGTCAAACTTAACAAACTTGAATTCATCTCCCACTTGAGAGAAAGAAAGGAGAGCCAACAAGAACAGCAAACCTTTAGAAACAACAAATAAGGCAGAATGTCCTTTTCCCAGATATAAAAGCTCATTCGAAAATTTTATTAAGTAAATCTTGCCATATTTTTAAAAAGTTTTGAACAAACTCTCTAAGCGAGAATTTATTTTTTTCCAATTTCAAATAGTATAGGATGTCAGTTACCCACCAACTTATAACAGGTGGGCAGGGATTCATACAGTTGAGCAAGATAAGTCTGCATGCTAGAAGTGTGGTAAAGGCAATTACAATCAACTTGTCTTCCTCCACTTTAAACCCATCTGGGAGTACACCAAACACAACTATTAATGGGTTAGTAGTGATTGTGACACCAAGGCTGTCTGATAGGCACTCAAAGATTTTTGTCCAGAATGATGTTAAAACATTTGGCCCAGTGAGGCTGGAGCTTGATTGCAATGTTCTCGGGTTGGATCTTGGCCTGGATACATTTTGGACAATTGTAACCAAGATAAATGTGCTTGATAAAAGATTTTAAGTTGAATGACTGAATGCTTTGCACATAAGAAGCTAGAGTGTATTCTATGTATGGCTGCTTTCCACTCCTTTTCTGAGACCTTTCAAAGGAAGGGACTTTAAAATATTTTTATATATTATTAAGATGCTGTCTGAGTCTTCAACACTGATCAATATACATTCTGGAACAGAGCTGGGTGGGAGGTGAGGAAAATTGAGTAGGTTCCTTTTAGCAAAGTTTCTGATTTGAAAGTAGTGGAAAACTTTTGTAGATGGAAAGTTAAATTTGAAGCGTAGTTGTTCATAATATGCAAAGACATTATGTATTGTCAGGGATGCCAGGGGCCATGACCCGGCCGGGACGCCTTGAGGGA